>OX384029.1:43992714-44592714 GCA_947534325.1 Agonum fuliginosum
ACACACACACACACACACACACACACACACACACACACACACACACACACACACAGACACACAGACACACAGACACACACACACACACACACACACACACAGACACACACACACACACACACACACAGACACACAGACACACAGACACACAGACACACAGACACACAGACACACAGACACACAGACACACAGACACACAGACACACAGACACACAGACACACAGACACACAGACACACAGACACACAGACACACAGACACACAGACACACAGACACACAGACACACAGACACACAGACACACAGACACACAGACACACAGACACACAGACACACAGACACACAGACACACAGACACACAGACACACAGACACACAGACACACAGACACACAGACACACAGACACACAGACACACAGACACACAGACACACAGACACACAGACACACAGACACACAGACACACAGACACACAGACACACAGACACACAGACACACAGACACACAGACACACAGACACACAGACACACAGACACACAGACACACAGACACACAGACACACAGACACACAGACACACAGACACACAGACACACAGACACACAGACACACAGACACACAGACACACAGACACACAGACACACAGACACACAGACACACAGACACACAGACACACAGACACACAGACACACAGACACACAGACACACAGACACACAGACACACAGACACACACACACACACACACACACACACACACACACACACACACACACACACACACACACACACACACACACACACACACACACACACACACACACACACACACACACACACACACACACACACACACACACACACACACACACACACACACACACACACACACACACACACACACACACACACACACACACACACACACACACACACACACACACACACACACACACACACACACACACACACACACACACACACACACACACACACACACACACACACACACACACACACACACACACACACACACACACACACACACACACACACACACACACACACACACACACACACACACACACACACACACACACACACACACACACACACACACACACACACACACACACACACACACACACACACACACACACACACACACACACACACACACACACACACACACACACACACACACACACACACACACACACACACACACACACACACACACACACACACACACACACACACACACACACACACACACACACACACACACACACACACACACACACACACACACACACACACACACACACACACACACACACACACACACACACACACACACACACACACACACACACACACACACACACACACACACACACACACACACACACACACACACACACACACACACACACACACACACACACACACACACACACACACACACACACACACACACACACACACACACACACACACACACACACACACACACACACACACACACACACACACACACACACACACACACACACACACACACACACACACACACACACACACACACACACACACACACACACACACACACACACACACACACACACACACACACACACACACACACACACACACACACACACACACACACACACACACACACACACACACACACACACACACACACACACACACACACACACACACACACACACACACACACACACACACACACACACACACACACACACACACACACACACACACACACACACACACACACACACACACACACACACACACACACACACACACACACACACACACACACACACACACACACACACACACACACACACACACACACACACACACACACACACACACACACACACACATCATCGTGAAACTATCAAAAATGAGTTGTAAGGAACCTAATTCAAGCTCATCCACTAAAAATTCACCACCCGATTTTTTGCATGATTCCAATACCTTCCTTTACAGGTAAGCGGAAGGTAAAAAGGATAAAACAAAAACACTGAAAAAAACGAACAAACCGAACGACAAAAATACAAAATTACAGTTACAGAAATCACTAACTTTGGGCAACATAAAAAATAAAAGACACGTATATGGGGTTAGCAGTGCTGCCAATACATCCAGAATGGAGGGCTCCATGGTGGAAGTACTTTTAATATTCATGTCTTATGGAGATCGTCCTTCCCGTTATTTTATATAGTTCAGTGACATTTCACAATAAAATACCACAAATTTTTTTCGTAGTATTATGAGCTTCGATTTAACTATAAAATCCAATTAATGTCAACAACGATGTATGTCTTTCATACAATTTTGTACATGCCAATAGTTTTGTACGCAGCAACAATAAATTTCAGTGAATTATCTCAAATTCCCCTATCGATATGTACAACTATAATTGGGGGAGTTTGTATTTTCTACACAATGTTGGTAAGAGAACTTTAGTGACGTTTTGTGCGGGAAATTTAAATTAACATTTGTAGGGAGGATTTTCAGCTGTAATTTGGAGTGACACTCTTCAAGCAACTTTAATGTTGGGTTCTTGTTTAGTTGTTATGATTAAAGGAATAGTTGATATTGGAGGAATAGGAGAAATTGTTGACAGGGCAGCAGAAGGCGATCGACTTAGATTTTTTACGTAAATATCTTCATGTTTATACATCAAATTTAATACAATGTGTAGATAAAAACTCACATTATTTTGATTTAGAATGAATCCAAATCCTTTTGTGCGCCTAACAATTTGGCCGTGCATTTTTGGAATGTGTTTTAATTACACGTCCCATATGGGTTGCGGAGCAAGCAGTATCCAAAGATATTTGGCGTTAAAAAATGAAAAACAAGCCAGGATGTATACTATTATGTTTTGCATATAATAAAATAATTTTTAAATAATTTAATTTTTTAGAAGCACACTCATTGGAGTCGTTGGATCAGCAATTGTTGGCGTAGTTGTCTGTATGATTGGATTAAATATGTTTGCACAATATTATCATTGCGATCCTGTTACAAATAAAGTAATTATTGTAGTAAATATTTATAAACTTGTAATATATGTTTTATTTTTAGGAAGTTGGTAGCTACAATAAATTATTATCGTATTATGTTGCCCACACTGTCAGGAATATTCCTGGATTTCTGGGATTTTTCAGCGCGGGAATTTTAAGTGCTGGACTGAGGTAAATTTTTTTAAATGTGTCTCAATTAAAAGTAAAATTAATTGTTTGCAGTACGATATCAGCCGAACTCAATACGGTTTCTGGTCTAATATACCATTGCTTTATTAAAAAAATTTATAAGAAAAAAATTAGCGAATCCACAGGAGCAACTATAATGAAAATTATTGTCTTGGCTAATGGTTTATATTATCTTTCGGTTGCTCCTCTTATGGATAAATCTAAACATTTAACTGCGGTTTGTATTTAGTACTTACAACATTTAATTTAAAATAAAAAGTTTTTTAGTTTGGTATAGGTATAGCTGGCGTAACTTATGGAGCCAAATTTGGAATGATGATTCTAGGAACGACGTTTCCAAAATGCAATGCAATTGTATGTAAAAATTTATATTTATTCTAAAGAAAGCATCAATTAGTAAATCATTTAATTATTTTTAAGGGTGTAGCGATTGGATCATTCGTCAGTATGATTATTCTGGGATGGATAAATTTTGGAGTTATTTATTACGACATCAATTCAGAATACATTTTGCCATTTTCTACGGACAGTTGTATAAACAATAAAACAGAAATATTCAACTCTTCTATGACGTCAACAACATCAATTATTTTGAAGTAAATATGAGCAATAAAAAGTACTATTAACTATTACATAACAATTTTTCTATTACAGTAAAACAGTCGAGGAACCATTATTAATCTACAAATTATCTTATATGTATTATACTCTGTTCGGAACAATTATTACAATAGTATTGGGGTTGGTTGTAAGTTTTCTTACAGGTTATAATGATAAGAAACAATTAGATTCTAATTTATTTATACCATGGGTTCGCCCGAAAAATGTACAAACTTGTTCTGATGAAACTGATATTATGCTAAAATGATAAAATTGAAATTAATGTATTGTGTTAATAATTTCTTACTTAAAATGTTAATAAATTTAAACTAATACATATCTTATGAATAAATTACCTACCTATCAAAAGTTCTCGTGTCCAAAATATTATAAATATCTATATTAATCATATTTTTATGATAAGAACTTTTTTTAAAAGTCAATTTCGATATAACGATGCCAAAAAAATAGATTCTAATTTATTTATATCATGGGTCCGCCCGAAAAATGTATAAATTTATTGTGATGAAACTGATGTTATGCTAAAATGAGAAAAAATTGTTTTCCACGTTTACATAAGATTTAAAAAAATACAATAAAAATTTACCTAGGGAACAATTCATTCCAACAACCTTCAGTAATGAATATGACCTTTTTTATGATAAGAACATAAGTTCGTGTCCAAAATATTCTAAATATCTATATTAATCATATTTTATGATAAGAACTCTTTAAAGGTTCAATTTCAATACTTTGATGTTAGTTGTTGTCAAGATGTTTGGTGTTATTGACTATTTAGTTTTTGTCATAACATTATGTTTGTCTGCAAGTATAGGAATATATTTTGGTTGCTTCGGATCAAAACAGAAAACTGCTACCGAGTACTTATACGGGCGAGGGAGTCTACAGGCTATTCCAATCGGTTTATCACTTTATAGCAGGTAATCTATTCTTTGGATTATCAAAACAATTTACTATCAAAAGTTATTCCGAAAATGTGAATTTTAAGGGAATTAGACATACTTTTCTCTATTTTAACGCATATAGTGATTTTAATTCTATTTGTAAAAATCTGATATAACAGTGCAGTTTCTGCCGTGACGATTGCTGGCGCGCCATCAGAAATTTATACATTTGGAACACAATTTGTTATGATGTACATTGGAGTACTTATATCACTAATAATAATCTGGTACTTAATTTTACCAGTCTTCTGTGGCGACTTAAAAATTTCAACACCTTACGAAGTAACTATACCAACTGTAAACATTTCCCAATAATATAACATTAATTTTTTTCGTAGTATTATGAGCTTCGATTTAACTATAAAATCCGATTAATGTCAACAACGATGTATGTCTTTCATACAATTTTGTACATGCCAATAGTTTTGTACGCAGCAACAATAAATTTCAGCGAATTATCTCAAATTCCCTTATCGATATGTACAACTATAATTGGGGGAGTTTGTATTTTCTACACAATGTTGGTAAGAGAACTTTAGTGACGTTTAGTGCGGGAAATTTAAATTAACATTTGTAGGGAGGATTTTCAGCTGTGATTTGGAGTGACACTCTTCAAGCAACTTTAATGTTGGGTTCTTGTTTGTTTGTTATGATTAAAGGAATAGTTGATATTGGAGGAATAGGAGAAGTTGTTGACAGGGCAGCAGAAGGAGATCGACTTAAATTTTTCACGTAAATATCGTCATCTTTATATATGTGAAATATAATATAATTGTAGATAAAAACTCACATTATTTTGATTCAGAATGAATCCAGATCCTTTTGTTCGCCTAACAATTTGGTCGTCCATTTTGGGAACGTGTGTTAATTACGCGTCCCATAGTGGCTGCGGAGCAAGCAGTATTCAAAGATACATGGCGTTAAAAAATGAAAAACAAGCCAGAATGTATACTATTATCTTTTGCATCTACTAAAACTATTCTTAAGTGATTTAATTTTTTAGAAGCACACTTATTGGAGTCGTTGGAACAGCAATTGTTGGCGTAGTTGTCTGTATGATTGGATTAAATATGTTTGCACAATATTATCATTGCGATCCAGTTACAAATAAAGTAATTATTGTAGGAAATATTTGTAAACTTGTAATATATGTTTTATTTTTAGGAAGTTGGTAGCTACAACAAATTATTATCGTATTATGTTGCTCACACTGTCAGGAATATTCCTGGATTTCTGGGATTTTTCAGCGCGGGAATTTTAAGTGCTGGACTGAGGTAAATTTTTTTAAATGTATCTGAATTAAAAATAAAACTAAATGTTTGCAGTACGATATCAGCCGAACTCAATACGGTTTCTGGGCTAATATACCATTGCATTATTAAAAAAATTTATAAAAAAAATATTAGCGAATCTACAGGAGCAAGTATAATGAAAATTATTGTCTTGGCTAATGGTTTATATTATCTTTCGGTTGCTCCTCTTATGGAGAAATCTAAACATTTATTTGCGGTATGTATTTGGTACTTATACAATTTTATTTAATATAAAAAGTCGTTTAGTTTGGTATAGGTATTTCTAGCGTAACTTACGGAGCTAAACTTGGAATGATGATTCTGGGAACGACCTTTCCAAAATGCAATGCAATTGTATGTAAATATTAAAATTTATTTTAATGAGAGCATCTATTTAATTATTTTTAAGGGTGTGGCGATTGGTTCATTCGTCAGTGTGATTATTCTGGGCTTGATAAATGTTGGAGCTATTTATTACGACGTCAATTCAAAATACATTCTGCCATTTTCTAAGGACAGTTGTATAAACAATAATACACAAATATTCAACTCTCCTATGACGTCAACAACACCAATAAGTATTTTAAAGTAAATATGCACGATAAAAAGTTAAATTATTATCTAACATATTTCTGTTTTAGTAAAACCGCTATGGAACCTTTTTTTCTATATAAATTATCTTATATGTATTACGTTCTTTTTGGAACAATTATTACAATAGTATTAGGGCTAGTTGTAAGTTTTTTCACAGGTAATAATGATAAGAAAAAGTTAGATTCTAATTTATTTATACCATGGGTACGTCCGAAAAATTTACAAACTTATTGTGATGAAACTGATGTTATGCTAAAATGACAAAACTTAAATTTATATGTATTGTTATTAATTTTTACTTAAAATATTAATAATTCATACAAATACATATCTTATAAATAAATTACTTGCCTATCAAAAGTTCGTATTCAAATATTTCCGCATTGGTAATTTATTATATTATTATCAATGCGTATTTTTATGATAAGAACATTTTTAAAAGTGTAACTTTAAACACTTTTGTGACAGTTGTTTTCAAGATGTTTGGTGTTATTGACTATTTAGTTTTTGTCATAACGTTATGTTTGTCTGCAAGTATAGGAATATATTTTGGTTGCTTCGGATCAAAACAGAAAAATGCTACCGAGTATTTATATGGGCGAGGGAGTCTAAAGGCGATTCCAATTGGTTTATCACTTTATAGCAGGTAAACTATTCCTTTGATTACCGAAACGATTTAAATTTACTAATAAAATTATGAACTTACCTAAAATATATAAAACCCTGTTCACACATGGATTCTTTGAGGATTCTTTCGTGCTTTTGAATCCTGGAAAAAAAGAAATTCAATGTTCTAAAAGCTATCATTGAATTATAAATTCTTCTTTACCAAGACTCGTTGAAGATTTAATTTAGCGGCGCCGTTATTTGATCACCATGATTATTAATTGTGTTACAAAAACGTGACATTAGCAATAACTTAAATTTAAGCTTCCACGAGTCGTATAATAGCTGTTTATGTAACAAGTTCAAAATTTAGGACTTTCTTAGACGAGCCAGAGTTTATGGTAGAGCAAGCACAGCGAGCGAGGCTGATAATTAAAGCGAGTCAATAAAGTTCGATTATGTTCGAGTTGCATACAAAGCTTTATGTTCGACTGCCAAGATGAAATTTTCTTTTATGTAAATATATAATGAAAAATTTGCATTTCATAGTGTACGGTGTTGTTGTTTTGTTTAACAATATTTTGATAATTTTTAAATTGTCAAATTTGTGAAAAAGATGTTCTCGTTCTTAGCAATTAGCTCAATTTTATTATTATGTAATCCAAGAAATGGAACAAGATTCAAACAAAGTAAAAGAAATAATATATTTAATTTAATAAAATGCGTTAAATTAACATTTATTTTGACATGACATTGACAGTCCAATAAAGTACCAGTTTATGGACAGTAAACAGTGTCATGGAACAAGGTAATATGATGCAATCGAACATCAAAATTATTTGTAACACATGCTATTTTATTTACTAAGTCTGCAAATTTTAGAACTAGAGAAAAGCAGATGGCACTGCGAATGTAGTCCGTTTTACAAGCACACATTTTATAAGTTCAAAATTTGGCGCGAAATTAAAGAAGATATTTTTTTTGAATAAAGCTATAACTATAGAATAATTTAGTACTTAAATGTAACTATTTATTTTGGCACTCAATTTAGGCAGCTCTAGGTTATATGATCGAAGTACGGCACCCATTCTATTTGTAAAAACTTGATATTACAGTGCAGTTTCTGCCGTGACAATTGTTGGCGCGCCATCAGAAATTTACACATTCGGAACACAATTTGTTATGATGTATATTGGAGTACTTATATCAGTTATAATAACCTGGTACTTAATTTTGCCAGTGTTTTGTGGCGACTTAAAAATTTCAACACCTTACGAAGTAACTATACCAACTGTACACAATTTCCAATAAAATGCAACTATTTTTTTTGTAGTACTATGAGCTTCGATTTAACTATAAAATCCGATTGTTGTCAACAACAATGTATGTTTTGCATACAATTTTGTACATGCCAATAGTTTTGTACGCAGCAGCAGTAAATTTCAGTGAGTTATTCCAAATCCCATTATGGATATGTACAACTATAATTGGGGGAGTTTGTATTTTCTACACAATGTTGGTAAGAGAACTTTAGTGACGTCATTCGCGGGAAATTTAAATATAATTTGTAGGGAGGATTTTCAGCTGTAATTTGGAGTGACACTCTTCAAGCAACTTTAATGTTGGGTTCTTGTTTGTTTGTTATGATTAAAGGAATAGTTGATATTGGAGGAATAGGAGAAGTTGTTGACAGGGCAGCAGAAGGAGATCGACTTAGATTTTTCACGTAAATATCTTCATGTTGATATAGTTGTAGATACAAACTAACCTTATATTGATTTAGAATGAATCCAGATCCTTTTGTTCGCATAACAATTTGGTCGTCCATTTTGGGAATGTGTGTTCATAACGTATCCCATAGTAGTTGCGGAGCAAGCAGTATCCAAAGATATATGGCGTTAAAAAACGAAAAGGAAGCCAGAATGTAAACTATTATCTCTTGCATATAATAAAATAATTTTTAAGTGATTTAATTTTATTAGAAGCACACTTATTGGTGCCGTTGGAACAGCGATCGTTGGCGTAGTTGTCTGTATGATTGGATTAAATATGTTTGCAAAATATTATCATTGTGATCCCGTTAAAAACAAAGTGATTATTATAATTAATCTTTGTAAACTTATAATATATGTTTCATTTTTAGGAAGTTGCTAGCTACAACAAATTATTATCGTATTATGTTGCCGATACTGTCAGGAATATTCCTGGTTTTCTGGGATTTTTCAGCGCAGGAATTTTAAGTGCTGGACTGAGGTAATTAAAAAGAAAATCTCATTTAAATATAAAGTCAATTGCTTACAGTACTCTATCAGCTGAACTTAATACGGTTTCTGGGCTAATATACCATTGCTTTATTAAAAAAAATTATAAGAAAAATATTAGCGAATCTACAGGAGCAAGTATAATGAAAATTATTGTTTTGGCTAATGGTTTATATTATCTTTCGGTTGCTCCTCTTATGGATAAATCTAAACATTTAACTGCGGTATGTATTTGAAAATTAATATGTTATTTAATGTAAAAAGTCTTTTAGTTTGGTTTAGGTATATCTGGTATAACATTCGGAGCCAAACTTGGAATGATGATTCTGGGAACGACCTTTCCAAAATGCAATGCAATTGTATGTAAATATTAATATTTATTTTAATGAGAGCATAAATTAATAAATAATTAAATTATTTTTAAGGGTGCGGCGATTGGATCATTCGCCAGTATGATTACTCTGGGCTGGGTAAATTTTGGAGCTATTTATTACGACATCAATTCAAAATACATTCTGCCATTTTCTACGGACAGTTGTATAAACAATAATACAGAAATATTCAACTCTTCTATGACGTCAACAACACCAATTATTTTAAAGTAAATATGCGCAATAAAAAGTTCTATTATGACCTAACAATCTTTTTATTACAGTAAAAAAGCAGACGAACCATTCTTTTTGTATAAATTATCTCATATGTATTACGTTCTGTTTGGAACAATTATTACAATAGTATTAGGGTTAGTTGTAAGTTTTTTTACAGGTTACAATGATAAGAAAAAGTTAGATTCTAATTTATTTATACCGTGGGTACGTCCGAAAAATGTACAACCTTATTATGATGAAACTGATATTATGCTAAAATGATAAAGCTTAATTGTAACTATTGTGTAATTATATTATTATCAGATAAACATAGTAATTATGGAAATACAAGAAATATAAGTACACGTACCTCTATTATTGTACAACAACAGTATGAGTTTATTTTTCCAATAGCAAATATTTTTGAAATGTCTGTGTATTTCGGCGTAGTAGATTATTTAGTTTTTGTGTTAAGTTTATTATTTTCTGTGGCAGTGGGATTGAAATATGGTTGTTTTGGATCTAAACAGAAATCTGCGAAAGAATATTTATATGGGAAAAGGAAATTAAAAGCTATTCCTGTTGGACTCTCTATTTACAGCAGGTAAAGTATACATGAGCCGCAGGCGAGTGTCGTAATCATTTGAGTTAGTAATTGCCATATTAAACTCGAGTAGAGTGCTACACTTTATCTACTAATAATTTTATAAGATCAATTTCAAAAGGCATTGAAACTTTTACATGGCTCATTTTGCACAAGCTTTCTGCATAAATTTCGGATGAACGATGTAACCTACAATGAAATTTAATTGCACAATGAAAATATATGTATTCCTATTGCCTGATGCTAAAAATTATGTCTGTAATAGTAGTTCATTTCAATTTGTAAAATTTTGCTCCTCTTTGTTTGATTTCTACTGCAAATTATTTTTATTTCCATATATTTTATTGATTCTTATGATTCTATTGATATATTGTTTATGTTTTTTTCTTGTTCCTATTTGCAAAAAATTATGCAGATAAAGTGCATAAAAATAACTACTTATCTGAAAATGGTTTCGAGCGCGACCTTAAACAAAAATTTTTTCCTGCATTTT
The DNA here is from genome assembly GCA_947534325.1 of Agonum fuliginosum. Lineage (NCBI taxonomy): Eukaryota > Metazoa > Arthropoda > Insecta > Coleoptera > Carabidae > Agonum > Agonum fuliginosum. The sequence continues at coordinate 44,003,966 of OX384029.1, forward strand.
GATGGTGATAGTAACATAGTTATTTTAATAATACCTTGTAGAATATTTAGAATTTTGGAGAAATAGATCCGGCAATCTCATTTATTAAAGATTTCAAAGTAGACCATTCAGGATCAGTAAAATAAAAGACTATTTAATAAAATCATCAAAAAGTGGTTTTTGGAGTGCGGATTATATGCAGGAAAATGTGATGAAATATGTATGCAATATGCATTGAAATAAGGCCAAAATATGCCCAATATATGCACAAAATAACACAAATATGCCATATTGTACAAATATTTATGCAGATATGCAACTTTAATTTTATTCATTTTTACCTTCCGCTTACCTGTAAAGGAAGGTATTGGAATCATGCAAAAAATCGGGTGGTGAATTTTTAGTGGATGAGCACGAATTACGGTCCTTACAACTCATTTTTGATAGTTTCACGATGATATCTGTGTGTATGTGTGTGTGTGTGTGGTCAAGGCCGGGTGTTAGTCGCATAACTCAAATACGAATTATCCGAAAATTTTGATATTTGGTATTTAACATTTGTGTATAAATTGGAAGAGCTCCTTAGATTTTGGTACAAATATCTTCATCGGAAGTGATATTTTTTGAAGATTGAAAAGGTTAATTGTCAAAATTGTATATAAATTTGGAAAAATATAGTATTTAGTTGTAATATGAATAAGGGGAAACGTTTTTTGCAACTTACGTTATAAAAAAATTGTCTTTATCTGGTAGCATTAAAGAACTGCAGTAAAATTTAAAAAATAATTTTATTAAATAAAACGTGGAAATCTTGTAATCCATGTTCGGTTGATTTTTGTTTCTGCGTAAAAAATATTGACAGGTGAGACGGGTGACAAGTTGGCATACTAGCGCTATATAAGTCCTAAGTAAGATATTAAATGTAGTAATTGAACGGAGGATGGCTTCAACACAGCAGAGTTTTCCTGTGAATGAATCTTTTTATTCAGGTGATGCAAATTTCTGTGTTTGAATATTTTAGATTTTTATTTGTATATTTTAAATGGGCACCGGATTGTACGTATACATTTCTGTTTAAAGTCTAGATATGGCGGAATGTTGTGTGATGGCCACGTCAGATTTTTACTAATAATTTATTATATCTCAAAATAAACTACATTTTGTCAATAATGAATAAGAATACCATGAAATAAATAAAACAACGTATAACTTATAGGTAAGTACACATCTTTAAATCTTAATTATTTTTCAAACGAGCCGCATGCATTACTTGAGTTACTGTTTACATATTCTGCAACGTAATATAAATTTTGTAGGTGATATCAAATTTGAGCGAATATAAATTTTATATACCTACCATATTTCAAATCTTTAAAAAATTAAATTTCGGGGTAAAAGGTATAAAATATGCAGTTATATGCATTTATAATGTCGGAGTACGAGCGGAGCGGACAATAGATGATCAGTTACGTGATCAATATATAATAAACGGAACACCAAATAAATCACACATTCACCACTCATGTCATGAACCAGTTAAACGTGATATACAAACTGTGACGATAAGGAAAGGTGGCTATTCCCGGGCACGTGCTACTCGTATCAGAGAATCTTCAAGACTGCCGATAACCGACTCACACCTAGCACGTAATCCCAGACTTCGCCCAAGTGTACTAACGTAATCGAACAAACAAACACGATCATAACTTCATTAGCACACTTGCAATCCTATCATTAATTATTATAGTCCAGTCAAATTAGCTCGTAAAACGCCATTTGGCGGAAAAAAATTATATAGTCCTGAAATTTTGCATATATACTTGGGAGTACTGTAGAATCAAATATCCGTCGGGTTACCCCAGCGCAGGGTGCCGCGTCCCCCCAAAATCGTGAAAAAACTTCCCCAAACGGGTACATTGCACTAGTTTTTCGCAATTATCTCGTAAACGGTTAATCACACAAGAAATTTCATAATTAGTGAATTGTAGAGAAATAAATTATCAACATGGGATGATCTGAGTCGTTGCTGTATCAATTGTAGTTCACGCGCTAGAGCAGTCGGAAGAAAAGGGGGGATCGTGGCGCGCGACGAAAAATTTGTTTCTCGCGCTTGAATTTTGTAAATTCCTCACGAACTACAAGGGTTACCTCATAAATGTACCCACATGAAAATAATGCAAGAAATTCTCTATCATTACATGCTAATCGTGTTTTCTTATTGTTTTCTTTTTGTACTGTTTTCGAATGATTTTCGTATAAACGTCAATAACACAAAAATTAAATTTACCCAATTTAACAAGTTATATGTCTAATAGAGGCATGTTTGTATGTAAATATAGTACACCTGTTTGTGCACTCGCGAAGTTTTATAGCATACGGACTATTTTTGCTAAAAGATTGTTTCATAATTAATTTTATCACACTAATTGAGATTAATTATCTTTAATTTTTAAAGAGATGCAAATATCAATTTTTTGTTTCAGAATTTTATTCTGCTTACAATATTTTACAAAAAAATATATTTTTATACATTGTCTAAGCCCAAGTTAAGTCACAATTTGAGTCTAATTTAAAACAGAACATATAAAAATATGGGTATTTTTTCATTTTGTGTTAAATCAACTGCCATAGTTCGACGGATAACAATACTTACTTCCTGTTAGCGGCATTTAATTTCTCGGACATTTTTCTGGCAGATACAGTTTCATTTAAATGTTGATATGCACTATTTTCGCCATATTTATAACATATTCTTCGAGAGAACATTGCTAAATATTATTAATTTTGTTTATTAATTATGTTTAATCATAAACTTTTGAACGAATAACAATATCGACTTCCGGTTTACGGCATTAAATTCCTTGGACATTTTTCTATTAGGTAAAAAATCATGTTATATTTAGATATTGCTTAGTCGGACTTAATTCAAAAATATTCTTCAAGAGAACATTGCTAAATGTTAGTTAAATTTTTACCTCTCGCCTCATATTCTATAAGAGAGGTATTGTAATGGGTCAAAATTTTCGAGTATGAGTTTTTGGTGGATAAGCACGTTTCAGGGTCTCTAGAATACGAATTTACTATTTTCACGATGATGTCTCTGTGTGTGTGTGTGTTTGTGTGTTTGTGTGTTCGTGTGTTTGTGTGTTTGTATGAACCGAGGATTTTTCGTCCACGATAACTTAAAAAGTATCAAACCGTTTATAACCAAATTTCTTATTTAAGGTTTTGATAAGTATCTTAACACCGGATAACATTTTGGTAGAAATCTGCAAACCGGAAGTAGTACTTTTAGAAGTTTGGAAAAGTTTTCCTTAAATATATTGGTACATTATTTATTTATGACAATTTTTGCAATTAAAAATAAAAGAAATTGTGATTATCTATGTGTACAGTTAATTATAAATACAAATTGCTGAATCTGGAAGTATTTAACAATAAAATAAAGTACAATTAATATTCTATCTTGTTGTCCATGATATGAAATTTGTTTCTACATAAAATTTGAATTATTATGACAGTGACTTTACAGTTGACATCTTTTGCTTGCATATTGGTTTACATTATCGTTTACATATTACATGAAGATGAAACTATTAAAATGTAAGTAAAACTATTTATTAGATTAGTAGAATAAGCAGAATTAGGCGAGAGGTCGTGTGGTGGCCACAGCAGATTTTTATTGATTGTGTTTAATCGGCTGTAACTTCTGAACGAATTCAATTCCTTGTACATTTTTCTATTAGATACAATATCTTTTGATATTCAGATATTGCTTAATTGGACCTACTTCTAAAATATTCTCCGAGAGAACATTGCAAAATATTGGATTAATTTTTATTTACTGTGTTTAATTAATTGTATGTGTTGACCAATGATTAAAAATAAATATTTTGTAAAATGTTGTCAGCGGAATAAGATTCCGAAACAAAAATTAATATTTGTGTCAGTTTAAAAATAAATATAATAAAGATAATTAACCTCAATTAGTTTGATAAAATTAATTATCGGTTAGAAAAAATAACCTGTATAGGTATAAAACCTCGTGTGCACAAATAAGTGTGTTAGAAAATACTATATTTACATACCAAAATGCTTTTATTAGATATATTATTCATTAAATAATGTAAATTTAATTTTTGTGTTATTGACGTTTATACGAAAATCATTCGAAAACAGTACAAAAAGAAAACAATAAGAAAACACGATTAGCATGTAATGATAGAGAATTTCTTGCATTATTTTCATGTGGGTACATTTATGAGGTAACCCTTGTAGTTCGTGAGGAATTTACAAAATTCAAGCGCGAGAAACAAATTTTTCGTCGCGCGCCACGATCCCCCCTTTTCTTCCGACTGCTCTAGCGCGTGAACTACAATTGATACAGCAACGACTCAGATCATCCCATGTTGATAATTTATTTCTCTACAATTCACTAATTATGAAATTTCTTGTGTGATTAACCGTTTACGAGATAATTGCGAAAAACTAGTGCAATGTAACCGTTTGGGGAAGTTTTTTCACGATTTTGGGGGGACGCGGCACCCTGCGCCGGGGTAACCCGACGGATATTTGATTCTACAGTACTCCCAAGTATATATGCAAAATTTCAAGACTATATAAATTTTTTCCGCCAAAAAAGCTAATTTGACTGGACTATTATTACAATCAACATGATTGCTAACCCCGACAAATATATACAAAAATTATTAAAATGTGTAAAAAATATTGATATTCAGGGGCAATACCATAAGAGATGATAATTTTTTGAGAATTGTTTTGTCGTTTCCACGGCAACTTATTTCTAACAATTTCACGACACAAGACATCATCTATCAATTTCCCGAAACGAAGTTGAGGGGAATTGTCAGATGATGTTTTGTGGAGTGAAATTGCAATAAGTTGCCGTGGAATAGACAAAAATTCTCTCAAAAAATTATTATCTCGAATGGTATTTAGGAAGAATATTTTTCTTCTTAAAAATACTACCAAAACGACTCATTTTGCTAAACATTTTTGACGTTTCATGTGACAAATTTATTTATTTTTTGTAACTAACGTAACAAAATAAAACCTAATCTACAAAATTATGTTGTCAGATACATCATTTTACATTTTCAATTCTATTGGTTGCATTACGTCATTTGACGTCATCATTACGCAATATGATTGGTTAAACCATCTGTCAAAAAATATTCGCATTCATGCAAAAAATGTATACCATACTTTGATCATAAACATTTGTAAAAAAATACTATACCGGGTGTAACACCATACATGTATACATAGGCCATTAGCATTGAATTTCACATTTACGCAGATTCCTGCTCCCCATTTCAACGTAGGAAAATGGTAAAGGTATCAATCGAAAGGTAAAATTATTTCACACTAGATGCATTTTGTAATTTCGTTCTAAATTTCTTTTAAAGAACAATATTAGGAATTTTAAATTCGATAATTTCAAATCGAATCTTACATTGCTATGGTTACTTGGTACAACATATTTTCAAATTTTGACGGAGGTGTCAAATGCCACATGTCAGGTGCTCGGAATTGCAATGCTAATCGCCTATGTATACTTTACATGTATGGTGTTACACCCGGTATATGCAAATGCATATAATCCGCAATCTATTTCTGTTAACATGTTATCAATATTTTCCAATTTGTGATTCTACCAAACCTCTTAAAAATTTCTAATTAATATTAAAAACTATTCTTTAATTAATTAATATCGTGTTTTCTGTCATTTATTTATTTGATTTATGTCGTTTACAGAAATAATTTATTTCGATTTTTGTTTAATTAATAGAATTTTAAAATTTGATTTAAATCAATGATTTTATAAATCACTCGATTGAAATCGTTATAAAAATCATTTAATTTAAAACATTATACACCATTGACAAAAATTTAAAAAAATCTCCTATAATTCAATGTGATATTATTTTTAGTATGGTGTCAGCTCTAGCAATAATAGGCACCCCAGCAGACATTTACGTTTTTGGCACTGAGTATACCCTCTGTATTATTGGCTCAATAATGTCGGTATTTGTAGTTTGGGTATTTATTCTACCAGTCTTCAATGGAACTCTAGATATCAGTACACCGTATGAGGTAATACCATTCAAGAAATAGTACGTTACGATAACAACACCTTGCATTATCTATTTGAATATAGTTCAAGGAAAACATTGAATAAGTAACACATTTAAAAAATATATTAGTTTGATATTGCAGCGGAAATTGGTGAATGGTGACTAATTTAATCATAATTTGTTTGCGAAGTTACATAAAATGTTATTACTTGTACGATATTATTTAACAAATAATATATTTGACTTTATTTTTAACTGCAGTAAACTAAGTTAATTTAATTAATTGCTGTAAGCAATCAATTTGACCAATTTGCCAATTAAAAATAAAATAATAATTATAGTCCACTTCAGGACATTTTTTCTTAAAAATTTTCTCTAAAAAAGGCAAGTTTTAGAAACTGTCATTTTCATATGGGAAAACTAATTATTTCTACATTAGTATATTACTAGCGTCAGGCCCCGCTACGCGGGCCTTCGGCTAGGTCGCGCTGCCGCGCGACAAGAGTGATTCGCCCGCTCCGCGGGCTCAAGTTCCACGCACCCTGAATGTGAGACAATTCGGCACTTCGTGCCTCAATTATAACGATTTTAACATTCAGACTCTACCGCTGGGCGCGACAAAGGAAATTCGCCCGCTTCGCGGGCTTAAGCTCCGCGAACCCTGAATGTGGGACAATTTGGCACTTCGTGCTTCAATTATAACGATTTTAACATTCAGACTCTACCGCTGCGCGCGACAAAGGAAATTCGCCCGCTTCGCGGGCTTAAGCTCCGCGGATCCTGAATGTGGGACAATTTGGCACTTCGTGCCTCAATTATAACAATTTTAACATTCAGACTCTACCGCTGCGCGCGACAAGGAGGACTCGCCCGCTTCGCGGGCTTAAGCTCCGCGGACCCTGAATGTGGGACAATTTGCGTGCCTCAATTATAACGATTTTAACATTCAGACTCTACCACTGCGCGCGACAAGGGGGATTCGCCCGCTCCACGGGCTTAAGCTCCGCGGACCCTGAATGTGGGACAATTTGGCACTTCGTGCCTCAATTATAACGATTTTAACATTCAGACTCTACCGCTGCGCGCGACAAGGAGGATTCGCCCGCTTCGCGGGTTTAAGCTCCGCGGACCCTGAATATGGGACAATTTGGCACTTCGTGCCTCAATTATAAAGATTTTAACATTCAGACTCTACCGCTGCGCTCGACAAGGGGGATTCGCCCGCTTCGCGGGCTTAAGCTCCGCGGACCCTGAATGTGGGACAATTTGGCACTTCGTGCCTCAATTATAACGATTTTAACATTTAGACTCTACCGCTGCGCGCGGTAATAAATTATTTTATTAATTAGCCCTTATTTAGAAATTTAATTTGAGGTATGAAATTCGATATGACACTATAATTTTTTTGAAAAAAATGTTGATGTTCGATCCCCATTTTTAACAATTTTATAAAATAGTTATCATCTAGCACTTTAGTTTAAAAAAATATATAAAACTCGACGGATTTGTGATAAATTCCGAGGAAACTATAAAACCGGAAAATTCTAATATAAAATGTTTATAATTTTCACTGTAATATAAGTACTAAATTTTCTGACGTCTTTTGATGTGATTATTGGAATATACCAAGTAGGTACCTAGTCATTAGTGTTTTAAAAAGAAAATAACAAAATTTTGTGAAAACTAAAAAAATGCTTTTTGTCCGACTAAAAACAAAAGCCAAATTGTTGAAAGTCATTTTAATGCATTTTTTGACCTTTAATTTGATATCAATCGCGATATAATTTAAAACATATTCAGAAAAAACAAATGCCGCTCACCGAGTGCAATAATTTATACTTACTAAACAGCCATAATTTTGGGCAACATTAGACGATATGTTTGATACCAATCATGATTATATTAAATTTTTATTGAAAAACAAATGCCGATCATAGAAGGCATATTTTGTACCCCTTGGTGCTAATTATAATACCATACATACTTTTGTAAAAATAGATTTGATACTTGATACAAGTGCAATAATAATCTAGATCATCTCTAGTCCGCGTCGTGTCCCGTGCTTGTCCAGTTGTTAGTTAGTGTGCGTATCTAGGATAAAGATCCCAGTGGGGCGACTTGGGCAGGACAAACTCAAATTCAACCCAAACTCAAGTACAATAGATAAAAATCCCGATTATCGGACGCCATTTTTAGCACGTTTGTTAAATTTGTATATTAATTTGACATTTATAACTTATAGCAAATTACTGAGAAATAGTATTATCCACGGATATTGGATATAGATATAGATACCTAATTTTAATTGAACATTTACACTTGGGTCAAAATATATTACTATAAATTCTACAGTAATAAATAACAATATGATTCAACTTCACAGTGCATTGTAAAATTAAATAAAAATTTTCAAAAAATATATTACAAATTTCTACAAAAGCATGTAAACATAATACGTGCTCCATCTTTAAATACTCAATAAAATTTTCAAAATACTTCTACCTTATCAAATATAAAAGATAAATCCAAATAAAATTTCAAATTGGAAACGTCAAATCTGACAGTAGACAAAAAAATCATTTTTGTCAAAAAGAAAACAAAACATCCATGGCATGCTCCCATTTGCGTTCCGTGCATTTTTCAGTTTTTTCTTAATAACTTTCTTAATATACCCAATATTGGGTTGAAACATGCATAGAAATATAGTCAAATTCATCCTCTACCTATATGTCAAATGAAAAAAACAATCGAATAACGTATAATGCCCGTATCCAAGGAGTGAAAAAAATCACTGTTTTTCAACTCCCCTGCGACTACCACGCCATCTACAATATTCATATACCCAAAAGGCACTACTTCACATGAACCTCTATCAAATAAAAAAAAGTTCATAAAAATCGGTTCACCCGTTTAGGCAGTAGGCGAGTCTAAAAACGGTTGCTAAGCTGCTGAAAATGATCTCAAGCCTTTTAGTATATAAGACTAGCGTCAGGCCCCGCTACGCGGGCCTTCGGCTAGGTCGCGCTGCCGCGCGACAAGGGTGATTCGCCCGCTCCGCGGGCTCAAATTCCACGCACCCTGAATGTGAGACAATTCGGCACTTCGTGCCTCAATTATAACGATTTTAACATTCAGACTCTACCGCTGGGCGCGACAAAGGAAATTCGCCCGCTTCGCGGGCTTAAGCTCCGCGAACCCTGAATGTGGGACAATTTGGCACTTCGTGACTCAATTATAACGATTTTAACATTCAGACTCTACCGCTGGGCGCGACAAAGGAAATTCGCCCGCTTCGCGGGCTTAAGCTCCGTGGATCCTGAATGTGGGACAATTTGGCACTTCGTGCCTCAATTATAACAATTTTAACATTCAGACTCTACCGCTGCGCGCGACAAGGAGGACTCGCCCGCTTCGCGGGCTTAAGCTCCGCGGACCCTGAATGTGGGACAATTTGGCACTTCGTGCCTCAATTATAACGATTTTAACATTCAGACTCTACCACTGCGCGCGACAAGGGGGATTCGCCCGCTCCGCGGACCCTGAATGTGGGACAATTTGGCACTTCGTGCCTCAATTATAACGATTTTAACATTCAGACTCTACCGCTGCGCGCGACAAGGAGGATTCGCCCGCTTCGCGGGTTTAAGCTCCGCGGACCCTGAATATGGGACAATTTGGCACTTCGTGCCTCAATTATAAAGATTTTAACATTCAGACTCTACCGCTGCGCTCGACAAGGGGAATTCGCCCGCTTCGCGGGCTTAAGCTCCGCGGACCCTGAATGTGGGACAATTTGGCACTTCGTGCCTCAATTATAACGATTTTAACATTTAGACTCTACCGCTGCGCGCGGTAATAAATTATTTTATTAATTAGCCCTTATTTAGAAATTTGATTTGAGGTATGAAATTCGATATGACACTATAATTTTTTAGAAAAAAATGTTGATGTTCGATCCCCATTTTTAACAATTTTATAAAATAGTTATCATCTAGCACTTTAGTTTAAAAAAATATATAAAACTCGACGGATTTGTGATAAATTCCGAGGAAACTATAAAACCGGAAAATTCTAATATAAAATGTTTATAATTTTCACTGTAATATAAGTACTAAATTTTCTGACGTCTTTTGATGTGATTATTGGAATATACCAAATAGGTACCTAGTCATTAGTGTTTTAAAAAGAAAATAACAAAATTTTGTGAAAACTAAAAAAATGCTTTTTGTCCGACTAAAAACAAAAGCCAAATTGTTTAAAGTCATTTTAATGCATTTTTTGACCTTTAATTTGATATCAATCGCGATATAATTTAAAACATATTCAGAAAAAACAAATGCCGCTCACCGAGTGCAATTTATACTTACTAAACAGCCATAATTTTGGGCAACATTAGACGATATGTTTGGTACCAATCATGATTATATTAAATTTTTATTGAAAAACAAATGCCGATCATAGAAGCCATATTTTGTACCCCTTGGTGCTAATTATAATACCATACATACTTTTGTAAAAATAGATTTGATACTTGATACAAGTGCAATAACAATCTAGATCATGTCTAGTCCGCGTCGTGTCTCGTGCTTGTCCAGTTGTTAGTTAGTGTGCGTATTTATTCAGGATAAAGATCCCAGTAGGGCGACTTGGGCAGGACAAACTCAAATTCAACCCAAACTCAAGTACAATAGATAAAAATCCCGATTATCGGACGCCATTTTTAGCACGTTTGTTAAATTTGTATATTAATTTGACATTTATAACTTATAGCAAATTACTGAGAAATAGTATTATCCACGGATATTGGATATAGATACCTAATTTTAATTGAACATTTACACTTGGGTCAAAATATATTACTATAAATACTACAGTAATAAATAACAATATGATTCAACTTCACAGTGCATTGTAAAATTGAATAAAAATTTTCAAAAAATATATTACAAATTTCTACAAAAGCATGTAAACATAATACGTGCTCCATCTTTAAATACTCAATAAAATTTTCAAAATACTTCTACCTTATCAAATATAAAAGATAAATCCAAATAAAATTTCAAATTGGAAACGTCAAATCTGACAGTAGACAAAAAAATCATTTTTGTCAAAAAGAAAACAAAACATCCATGGCATGCTCCCATTTGCGTTCCGTGCATTTTTCAGTTTTTTCTTAATAACTTTCTTAATATACCCAATATTGGGTTGAAACATGCATAGAAATATAGTCAAATTCATCCTCTACCTATATGTCAAATGAAAAAACAATCGAATAACGTATAATGCCCGTATCCAAGGAGTCAAAAAAATCACTGTTTTTCAACTCCCCTGCGACTACCACGCCATCTACAATATTCATATACCCAAAAGGCACTACTTCACATGAACCTCTATCAAATAAAAAAAAGTTCATAAAAATCGGTTCACCCGTTTAGGCAGTAGGCGTGTCGAAAAACGGTTGCTAAGCTGCTGAAAATGATCTCAAGCCTTTTAGTATATAAGACTAGCGTCAGGCCCCGCTACGCGGGCCTTCGGCTAGGTCGCGCTGCCGCGCGACAAGGGGGATTCGCCTACTTCGCGGGCTCTGAATGTGGGACAATTCGGCACTTCGTGCCTCAATTATAACGATTTTAACATAATTTAGACTCTACCGCTGCCGCGCGACAAGGGGACTTCGCCTGCTTCGCGGGCTTAAGCTCCGCGGACTCTGAATGTGAGACAATTCGGCACTTCGTGCCTCAATTATAACGATTTTAACATTCAGACTCTACCGCTGCGCGCGACAAGGGAAATTCGCTCGCATCGCGGGCTTAAGCTCCGCGGACCCTGAATGTGGGACAATTTGGCACTTCGTGCCTCAATTATAACGATTTTAACATTCAGACTCTACCGCTGCGCGCGACAAGGGAAATTCGCTCGCATCGCGGGCTTAAGCTCCGCGGACCCTGAATGTGGGACAATTTGGCACTTCGTGCCTCAATTATAACGATTTTAACATTCAGACTCTACCGCTGCGCGCGACAAGGAGGATTCGCCTGCTTCGCGGGCTCTGAATGTGGGAAAATTCGGCACTTCGTGCCTCAATTATAAAGATTTTAACATAATTTAGACTCTACCGCTGCCGCGCGACAAGGGGAATTCGCCCGCTTCGCGGGCTTAAGCTCCGCGGACTCTGAATGTGAGACAATTCGGCACTTCGTGCCTCAATTATAACGATTTTAACATTCAGATTCTACCGCTGCGCGCGACAAGGAGGATTCGCCCACTTCGCGGGCTTAAGCTCCGCGGACCCTGAATGTGGGACAATTTGGCACTTCGTGCCTCAATTTTAACGATTTTAACATGCAGACTCTACCGCTGTGCGCGACAAGGGGGATCCGCCCGCTTCGCGGGCTTAAGCTCCGCGGACCCTGAATGTGGGACAATTTGGCACTTCGTGCCTCAATTATAACGATTTTAACATTCAGACTCAACCGCTGCCGCGTGACAAGGAGGATTCGCTTGCTTCGCGGGCTCTGAATGTGGGACAATTCGGCACTTCGTGCCTCAATTATAACGATTTTAACATAATTTAGACTCTACCGCTGCCGCGTGACAAGGGGAATTTGCCCGCTTCGCGGGCTTAAGCTCCGCGGACTCTGAATGTGGGACAATTCGGCACTTCGTGCCTCAATTATAACGATTTTAACATTCAGACTCTACCGCTGCGCGCGACAAGGAGGATTCGCCCGCTTCGCGGGCTTAAGCTCCGCGGACCCTGAATGTGGGACAATTTGGCACTTCGTGCCTCAATTTTAACGATTTTAACATTCAGACTCTACCGCTGTGCGCGACAAGGGGGATCCGCCCGCTTCGCGGGCTTAAGCTCCGCGGACCCTGAATGTGGGACAATTTGGCACCTCGTGCCTCAATTATAACGATTTTAACAGTCAGACTCTACCGCTGCGCGTGACAAGGGGGATTTGCTCGCTTCGCGGGCTTAAGCTCTGCGGATCCTGAATGTGGGACAATTTGGCACTTCGTGCCTCAATTATAACGATTTTAACATTCAAACTCTACCGCTGCGCACGACAAGGGGGATTCGCCCGCTTCGCGGGCTTAAGCTCCGCGGACTCTGAATGTGGGACAATTTGGCACTTCGTGCCTCAAATATAACGATTTTAACATTCAGATTCTACCGCTGCGCGCGACAAGGGGGATTCGCCCGCTTCGTGGGCTTAAGCTCCGCGGACCCTGAATGTGGGACAATTTGGCACTTCGTGTCTCAATTATAACGATTTTAACATTCAGACTCTACCGTTGCGCGCGACAAGGGGGATTCGCCCGCTTCGCGGACTTAAGCTCCGCGGACCCTAAATGTGGGATAATTTGGAACTTCGTGCCTCAATTATAACGATTTTAACATTCAGACTCTACCGCTGCGCGCGACAAGGGGGATTTGCCCGCTTCGCGGGCTTAAGCTCCGCGGACCCTGAATGTGGGACAATTTGGCACTTCGTGCCTCAATTACCTATAACGATTTTAACATTTAGACTCTACCGCTGCGCGACAAAAAGTAGTTATCATCTAGCCCTTTAGTTTAAAAAAATATATATAACTCGATGGATTTGTGATAAATTCCGAGGAAACTATAAAACAGGAAAATGCTAATATAAAATGTTTATAATTTTCACTGACTGTCTTTTGATGTGATTATTGGAATATACCAAGTAGGTAGTCAAGAGTGTTTTAAAAACAAATAAAAAAAAATTGTGAAAACTGAAAAAATGCTTTTTGTCCGACTAAAAACAAAAGTAAAATTGTCGAAAGTCAGTTTATTGCATACTGTACATTTTGTGTCCTTATTATGACCTTTTATTTGAAATCAATCGCGATATAATTTAAAACATATTCAGAAAAAACAAATTCCGCTCACCGAGTGCAATTTATACTTAGTAAACAGCCATAATTTTGGGCAACATTAGACGATAATGTTTAATACCAATCATGATTATATTAAATTTTTATTGATAAACAAATGCCGATCATAGAAGCCATATTTTGTACCCCTTGGTGCTTATTATAATACCATATACATACTTTTGTAAAAACAGATTTGATACTTGATACAAGTGCAATAACAATCTAGATCATCTCTAGTCCGCGTCGTGTCTCGTGCTTGTCCAGTTGTTAGTTAATGGGCGTATGCAGGATAAAGATGTCAAGGGCGGCTTGGGCAGGACAAACTCAAACTCAACCAAAACTCAAGTACAATAGATAAAAATCCCAATTATCGGACTCCATTGTTAAATTTGTATATTAATTTGACATTTAAAACTTTCAGTAAAATACTGAGAAATAGTATTATCCACAGATATTGGATATATAGATACCTATTTTTAATTGAACATTTACACTTGGGTCAAAATATATTACTATAAATACTACAGTAATAAATAACAATATGATTCAACTTCACAGTGCATTGTTAAGTTGAATAAAAAATTTCAAAAAATATATTACAAATTTATACAAAAGCATGTAAACATAATGCGTGCTCCATCTTTAAATACTCAATAAAATTTTCAAAATACTTCTACCTTATCAAATATAAAAGATAAATCCAAATAAAATTTCAAATTGGAAACGTCAAATCTGACAGTAGACAAAAAAAATCATTTTTATCAAAAAGAAAACAAAACTTCCATGGCATGCTCCCATTTGCGTTCCGTGCATTTTTCAGTTTTTTCTTAATAACTTTCTTAATATACCCAATATTGGGTTGAAACATGCATAGAAATATAGTCAAATTCATCCTCTACCTATATGTCAAATGAAAAAAACAATCGAATAAAGTATAATACCCGTATCCAAGGAGTGAAAAAAATCACTGTTTTTCAACTCCCCTGCGACTACCACGCCATCTATAATATTCATATACCCAAAAGGCACTACTTCACATGAACCTCTATCAAATAAAAAAAAGTTCATAAAAATTGGTTCACCCGTTTAGGCAGTAGGCGTGTCGAAAAACGGTTGCTAAGCTGCTGAAAATGATCTCAAGCCTTTTAGTATATAAGATGATACGAGTAAGCCAGGGCAGGGGGCAGAGTGGGCATCGCCCACTCTGGAAGAAAAAATTCCGGCTCTAATAAAATCGGAGTGGTGGACCAAAATTAATAAATTTTATATAGGTAAATGCTACTTTTGTGATCTAACAATTTATTTTTGCACATAAAATGGGTGAAAAATAAATGCAACTGCACATCCATTGAAAAAAATATCTCACCTTTATAAGGCATTTGACCTTGAGTGAAAAAAAATTTCGCTTGCGGCGCATTTCCTTCTTCTTTTCCACTCTAATTCAACAAATTAATCCCTCGTAACTCCAAGCTGAAAATGTGTCTGCACTCTGGGCTATAAATACGTATATTCAACCGGAAAAAAAATTTGAGTTGCCCACTCTAAAATTCGGGTTGCCAACTATAAATATTTGACCTGGCTACGGGCCTGGAGTAAGCTTTTAAGGCACGTACGACGGGTTTAAGAAAACGACGCGAAGCGGAGTGTTTTAACGTAGTTTCGGTAGGCAACAACCTTAAAAATATTTTATATAAATATTTAGTTTCCCCGTATGAACGGTAACGGTATTAATAGATTTTTATGACAATTTCTAGCACTTGTATTTATTTTAGGAAACCTTTAAGGAAAACTTTCCTCATGTGAACTGGGCCTAAAATCCTGTTCGCACCGAGATCTATGGAGATTCTACGGAGATTCAGAATGTATTTCTTTCTAGTGATAATTACGTGGTTTTGAAGCAATCAATAAATTATAAATTCTTCTTTTCCAAGACTCATTGAAGATTCCACAATTTAACAAATAATTCTCACTAAAAGAAAAAAAAACTTCTTCTTTTCCAGGATTCTGAATCTCCGTAGAATCTTCAAAGATCCCCGTGCGAACAGGGCTTTACAAAAAGTAGGACCAACTAATTATTAAAAATGTAAATATTTTATTTTTCAGTATTACGAACTTAGGTTTGGCAAACAAGTTCGTGAACTATCAACATACATGTTCCTTATTCTAAGCAGTTTAATGCTGCCTCTAATTTTATTTTCATGCTGCTTAACTTTTTCCGAAGCTACAGGATTAAATGTAACTACATGCATTACAATTTTTGGATTGGTTTGCACATTTTATACCCTCTTAGTAAGTCTTTCTGTGAGTGAATTATAATTAGAATATATTTTAATTTCTTCATGTACGATTTGCAGGGTGGTTTTCAAACAGTAGTTTGGACTGATGCATTTCAATCAACTCTGATGATGGCGGCTTGTGTTTGTGTTTGTGTGTTAGGAGTTGACAGGGCTGGAGGTTTCAAAGAAATTTGGACAACGGCGGAAAGAGGAGGACGACTTAACTATTTTAAGTATAAATCAATCTTTTTTAAAATATTACACAAACCATATTCACATCTTCAATATAAATGCTATAAATGTTGAATTTTGTTTTGATTTAGTTGGAATCCGAATCCGTTTCAAAGATTAGGATTTTTTGCTGTCACAGTAGGACAATGTTTCAACTACACAGCTCACATGGGATGTGCAGCAGGCACTTTACAAAGATTCATGTCTTTGCGAACCGAAAAAGAAGCCCGAAAGTAAACAATAGCTATTTGTAAGAGTTTGGAAAAGTGAAATTTTTCCGCATTCTAGATGTGAATGGGGAAACACTTTTCCTGGCGAGTTGTACACAAGATTTTGTAAAATTCAGTAATAGATTCCTTATTATTTTAATTGAATATATTTGTTTTCATATTTCATATTTTCATGTCAAATAATCAAGTTAGTTTTGATGCAGTGACATATTTTTTATTGTCATTTAAATTTTTATTTAAACTCATTTGAGTTTGAAAAAGTATAACTTTTCCCTCGACTTTTCCTAACTAGAATGGAAAAATAGTTTCTTTTCCAAACTCAAATGAGAAGCAAAAATCTTAATAATATAGTTATTTACTTTACAAGTGGACAAAGTAAAGAATTGCCCACAAGGGAAATCTTAACTCACGAGGCCGAACATGGTCGTGATCGTACAAAAAGTATAGTGCACAACTTGTTGTGTTGTATAGTAATTACGCACTCGTGAAATTACACTCGCCTACGGCTCTTGTGTAACATTTTTACTCGTGTGTAATATGCTTCTTACAACTCTTGTTATGTAATTATATTATTATTCAGTTGTATTTTATAATCCTGTACACTACACTTCCCATAAAATTTAAATTTAAGCGCGATTTTCAAGCGCAAAGTTGACTTTTATCTCGTGAGTTAATTTCGTTTTTTCGCAATTGTGCGGGAAATAGACATTCCGACACTCAAATTGAGTGCGGGAAATAGTCAATTCTAGCACTAGTACGGGAAATAAAATTTTTTAAATTTAGTTATTGCTTTGTAAGCACCCGGCATAAATCTTAAAATTTAAAGATAGATAGCCGCCCAAATAGTTATACATATAAACTGTCAAAAACTTAAGCTTTTGAGAACGATTGCAGAAAAAATATTGATTCTGAAACTCCTTGCATTCGTTTCAGAATGCCTCATTTCCTACACTTGTTACAACAATAACTATTTTCCGCAATCGTGCGTGTTTATAACACACTTGGAAAACTTGATTCTAAAACTCCATGCAAATTCCGAAACTCGTATTGCATTTGTTTCAGAGTCAGTTACCACACTTGTTACAAAAATAGGTATACAAAATGTCTCGAATTGTAAAAAGGCCTTAATACTAATATTACTCTTTTGATTGATACAATTCTATTTTAAATTGTATGCACTATTTCTAGGAGCATAGCCATTGGAATTATCGGATTCATATTAGTGATTTTAACTGCCAGTATTACTGGCTTAAGCATGTACGCATTCTATGAAGGTTGTGATCCAGTTAAAAGCAAAGTAAAAACAAATATTGTTCCACTAAATTAATCGCTAATTTATTGTTTATGTTCTAGACTATTAAAGGTTACGCTCAACTAACTTCTCATTTTGCTTTGGACACGATTAAAAATTTGACTGGGCTTTCTGGTCTATTCACTGCTGGAATTTTGAGTGCTGGACTTAGGTAAAGCACTGTTCTGGTTCTGGATGGATTCTTTGAAGATTCATTCATGCTTCTAAATTATGGAAAAATAGAAATTCTCTGTTTTGAAGCTATAAATGAATTAGAAATTCTTTTCCAAGACTAATTTGCAGATTCAATTTATCGTCGCCGCTATTTGGCAGGCAATTCTCATCAGGATTATTTATCTCAAGATTCAGAAGCACGAAAGAATCTTCAAAGAATCCAAGTGTGAGAAAGGCTTAAGAAGACACCAAAAGCCGAAATATCCCAATATAATTTCCTTGTTTGTATTTTTAGTTCAGTATCCGCCGATTCAAATATTCTTAGCGGGTTAATTTATTATGATTTAATCCAGAAAAAGTTTCCAAAATATGGTAGCGACAAAAAAGGAGCACTTGTAATGAAGCTTATTGTTTTGATTTTTGGAATTTATTTGACATTAATGGCACCAGTTATGGTCAAAATAAAGTACCTTATTCCTGTAAGTTTTATTGGCTACGCGGTATTGAAAAAATATCGATACCTATAAATAATCAGACCAATCAGACTATCGATACGTGTATGAGATTATCGATATCGAAATCACCATTTTTTGTTTCGTGATGACATTTTGTAAATTCTGTAAATTGTTTCCAATTCTATCAAACTGACGTTTACAATTCAGAATTTCAGATACATTTATCAGAAGTAATATAAATAGCAATTGAAACTTATATAAAGAGAGCACAAATGTTTTTAATATTTTCATGAATTTTGGTAGGTTTAAAAAAAAGTTTATTTCATTTTGACAGTTATTTGTAAAACAATTGCGCTAACAATCTAGTAAAATTAGAACTATACCCTGTTTGAAATAACGAAAGAATTTTGTTGCTACATGCTAGGTATTGTCAGGAGCAGTTTACATAAACACAATTCAAATGTGATGTCAATAATTGTCAATTAATTAGATTCCAGTCTTTCTAAGTGCTGTTCGTTATTTGTTATTTAACTTCTCATTTTTAAATTTGACCTGGCTATTTTTATGTATTATTATCTTACGATTTTGTGAACTATTAGCGCTTCTTTTAAACATCGAAAATGTGTTGGTGTAAACCATACTACTAAAGCCACGCCCCAATTAACTGTCAAAATTCTTTCGTTATTTTGAACATCCTGCTGTTAATATTTGTGAAGTCACTACTAATACTATACAAATAATTTGATATATCGCATTATCAAATATTTGATATGTCGATCTATCGAATTATCGATGTATTGTATATCGATATAATATCTAATTAAATTTTTTTTATATCGGAATTCGATATAGAATAAAATCGATAAAGTATTCGATTACCGAATTCCCAGCTTTAGTTATAACTATTATTGCGAGCTCGTTATAAATAATATTTATTTTTAGACGGCAGTAACAATAAGTAGTTGCATAAACGGATCAAAATTGTCGCTGATTTTACTGGGAACCACCTTTCCCAGAGTCACTACAAAAGTAAGAATTCGACCATTTCGTTTATTTAAAGATTCGCAAATGGATTCATTGAGGATTGTTTCATGCTTCTGAATCCTGGAAAAAAGAAATTCATTGGTTTGAAGCTATCAATGAAATATTATTTTTCTTTTCCAAGACTCATTGAAGATTCAATTTGGAGATGCTGCTATTTGACAGACAATTCTCATCAGGATTATTTTTCTCAAGATTTAGAAGCATGAAAGAATCCTCAAAGAATTCTTGTGTGTACAGGGATTAATGAATTTTAAAAAATGTGTTGTTTTAGGGTGCACTATGGGGTGTAGGAGTTGCATTTGTATTTATTTGTTGGATTGGAATTGGAAGTGTAACTTCTGATGTTAACTCAATTTATATTTTACCACTTTCTGTACAAAACTGTACTGACATTTTTTCTAATTTTTCTACTGTACTAAATAATACGTAAGTTAATTTAGTTCACTTTTTATTTGTTAAGGTGGCGTACGAATAGCTTGAAAATAGCTTCAAAAATAGAACAATGTTTGTAGCAGTTTTTTGAAAAACGGCTTTAGCAAATTAATGTAATATTTAACAAAAATGTCAATTACTACCTGTGAGGGACTCGTAGCGCACAACAAACGGCAGCTACAGTGAGACAAGCGGGAGAGAAAAAGACAAACTGAGCGAGAAGCATCACCTCATGCTGAATATTATGTAGTTGATTTCGAGTGACATCAAAATCAAATATATACAAATTTTATTCTATAGTTATTATTAAAAAATGGTAAAATTTGTTTTCAAATGAAAGTTCTTATTTCAAATTTCGTGGTTTATTGATGTTTTAAACAGAAATGTGTCGCCGTACTTTAATTGTTACAAGTTCATATTTCAAGTCATTCGCACGTCCCCTTAAATAAGATGTCCATGTAAAAGATTGAATATATTTTAGGGTTCCAGTTCCAAAATCCGAAGCATTTTTCCTGTATAAGTTATCATTTTTGCATTACACGTTTGTCTCAACAATAATAGCAATCATTATAGCAAATATAGTAAGTTATTTTACTGGATTCAATGACATTGAAAATATGAATCCAAAATTGCTTATTCCGTACGTACGGCCGAAGAAAAATAACAATCAAGAAATGGAGAATATGTTAAAAATTCCTACGCTGTAAATTTTAATTGCCAAATAATGTATTTTGGAAGTAATAAAATTTAATAATCACTTATAGGTTTTTTATTTTCGAAAAATGTATAACCTTATTGTGATGAAACTATGCTAAAATAATAAAACTTAAATGTGTCATTGTGTTATTATTTTCATTATCACACCAAAAAAATTATGGGAATTCATTACCAAAAAATATAAGTACACTCGTAATTATTATTCTACAACAAGTTTGAGTTTATTCTTTCAATATAAAATATTTTTGAAATGTCTGTGTATTTCGGCGCAGTAGATTATTTAGTATTTGTGTTCAGTTTAATATTTTCTGTGGCAGTGGGATTGAAATATGGTTGTTTTGGAACTAAACAGAACTCTGCGAAAGAATATTTATATGGGCAACGGAAATTAAAAGCTGTTCCTGTTGGGCTCTCAATTTACAGCAGGTAAAATATACACGAGCCGTAGGCGAGTGTTGTAATCATTTGAGTTAGTAAATGCTATAGTATTTAATTATTATATCATATATTCGCATTCTCGTATAATGTATTGTGATATTTTTAGTATGGTGTCGGCTCTAGCAATAATAGGCGCTCCAGCTGATGTATACGTATTTGGCACTGAGTATACCCTCTGTATTCTTGGATCCGTCATGTCACTATTTGTTGTTTGGGTATTTATTCTACCAGTTTTCAATGGAACTCTAGATATCAGTACACCGTATGAGGTAATAATATCATTCCAGAAATAGTACGTTACGGTAACAATTCTTTACTTATTTAAATATTAGTGAAAAAATTGAAATGTAGAGGCGGTGCGATCCCCACAAAATGACTGGTAATTGTGATAGCCAGTAAATTCCCATAAGCTGTCAGTACAATATTTATGGTTCAACAAGAGTTACGTGAAGATATTATCGTTTTTGTTGTTTAGAGACAACCTTTCTGAATCCATATCTTTGTTTGGAAGGGATTAAGGACAAAATATCACTTATACAGCGTAATTAGTTTGAGTTGTTCTTGCTAAAATTTTAAGCAAGCGGTACTAGGTCAAATTGTGTAATATGTGTATAGTTGATTTCTTAACTAAACGGAGCAATCTGAAGTTGGAATGCTAAAACTGATCGTTTTTGATTGGCTGATGTAACACCAGTTTTGCACCACACAAACTTTGTAATGTAAACAAACGAATGTGCTCCATCTTGTCTCGTCAGCCGTTGTCATTGTATGTATCGAGTTTGCCCGCTGATAGGTCAAATTTAATTTTGCCGCCAAAAAAATCTAGTGATATTTTCCTCGTATTTACAGTGTAAATACTGCTCAGCGAGACAACTTCAGATTGCTCCGTTTAGTTAAGAAATCAACTATTATATCACTATCATACTAGTTCGTCAGTTTGCCACCAGACTTCATAGCCACTTTGATTTTTTCACCTTAAATAGTTCAAGGAAAATATTGAATAAGTAATAAATTAAAAGTGTAAATATCTCATTTTTCAGTATTACGAATTAAGGTTTGGCAAACAAGTCCGTCAACTATCAACATACATGTTCCTTCTTCTAAGCATTTTAATGCTGCCTCTAAATTTATTTTTGAGCTGTGTAACTTTTTCCGAAGCTACAGGACTAAATATAACTATATGCGTTACAATTTTTGGATTGGTTTGCACATTTTATACCCTTTTAGTAAGTCATTCTGTAAATTGAGTTATAATTAGAATATATTTTAATTTCTTCATGTACGATTTGCAGGGTGGTTTTCAAACAGTAGTTTGGACTGATGCATTTCAATCAACTCTGATGATGGCGGCTTGTGTTTGTGTTTGTGTGTTAGGAGTAGACAGGGCTGGAGGTTTCAAAGAAATTTGGACAACGGCGGAAAGAGGAGGACGACTTAACTATTTCAAGTATAAATCAACCTTTTTAAAAATATTACAATATAAATGCTATAATTGTTGAATTTTGTTTTGATTTAGTTGGGATCCGAATCCATTTCAAAGATTAGGATTTCTGGCTGTCACAGTAGGACAATGTTTCAACTACACAGCTCATATGGGATGCGCAGCAGGCACTTTACAACGATTCATGTCTTTAAGAACCGAAAAAGAAGCCCGAAAGTAAACAAAATAATCAAGTACTTACTTATACCATTAGCTAAAATTTTAAGCAACAAATTTGCCGTACTTTTCTTTGATAAAACAGCATTCAAAAAACTACAAGATTACAAATTTATTGCATTCGTTAACTGACTGTTAATTATAATTTTTAATCCAGTAGCTCTAGAACTACCAATTTTAAAGAAACTACACTTCCAATTTTTTTAGGAGTATCGTAATTGGAATTATCGGATTCATATTAGTAATACTAATTGCCAGTATTACTGGGTTAAGCATGTACGCATTCTATGAAGGTTGTGATCCAGTTAAAAGCAAAGTAAATTATAATAATATATTATTTAACATTTAACAAGTAAATAATGTACAGTCAAAATGCTCTAAGAATGGCATTTCAATTTATGAATTAAGGCGCTACACTTGTAAATCCAGAAGAGTAACAATTTGAACGATTCTGGCTGTATTATAAAAAAATTTAAATTGAAATTTAATATGAACAATCATGACTCATCAATAAATGCAAATTATAATTGCTGTGACATCAATTAGCAAAACTTGGGGCTAATTTTTATCATTTAATAATCCATATTATACGTTGATTAATGCACAAAAATAATATTTTATTTTGAAATCGATAATATACGAGGATTGGCTATTAAATAACGAGACTGTCCGCGCAAAAGGCGTCCTAGAGGGACAGGAGGGGAAACGAAAGCAGCGTAGGATAGCTGGAAGTGTCTACTATTCCGGTATGAAAACACGTTTTTCTCGCTGTTATAGAAAAAATACTACTAGATAATAATGACATTTCATGCAGAATGTTGTAGTGATAGTGAAAGTGAGTTTATTTGTACCACTTCCCACTTCGAACATTTTACGACAATTGTGAATCTAAATTGTGCCACTGAAGTCAAAAATATCCTGACAGCTTTGACCTTGCAGTAACTGAACAATTTATTGTTCAGCAAAATTATTTATATCTCAAATTAAGTGAAAATCGTCCATTTGAATATTTATTACAGAGATTACAACAAATAAAGTATTTTAGGTATGAAAAATGTACTTTTTGAAAAATTCGCACTCAATGCTCAAAATGAGTGTGGAAATTATTTTCACCACTTAAATATTTCAAAAGCCTACTTTCACCAACAATTTTAATATCTGAAAACACGTGATTTCGTACATTCGTGAAACGTGAACGTTGTGCTTTTTTAGTTTTAAATTAGTTATAAAGTAAATCCAATTCTAATTTTGACGTTTAAACTAACCGGCTTGATAATATTTTTAAAATGCAATGTATACGTAGAATGTGACATCACATTGGAATCCCATTCTTAGAGCACTTTAGCCGTGCGAGTCAAATACGACGTTTTATACGACTTTTAAATAATACATTTCTTTGCAAATTTTTATTCTAGAATAGAATATTCTGCAACAAGAATGAAGCATATTCAGCTCGAGTGGAAAGTTTGTAAGACGAGTCGTAGACGAGTTTCACGGTTCCACGAGAGTGGAATAGCCATTCAAACGTGTTGCAGACTATACTTTCTCTACGACTATAAATTTAATTGCATTAAAAAATATAACCTAAAACTATTAAAATAAAAATATATACAAAAACAAAGTTAAATTATTATAACTCGCCACAGTTCATTCCATAACTAGTGACGGACTGAATCCATTCCGTAACAAGTGATAGAATGTAACCATTCCATAATTGAAAATGATGTAAGAATAATAACATTCTATAACAGTCGTATAGAAAATATTAACCTAGCTTCACATTTTGGTGTGATGACAGCTGACAGTTGTGATGAATAATGGACTCATAATACAATAGTGTTGAATTATGATTAATAGTGTGTTATGGTGGGGTTTTATCTTATTAAAGTTACCTACATAATGAATGTATTATTCAATGATCGTTGATAAATATTTGTATTCTAAATTAAACGCTAATTTATTGTGTATGTTCTAGGCAATTAGAGGTTACGCTCAACTAACGTCTCATTTTGCTTTGGATACAATTAAAAGCTTGAGTGGGCTTTCTGGTCTTTTCACTGCAGGAGTTTTGAGTGCTGGACTTAGGTAAAAAGGCATCAAAAGTCGAAGTCTCTCAATAAAATTTCCTTGTTTGTATTTTTAGTTCAGTGTCCGCTGAAGCAAATATTCTTAGTGGGTTAATCTATTATGATTTAATTCAGAATAGTTTTCCAAAATATGGCAGCGACAAAAAAGGAGCACTTGTGATGAAGCTTATTGTTTTGATTTTTGGAATTTATTTTACATTAATGGCACCTATTATGGTCAAAATAAAATACCTTACTCCTGTAAGTTTTATTACTAGAGCTGGGCGAGAAAAAAAATGTTGACACCCACGTGACTTTATGACAAATAATCGTATGATTCAAATCACGAAGTATAGGTAATTCTTCTTTAGAGATACACCATCTGGTGACATGTGAAAATTTGAATTTGGATTGAATTTCTCGAAATCTGAACGAGATTAAAAAAATTTTGAGGACTGCTGTGAATTCCTTGTAAAAAAAAGTGTCTGTACAGGCAAATTAGAAACGTGTATGAATTCAAACAACAAAATTATAGGTACGACAAAAACTAAATCAGCAAAAATTTTCTCTTTATATAGTTTTCGGAAAAACAAATACATCACTAAAATAGTCTCTAGATCGTGATCCCAATAGTGCGGCTCAAAAATCGGAATCCTGTATATGAATAAAGTATTCGATACATCTAAAATATTCCCAGCCCTAGTTTTAACTATTATTACGAGCTCTTTATAAGTGATAACTATTTTTAGACGGCTATAACAATAAGTAGTTGCATAAATCTAAATTGTCGCTGATTTTACTGGGAACCACCTTTCCCAGAGTCACTACAAAAGTAAGAATTCGACCATTTCGTTTATTTAAAGATGCGCACATGGATTCATTATGAATTCTTTCATGCTTTTGAATCCTGGAAAAAATAAATTCACTGATTTGAAGCTATCAATGAAATATTATTCTTTTTTTCCAAGATTCATTGAAGATTTAATTTAGCGGCGCCCCTATTTGACAAGCAATTCTCATCAGGATTATTTTTTCACAAGATTAAGAAGCATGAAAGAATCCTCAAAGAATTCTTGTGTGTACAGGGATTAATGAATTTTAAAAAATGTGTTATTTTAGGGTGCACTATGGGGTGTAGGCGTTGCGTTTGTATTTATTTGTTGGATTGGAATTGGAAGTGTAACTTCTGATGTTAACTCAATTTATATTTTACCACTTTCTGTACAAAACTGTACTGACATTTTTTCTAATTTTTCTACCGTACTAAATAATACGTAAGTTAATTTAGTTCACTTTTTATTTGTTAAGGTGGCGTACGAATAGCTTGAAAAGAGCTCCAAAAATAGAACAATGTTAGTAGTAGTTTTTTGAAAAACGGCTTTACCAAATTAATGTAATATTTAACAAAAATGTCAATTACTACCTGAAAGGGACTCGTAGCGCACAGCAAACGGCAGCTACAGTGAGGCAAGCGGGAGAGAAAAAGACAAACTGAGCGAGAAGCATCACTTCATACTGAACATTATGTAGTTGATTTCGAGTGACATCAAAATCAAATATATACAAATTCTATTCTATTGTTGTCACAGTTATTGAATCAATTTTTCTATAGTTATTATTAAAAAATGGTAAAATTTATTTTCAATTACCTATGTAAGTTCTTATTTTTAAGTTTCGTGGTTTTTGATGTTTTAAATTGAAATACTAGTGTCACCGTAATTTGATTGTTACAAGTTCATATTTCAAGTCACTCGCACGCCCCCTTAAATAAGAAGATGTCCAAGTAAAAGATTGATTATATTTTAGGGTTCCAGTTCCAAAATCCGAAGCATTTTTCCTGTACAAGTTATCATTTTTGCATTACACGTTTGTCTCAACAATAATAGCAATCATTATAGCAAATATAGTAAGTTATTTTACTGGATTCAATGACGTTGAAAACATGAATCCAAAATTGCTTATTCCGTACGTACGGCCGAAGAAAAATAACAATCAAGAAATGGAGAAAATGTTAACAATCTCTACCTCGTAAATTTAAACTGTCAAATAATTTATTTAGGAAGTAATAAAATTGAATAAATTAGGTACTTTGGGTTTTTTTTGTTTTCACTCGGTTTCATGATTTTATGGGTTCATACATATCTATTTATTATACACGTGTGTGATAAGAAATAATAACACATTAGTTAATTGTATTGAAATTAACAAATAGTAATTATTACTTTACTATTAAAAGTAATTACTTGTTGTCAGTAATAAACATTTGTTTCAATTGCAACCATATTTTTAAAACATGTTTGTACTAGATAATAATTAAAACTGTATATTTAGAAATTAATTACTGGAAAAATAATAAAATAAATAAGGACTTACTTTATTCTCACTGTTTATTTTCCCAACAATTTATGCAAACTGAAACTGTGAAAGTAATGAACAGTAAGAAAAAAACGTGGGCAAAGGTTGACGAAACAATAAATTACCAGCAGGTAAATAAATAATTTTCATTGAAGTAAAAATTTGTTAAAGATAACATTAAATTATCGTTAAATGAAAATTTATTAGGGTCAACAAATTAGATTACATATTCAATGACGTAAATTAAAGTTAAATTCTATCTTTGTTATTGTAAGATTTTTAGAAAAATATAATGTAGTTAATTGCGTAAAAAACAAAATAAATAATTGATAAAAATTTTCAGAACTGATAATATTAATATATTATTATTTGAGTTTAGTTCTGTTATTACCTGTTCTAAAAAAATTAAAGGGTACCTACCTATATTATACTGTACGACGTTTTGCTCATGAAACAAAAAGAATTTTTTTAAATACCTATAGGTTAAATTTTAATGAATAAAAATTTGTAAAGAAATGTTTTATTTAAAAAGTCGTATTTGACTCACACATAATGGCGAATTCACTCGGATAATTATATACTCGCCTACAGCTCGTTATAACCTGCATATTATGTGCTCGTTAAATAATATATCTACTATTTTCCTCACTGCTAGTCTAAGAAAACACCTTTATCGACTTTTATTTTGTCTCGTGAAGTTGTTTTCAGTAACTCTTGCTTAGTATAACGGCAAAATTTAAATTATTATTAACGAAGGTAAAATATTTTATACTGGAAGAGTACATTTTTGGCCTCCTGAAGTATAAACATAATAATTACAAATCGTTGACGTTTATGGTAGTTGAGATTTTACACATGTCATAACTGTTATGAATATTTATTTAGTAATTATATTTAATTAACAATTATAACTGCAACCAATCAATTCATTTCTCAAAACGTAAGTATTATAAGAGGCTTAGATAATTCTCAGGTTATTAAAAGTCTCAGCCAGTAGATTTAGGATTTAGCATTTAGTTTAATCATGTAGCTAGTGACGAGTGGCTGTGTTACCAAATAAATGATTTATTGTGAGTGTCTAAATCCAGTGGCGAACTTCAGGCTGACTTGGTGAATTGAGTTGTGAATTTGAGCTTTGGATTGTGATAATGAGGTCTTGCACTGATTTTTTTATTGCTTTAATAGAAAGAATAATAAAAAACATCAGACCCGTATTTCGTATTTTTAGCAAAATTTATCTCTATTATTTAAAAAATTTACTTTAAAAATCAGTTTGTTAAAAATGCGGCTGAATTGTTAGACAGTGTTATACGAAACGTCTGTAATATTTTGTCCCATATTTTGAGAACCGCTGGTAATTTTTTTTGCATATATGCTATCAATTTTCTTATAGAAAATGGCCCAATTTTGCTCATTTAACCGTCCTCGTAGCTCTTCAAATAAAAAAGTTACAAATGGTGAGCAAGATTATAGAAACACCCTGTATTGTTCACAAATATACAAAGATAAAAAATTAATTTAAGTACATTGAAAGTAAGGCTGCGTATGGATAAATAATAAACAATGTATTTTATAAATAAGAATAAATTGAATTTAAATTAAAATTATCTTTCTATCTTAAGAGAAACAATATAAATTGTTACTTGTTAGTTATTGTAGTAAAAATTAATTAAAAACTATTAAAAGTAATAAAAATAAAGTAACAATAGTAAAAGTTGAATTTAAATAAAAAATTATACAGAAAACTATGTATTTATTTAATTTTAGTTTAGTTATTGACGTATTAACGGCAACAAATTTGCGTTGCCGATAATTAAGTGCCACCTTCGCCTTATTAAAAACACTTAATAATTTTACGTAAAAAAATACCACACTAAATCAAAAACCTAATGAATTGTGTCCTTTAATTAGTTTTTTTATCATAAAAATAACACAAGGTATTGGTTAATACTTATAATAAATTATGGCAAATTTTCTACATTATAAAATGGACTTCAAAAGATAAAAAATTTCTTTAGACAAAATTGTAGTTCCTGAACAGTCGAGGTAGTGAATTTGAGTGAAGTAAAAAAATTAAAATGGTTAACTTTGGAACGATAGACTATATGGTGTTTGCGTTGTCCTTGGCTATGTCAGCCGCCATCGGAGTTTATTTTACGTTTTTTGGAAATAAACCAAAATCGGAAGATGATTATTTGTATGGCAGCAAAAAGATGAAGGCGATTCCAGTTGGATTGTCGCTTTATAGCAGGTAAAAATATTTATTCTATTATGCCCTGTTCATACAAAACCCTGTTCGCACGGGGATTCTTTGAAGATTCTACCAAGATTCTGAATCCTGTTAAAGAAGAAGTTTTTCCTTTCTAGTGCGAATTATCTGTTAAATTGCGGTGCCGCTAAAATAATCTTCAATGAGTCTTGGAAAAGAAGAATTTATAATTTATTGATTGCTTAAAAACCATGTAATTATCACTAGAAAGAAGAAAACTTCTTCTTTTCTAGGATTCAGAATCTTGGTAGAATCAAGGATTCTAAGAGAAATTTTTCATGCTTCTGAATTTTGAGAAAAATAATCCTGTCAAATAGTTTTGGAATCGCTATTCAGCTCTCGTGGAACTTTCTACTCGAGCTGAATATGCTTCATTCCACACTTGTTGCAGAATATACTATTATAGAAATCATTAGTTTCCCCGACGGTTTTCCCGTATGACCGATATTGACAGTTTTTTGTGACAGTTCCTAGTACTTGTTTTACTTTCAAGTCAAGAAACTTTTAGGAAAAACTTTCCTCTTGTAAACAGGGCATTGGAAAAGAATAATTTCAAATGCGTTGATAGCTTCAAAATAGTAAATTCTTTTTTTACAAGATTCAGAAGCATGGTAACTGTTAGTTTCGAATATAGTCGTGGGAAAATTTAATTCTATAGCCGTGTAAAATATGAGATCATAGATTTCGAAACCAAAGTTACAAAATGATTTATTGTAATATGAGTTTTTCCATTGAATTTTGAAAATTATATTGTTATTTGTTGTTAGTAGTCCGAGTGCACTATAAGGGACCAACTTTTAATTATTCTAAATAATAATTTTTTTCAGTGCAATATCAGCGGTGTCAATAATAGGAATACCAGGGGAAGTATACAATTTTGGAACGGGGTACATCACCTCAGTTTTTGGGGTAATCTTAGGATTATTCATAGTATGGATAGTGTTTTTACCGATATTTTGTGGTAACTTGAACATAAAAACTCCGTATGAGGTGCGTATAAATTTTAAACAACACTTGAGCAGAAAAATAATATTTTTTGTTGCAGTATTTCGAAAGAAGATTTGATACTAACGTAAAACTTTTATCATCAGCAATTTATATAATTCATACAATTCTTTTGATGCCTGTGATTTTATATGCACCTTCTTTAGCGTTAAGTCAGGCTACAGGAATTCATGTTTTAATTTGCTCCACCACTATTGGATTGATATGCATCCTATATACAACATTTGTAAGTAATTTCAATTAAGTAAGATCTCTGCATGTGATGACGTACGAACCCGGAGTTCCGTGGTTCAAGTCAGTGTGTGATTGTAAACATCTCGGATGCACTTCAAGCTGACCACTTGATCGCCTTAAATGTAGTCCTGGTTGCGTTAGAATCTCTCACAGCTCTCTGCATGTGATGACGTACGAACCCGGAGTTCCGTGGTTCAAGTCTCTCGGCCGGCAGTGTGTGATTGTAAAACATCTTGCAATTAAATTGCACTCGGACGCTTCAAGCTGACCACTCAATCGTCTTAAATATGCAATACAGTTTGTAAAGGAATCTTTCCGTTGCCGCTTTGAATTTCAAAAGTTGTCGCACGGATTGAGGTTTTGACTGCATCAAGACGAATCGGTCAAAATGGTTGAATTCCACTATAATAACATCTGCCATTCTATAATTGGGAGTTAATCCAGCTAACAAAATAATATTTTTTAGGGAGGATTCAAAACCGTAATATGGACTGACTCCTTACAAGCAACTTTAATGTTATTTTCCTGTTTATTAGTTGCTATCGCAGGAATCAACAAGGCTGGTGGACTTTCAGAAATATGGGAAGTAGCACAACAGGGACAGAGAATCAATTCTTTCAAGTAATTTTCTTAATTTCAGTTATAAAATCTAAAATTCAAATAATAATTTCTAGGTGATTCACACTTCGAAAAATTCAATGCCGCAAACCGCGTCTCGAAATCTCGCATAGTTTTCAAGTTATCAAAATTTTTCACTTTTTCCAAATTGCAACTTTGAGGGCACATTTATCTCAAAAACTGAGCAAAATATTGAAGTTCGGTTTGCGACATTGTGTTTCTCGCACTTTAATTGTCTTATAACCAAATTTTAAGAATTTACAAAATTTTGAAGATTTTTGAATCCCCCAATAAAATCTATACTTGATTTCTCGAAAATGGAATAGATGCTGACCAATTAATTACATGAGTATACAAATTTTCAGAAAAAATTCAGCTAAATTCAAATTATTATGGAGGTTTTTCAAAATCTGATAATTTTTTAAGGAGTACCCCTTATGATTTTATCAGAATTTAACAAACCTTTATAAAAATGTACTTGGAATTCAAAATCAAATTTCTCAGTGCTTGAATCACCTAGAATCAAATTAATAAAATTTTGATTATTTTGAAAGGTTTCATAAATTATTTTTTTTTAGTATGGACCCAAATCCATTTGTTAGAATATCGTTCTGGTCAGCAATAATAGGATTAGCTTTTATACACGCCAGTCACAGTGGATGTTCAGCAGGCGCTCTGCAAAGATACATGTCTCTTCCTAATCAAAACCAGGCCAAAATGTGAGAACAATCTTTGCCAAATGTTCTTAAAATATTCTCTAACCTCTAAATTGCAGAAGTACTACTGTAGGAATAATAGGAACAAGCCTAATTCATATAATTGGAGGACTAACTGGCCTAGCAATGTTTGCAATTTATAATAAATGTGATCCAGTTGCAAATAAAGATGTCAGCAGTGCAAATCAACTAGTTCCGTATTTTGTGACGAAAACTTTGAACTACATACCCGGTTTTTCTGGATTTTTTATTGCTGGGTTACTCAGCGCAGCTTTAAGGTATAATAGATAATTATGCAACGAGTTTATGATGTAAGCCATTATACACTTTTCTACTCCTGTACTTTAATTTTTTTTAAATTACTAATCAAAATGAAAATTTGTATGTCAATGAAACAGATTTTCCTGTAATCTGTATCGAAATAAAATCCGTATCGAAATGAAAATCTATATTGACATATCATTCATTGAAGTACAGATAACAGAAGATGATATAAAATAACTAAATTATAGTATAGTTATAAAATATCTACTGCCATGTTATAATGAAAACACTATAAGCCTCCATTGAGGGCCATAATGACGTTCATTACAGATAGAAGGACAATAATGAATCCATTATGGTACTCCTACTACTCCAGTACCATAACGAAATAATAATAAAAAATTGCATAGGTAGGTACCTAACGCTTTTAAGTTTTAACTTTTTTTGTTAACAATACCAAATAATTAAAATCTAAAAAAAATCTGGTAGGTATGTTATTATTATATTAAATTTAATTACGGGATTGAGTATACCATAATGGATTCATTATAGTCCTTGACCTATAAAGAACGACATTATTGTCCTGAAACTGAGGCTTATAATGTTGTCATTATGACACTGAATAAATTTTATTCCAACAGTTCTTGAATGTATTGCAATTTCAGTTCACTGTCTTCCGAATTAAATATGGTAGGAGGAATAGTATACTACGATTTTTTGATGAAGTTCTGCAGAAATAAATTTATGGAAAGTCGAGGAACTCTAATAATGAAAATAATTGTTGTAATCAATGGATTAATATACTTGATGTGCGTTCCTATGCTGACAAAATCTAAACACATTTATGAAGTGAGTATAAGATTAAATACTTTTAGCTGCGCGAGTTTAAACACAACTCTCTGCATGTGATGACGTACGAACCCGAAATTCCGTGGTTCGTTTCTCGACCGGCAGTTTGTGATTGTCGTTAAATTATCTTGCAATTAAATCGCACTCGGGCGCTTCAAGCTGACCACTTGATCGTCTTAAATGAAGTCCTGGTTGCGTAAGAATCTCTCGGTTACCGCTTTGAATTATAAAGATCGTCGCACGGATAGATTTTCCAAGACGAATCGGTCGAAGTGGTTTGATTCCACTATAAAAACATCTAACATTCTATAGTTCTAAATACCAGCAAAATAAAAATAATAAAATCCTTTTTTTAGTTGGTTCTCACTATTGGAGGAATAACCTATGGAGCAAAATTAGGAATGATGTTTCTTGCTGTACTATTCCCAAAAGTCAACTCAAAAGTATGTTTATTAATATTATTCGGTTAATAATTATTAATTTGTTTATATTTTAGGGTGTTATTGCTGGAGCTATAACAAGTATGATTGTCATAGGTTGGATAGATTTTAGTGCTCATGCTTACGATGTTAGTTCGTTTTATAAATTACCTACTAGTGTAGAAGAATGCCCGAAAAGTAACGTGACAGTAGTATTTAATAGTACAACTACTAGTGCACCTACAATGTAAGTATCTAATAATCTATCTATTGAAAAAATCTTCTACAGTCACCACAGTACCTGTTCGATAACATATCGAACGGGTTCAACGGATGTGTGATATTGTTTACGTAGCTAGACGTAACTGTATGGAAACTGTTAGTTTTGTATATGGTCGTGAGGAAAGTTTATACCAACCTCGACACAGTTACAATAACATGTGGACAACAATTAACCATCGTTTTGATATTGACTAGAATTCTGTCCGCCTAGGATACTTTAATTTGATAATACACTTAATAAAATTTGAATAATTTTTTTTTAAACAATTGAAAATCGCATAAATGACATATTTTACATCTACTAAACTTATCTCCCCGAGAGCTTTAAATTGATACCAAACTCTGTAGGAATAATTTAGAAAAAGATTTATATCAATCTTTAATTGACGATTGTTTAAATGTTATATTTAATTCTTCCACTAGAATTATTTTCCCAAGAAATTTAATTTTCACACTCGTTGAAATTTTGATGATAATTCCACTCTTGTATAAAGTACGCCATAAACAAAACACAATTTTATCGCTTTGACAGCGGATAAAAAGGAAGGTAACTTTTTGCAAGTGATAAAACCTTATTTACCTTTTTCTTAGCAACCAAACAATAAACAAAACACTAAAATGTTATTTGCTTCATATTTCTAATATTTGTCGGTGAAATGATTAGATTTTGGGAATATTTGTGAAGAAAAACCAAAGGAGTAATTAAATTATCTCGTTGAATTGCACTCGAGCATTTTATTTCCTCCGAATAAATTTCTGTTTGAAATCGAAAAATTGTTTTAAAATAAAATCACTCCACCTACAGTGTCGTGATTTTATTAAACAATTTTTCTTTTCAAATTGCTAGGCAACAAGGTTTCAATACAAACAGAAATTTATCCGGCGAAATAAAAAGCTCTTGTGTAATTTACAGTTGATAAAAAAATGTTGAGTTAAAGTTGGTACCTACCACTGCTTGTATAAAGTTCATTAACGAACTTGAGATCACTTTCTGGCTCAAGATTTAAAATATAAAATAAAGATATTCATCCACACTACTTATTAATAAAATTGACATTCAGTACAAAATTCTAACGCGTTTCTAAGTTATCCAACATCCAGACGGTATCCGGAAGATTCTTCGAAAGCAAATTCTTCGAAGGAAAATTCTTCGAAGGAAAGTTCTTCGAAAAGCAATTCTTCGAAAGGAAAATTCTTCGAATAGCAATTCTTCGAAAGGAAAATTCTTCGAAAATAAAAGATATTATATTTTTTGTTAACTACGAAACATCGCCTAAGGATAAACTGATTTCCTAAATAAAAAATGTAATTATTTTGATTAAATTATTGTTAATTTCCATATTGATGTTAGAATCTCTTTGTTGTATGTGGGACTCAAGAAGGGTAAGAGGTTCTATATTTAGTTCAGTTCAATCAGAGTTTGTACTAAAACCGAGTATGTGGGACTCAAGAAGGGTAAGAGGTTCTTTATTTAGTTCAGTTCAATCAGAATTTGTACCAAAACAGAGTATGTGGGACTCAAGAAGGGTATTAGGTTCTTTATTTAGTACAGTTCAATTAGAGTGAATATTGTGAAATTGTGATTTATTGGTCTGCAACGAAGAATTTATAGGTCATGAATTAGTGTTGTTTCGTATAATATATTTTATTTTTAGAAAATCAGTTTATCCTTAGGAGACGTTTCGTAAAATATAATATCTTTTATTTTCGAAGAATTTTCCTTTCGAAGAATTGCTATTCGAAGAATTTTCCTTTCGAAGAATTGCTTTTCGAAGAACTTTCCTTCGAAGAATTTTCCTTCGAAGAATTTGCTTTCGAAGAATCTTCCTAGATCCCATCCAGACAGATTCACAGACCAACTTTTTTTAAAACAATGATTTTTTGTTAGTAATCAAAAACTCGAACTGTCAAAAATTCACTATTACAATACTTTTCCCTATTATATAGGCCAGGGAAGCAATAAATAATAATATCTTTATTTTTTCAGAGAACCAAAGTTGGAAAACATTTTCATACTCTACAGAATATCGTATTTATATTACTGCATGCTCGGCACGATAGTAACTGTAGTCGTAGGAAATATTGTGAGTTATTTAACAGGGCCAAATGATTTACGAGATGTAGACCCGGTTTTAGTAGCCCCGTTTTTAAGGAATTATATTAAGAAACAACAGAAAAGTGAGGTAGAGATGTACCAAAAAGAACAACAATAAATATTTATTTGTATTTGTATTATTTAATAAATAGTTTTAATCTTCTTTAGCATTGTCATTATTTGTGTACCATTTTTTCTTGTTTATCAAAAACAAAAGCATTAACAACGTCATATGGATCAGCGAAAAATTATATAATTTTTTAGCCGTCTCTGAGGTAGAATTTTTATAAAATCGATATGCTAAAAAAATAAGCGATTTATTTCAGTAAAATAATACTTATGGTGTAAATTTTACCTAAATATATGCAGTACGCATTTATCGGCGTGGCTTCCAATAAAAACGACCAATTTGTGATACCTATGATAGGTGCAGTACAGCACAAGACATGAATGAGTGCACTATGTCTCAATGTTACTCTTCTGCAAAGATCAGGGTTTACAACAGACATCACTCTGTAGCCAGTTCTACAGTAATCAGCTCTGAAGTCCCAAGAACGCGCATTAAATCGAGGAAATTGCCAAGAATAAAATAATGCAGCTAGTAGGAACGCACCAACGTCTAATGTACCAGTGCAAGCCACCCAACCGCTCAAGGGGGGAATGCCATCCGCTAAAAATATAATTACGTAATACTCGAAGATATAATACAAACTGTTTTGTTAAAAACGATCTTATACGAACTAGAACATTTTTTACCTTCCGCAATAACTGTAAAGGAAGGTATTGGAATCATGCTAAAAATCGGGTAGTAAGTTTTTAGGGTCCTTATCCTTACAACTCATTTTCAATATTTTTACGATGATGTCTGTATGTATATGTGTAGATAACTCAAATATGAATTATCAAAAAGTTGATATTTGGTATTTCACATTTGTATACTAATAGAGAGAGTTGATAAAATTTTGGTACAAATATCTTCACCGGAAGTGGTATTTTTTGAAGAGTAAAATGTTTTTTTTCTAAAATTTCGGTAAATTTGGGTAAATATGTTGTATTCCATTGTAAAAGGATTTTTTTTATCTGTCAGCATTATAGAATTGTATATATTTCAAGATTAAATTTATCAGATAAAACGTAAAAATCTTTTTTATAAATCAGTAAATTAGATTCATCTCCTCCAACCTACCTGTAAAACCAACCCAGCTGTTTAAAATACTGATTCTTTTTAATGGTGTATATACCATTGAATAAAGAATTAAACCAGTTAACCCTAGAAGAGCTGTTAATTTATTTACCCCGAAATATAGAATTGTCAATCCAATAGTAGTGGTTGCAGCAGCAAACGTAATTGCATGCAGAGATCTGAGACAAAAATATTCACAAAAGAATTAAGAGAACTTAATAGATCCATATAAATAATAAAATTCTATATAATGAGCCAAAAGGTTTATTGGATGTTGCAAGAAATAGCAAATATATTTCTATCTCACTTGTTGAGACACCAACAGTACATTCTGTCAAACTGAAGACGTTTCCAATTCCAAATTTCAGAGATATTTATCTACAGTAATATAGATTTTAGAAGCAATTTGAAAATTGTATTAAGTAATAATAGAGAGAGCACAAAATAATTTAGCATTTTCATGACTTTTAGTACTATTTTTAAAAAATTTATTTAATTTTGAAAATAATTAAATACTATACAGACGCACGTTATTCCTATTCCCGCATACTTCTACTTTGCGCACGCATTTTCGCAAAGTTTAAAAAATGATTCCATTTTACATACACAAAACAGACACTCAAAATATAACTTTTTGTGCAGATATGAGCAATTAGCGCACTAGATACACAATATACTATTTTCTTACGTTAATCGGCCACGGACTAAGACTCTATCTTTAGATCTGGACATTTGGGCGTCAAAATGAACCTCATGAAATTGATTAATACTTCCTGAAGCACTGGATAAGAGTCCTGTAGCTATTGACAACAAACTAAATGTTGCCCAATCAAATGGAGCTGGTGCAATTGCATAACCAACCATAGATGACATCGCAACAATAGCTGCAAAGTTTACTATTAGTACAAATCATTGTATTTTGCAGTAAATTACTTGTCATTGGTATTTTTGCAAGCATAGAATAATGCTTAAGTAATTCTGATTTAGAAGTTGATGGCATTAGACGCCAGTCTGGAAAAGGCAGATCATCGTTTTGTATTTCATTTTTATATTCTGTAGATGGCGGTACAATAACTTTTGTAGTTGTAGGTATTTCTATTATATGTTTCTGTAACAATTAATTATTATTTTTTCAGTGATTTTAAGAAATTTGTTGTATATTTACTTACTTTGTATGCAAGTTGCGACAGATATCTCAAATTGTATTTTGAAAACTGTCTTAATCTTAAATTATTTGCGAATAATAAACTAAACATTTTTATTCTTCACTTTGTTGATCTTGCTTATTATTATGAGTTTCTATACAAAGTTTCCACACCTTATACTGTAAGAATAAGTGTGCAATCTACACAACTTTTTAACTTTTTTGTTATCCGTAAAAACTGGGGGAAATATGTATTTGTAAGTATAATACACCTATAAATCTCATATTATAATATAATGATACAAGTTTATGCACTTTTAATTAACCAAGGACTGATTTAAAGCAAATTTTAAAATGCGGAATAAATTGGTGTGTGAAGAATGTCGATTCGTGAAGAATGTAGTAGATAGAGTAAGAGTGAGTTGCGATCAAATAAATAATAAAATTCTATAATGCGCCTTACCTACCTCCGCATTCCGCATTTAAGACAAAATTTATTGTTACTATTATTTGTTATACACCGAGCTTTCACTGTTATACCTCTGGTACATTTTTATGACCAATAATAATTGTATTGCAACACAATAAAATATGTATTTGCAAGTATAATGCACTTTTTATTTTTTATTTATCAAGGACTTTATAAATAACTCACCGGGTGTAAATTTTTGACCTATGTTTTTTTTTCACGAACGTATACGAAACTAATAGTTTCCATAGAGTTACCTAGCTACGAAAATAAACAATATCACAGATCCGTTCAGTTGTTCGATATGTTATCGCCAAAGATTGTCGAGGGAGATAGAAATAGTTTTGGGTCACGTGAAGTTTACTTTAACCTTATTGGCTGCTAATGACGTACTGAAAATATGAAATGACATTTTAATTTGAAACTTTACACATATTTCCATTACTAGATTTCCGAACTCGGCAAGCCTCGTGCGTCAACATTCTCACTCCCACGATATTATTCAATTTCCTCGCTCATTATGTATTATAGTATTAGTAAATTTTGCCATTCAAAAATTTAGCAACATCCATAATTATTTAAAATTAAATAAATAACAGAGCATCAAATTCCATATGGTTGAAGTGATTCTGTCCAATAGACCTTGCTAGCTTAAGGTGAGTCAATCAGTCAATCCGTCAATATAAATAAAAATGCAAACCTTTGGTGTACTCTGGCGATGGTGCATCCTATATAGGTGTCCCAAAAAGTCTTTAAATTATTTATAGCACTAGGTACACTTTAAACTTATAATAGTCGTTATTATTTTTATATCATTTTACGCATTTCAAAGTTCAATTACACGCAATTTATACACATTTCCACATTTAAATATATC
The DNA here is from genome assembly GCA_947534325.1 of Agonum fuliginosum. Classification (NCBI taxonomy): domain Eukaryota; kingdom Metazoa; phylum Arthropoda; class Insecta; order Coleoptera; family Carabidae; genus Agonum; species Agonum fuliginosum. The sequence continues at coordinate 44,043,735 of OX384029.1, forward strand.
AAAATATATACACAAAATTATGAATTGTATCTTATAAACATTGATACATGCATTATGACAAATCGCGATAGACTGAACTTGCGGATATCGGTTCCGAGTTCAGCGTAAACAAAGTTTCAACAGGTTTACTTTAGTCCTCTCATATGATTATTATGTTAAAATTATTATTTGATTTTAGTTCAGTAAGTCAGTGACACCTAAACTGTTTTTATGAATAATTGTGATGATTATATGAATGTGATTAAATATATTAAAATATAAAATCAACACAAACTAAATTAATACTACCTACCAAAAACAACAATCATTACATAATTGTAAACATGATTTTTTATTAATTAATAAATAAGTTTTAATGTACATATTAACTAGTCATGTGCTTCATAATGTTTGTTCTATACTTTCTGTTTTCCTACTGTCTAAAACGAACCATTTTTTCTTATTTATTAAAAACAAAATCATTAACAATGGTAGGTGAAGCAACGAAAACCTAAACAGTTTTCTAGATGTTGCCGAGGTAGAATCTTTGTAAAATTGATACGCTGCAAAAGAGATATAATATTAATACATCAGATAAAAGATTTAAGGTCTCTACGATTCTCAGAAAACAGTCAAAAACATGGATTTCGCAAACAATCGTTTAGAATTAATGTTTGCTTAACAGCCAGAGTTGGCCGGAGCGATAAGGGAGAGAAAGAATGTGCCTGTGTTCTACACAGAGCTGAGCTACAATTCGCCAACTTATTACTCGCCTGAAAGCAACTGAGCCAAGAGAACACTATTTCAAGGTAGCGAAGCAGTTTCTGTCAAAAAATGTCATAATGTATTTCCGCTCGATTAATATTTTATACCAATTTTAAATTCTTCAGCTCGGTCATCTCTCATATCACGTACTTTACTTGGTTCACTGGATTAAATAATAAATGATATGAATTTTCTTGCTATACGACTGTTATAGAAAGTTACCATTCTTACATGATTTTTAACTATGGAATGGTTACATTCTATCACTTGTTACAGAATGCAGAATGGTTTCATTACGTCACTAAAGCTCATGCCATATAGAAATGGGAATGCCAATCATTCCTCGCGCTCGCGCATCTACTGTCTCACACCAGCAGCGTACAAAGAAATAGCATTGGCCCGTTCAAATAAGGAAGGTGGAGCAAACGCAAATGCGTCTTCTGCGCATCGAATCTCATTCCCATTTCTATTTGGCATGAGCTCTAGTGAAGGAATGAAATGTGGCGAGTAATAATAATTTCACTTTATTCAATGATTTTGTTAGTTTCATTAGGTAGTTTAGGTATGATATAAAATATATCTTTATTGAAATTTTCGGGTTATGTTTTTTAGATACAAATAAAATTATAATCGCAGAGAAAGTATAGTCTGCAACAGGTTTGGAATGGATAATTCGCTCTCGTGGAACCACGAAACTCGCCTACGGCTCGTCTCACGAACTTTCCACTCGAGCTGAATATTATGCTTCATTCCACACTTATTACAGAATATACTGTTCTATCATTTTATTGTGTATGAGTTTTCTTAAGCATGAAGTTTCACTCGATTTATAATTTTAAATAAGAAATTTCTCTTCATTGAATTTTTTAGACGTTCCCGATATGAGTGTTAAAAAATTGCATAAATTAGCAACATTCAAATCAACATATTTCGATGTAGATTGTACTTTTATCTTTAAGAATACTATCTTTAAGAATACAATAGAGAAATCCAGAATGACGTCATAGTCAGGGGGGCAACCTACTATTCCAACCTCACTTTTGCATATTTTTGATTAAATTTGGGACCGTTTCTGTCAAAATGTAATTTAAATAATTTTTTCATAATACAAAATACCTATATTGCCGAGTATACTACATATAAAATAGTATTATGTTGACAGTTACATTTAAAGTTAATATAAAAGATCATTTTGACAGCTGCCCTCTGACAAATTGATTTGTTATGGATTCGTCTATAGACGCTATAGAATGGCACGCAAAATCCATCTTTTGACTGTTTTCTGTCATCTTAAGGTTTATTTACCCAAATAAATGAAATACGCATTTAATGGCGTGGCCTCCAACAGAAACCACCAATTCGTGGTGTCAAATACAGGAGCAGCACAGCACAGACCCTGAATGGCAAGCGTGTGTCTTAGAGCAACTCTTCTACAAAGGCCTGGATTAATAACAGACATCATTCTGTATCCAGCTCTCGAGTAGTCCGGCCTTAAGTTCCATGACAGGGCATTAAAGTGAGGAAACTGCCACGAGTATAATAATCCGGCCATTATAAAAGCTCCCACGTCTAGAGTTCCAGCACAAGCCGCCCAGCCCATCAGAGGTGGTATGGCACCAACTAAAATTGTTATGAAGGTTCACTTCAATATTTTGGAGCTTGAATAAGTAGTGCAGTGTATACCTACTAGGTTTGTTTTAGAAGCAAGCAGTAGTCTATTTCAAGCACGTTTCACTTCCCAAGCACACCAATTAATTCATTAGTTTGTAGTTTGTACAATCATGCAAGCTTATAATATATTTTTTCTACGAAAGTGCGAATCCACATGTTTTCAGATTTTAAAATTGATGGTGAAAGTAGGCTTTTGAAACATTGAGTGGTGAAAATAATTTCAACTCATTTTGTACATTGAGTGCGAATTTTTCAAAAAGTACATTTTTCATTATCTAAAACACTTTATTTGTTCTAATCTCTGTAATAAATGGTCAACGATTTTCACTTAATTTGAGACATAAATCATTTTGCTGAACTAGAAATTGTGCAGTTACTGGAAGGTCAAAGACAAAAGTTTAGATTTACAATTGCCGTAAAATGTCCAAATGTACAAATAAACTCACTTTCAATATCACTACAACATTCTACATGAAATATCATTATTTTTATCATAAATCACCATAAATGCAAAATTACAAAATTGATCTGTCAGTTTTTAAATATTTTAAATATACCGTCGTGACCACTAAATAATAGACTATAAAAAAATAATATCTCGCTTAATAAGCGGAATTTTTACATCGCGTTTACTAATCGTCTTATGTAGTTCTGTTAAAAAAATTAAAAATGCAGTGGTGGAATCTATTAATGAATAAAAATCTGGCGTTTAAGAAATCTCAAGCATCATAACCAGAACCATCAATCAATGTAGCAAAAAAATGACTCACCGATTGAACCGACCCAAGTGTTCAATATACTGATCCTCTTCATCGGCGTATAGACCGCAGTATACAGGAACAAATTAGTCAATCCTAAGAAAGCTGTCAACTCGTTCACCCCGAAAAATAGGATTCCTAGTCCAGAAGTACTTGTGGCGGCAGCAAACAAAATAGCGTGAACAGACCTGAAATAACAACCAAATTAGCTAAATTATTATTTTCTGGTAACCATTCAACAGGATTTACTTCCAGTTACAGAATGGTAGATGTTATTATCGTCTAACTCAACCACTTGACTTATTCATCTTGGTGCAGTCAGAATCTCAAGCCGTGCGACGACCTTTGAAAGCCAAAGCGGCAACGGAAAGATTCTTATGCAACTAGGACTACATTTTAGACGATCAAGTGGTCAGCTGAAAGCATCCGAGTGCGATTTAAATGCAAAATGTTTTATCATCACACACTGCCGGCCGAGAGACTTGAACCATGGAACTCTGGGTAATCACATGCAGAGAGCTGTGTTAGATTCTTTTGCAGCCAGGACTACATTTAAGACTATCAAGTGGTCAGTTTGAAGCATCCCGATGCGATTTAATTAGAAAGATGTTTTATAATTCAATGACTGTACACACACTGCCGGCCGAGGGACTTGAACCACGGAACTCTGGGTTCGTACGTCATCACATGCACAGAGCTGTGAGAGATTCTTTTGCAACCAGGACTACATTTAAGACTATCAAGTGGTCAGTTTGAAGCATCCCGATGCGATTTAATTAGAAAGATGTTTTATAATTCAATGACTGTACACACACTGCCGGCCGAGGGACTTGAACCACGGAACTCTGGGTTCGTACGTCATCACATGCACAGAGCTGAGAGATTCTTTTGCAATCAGGACTACATTTAAGACTATCAAGTGGTCAGCTTGAAGCATCCGGATGCGATTTAATAAAAAGATGTTTTATAATTCAATGAATGTACACACACTGCCCGCCGAGGGACTTGAACCACGGAACTCTGGGTTGTGAGAGTTGTGAGAGATTCTAACGCAACCAGGACTACAATAAAGACTATCAAAAAATGGTCAGTTTGAAGAATCCGGATGCGATTTAATAGCTAGATGTTTTACAATTTAATGACTGTACAGACACTACAGGCCGAGAGACTTGAACCACGGAACTCCGGGTTCGTACGTCATCAATTACTGAGAGCTGTGTTACTACCTTGACTAAACTACAGGACTACAAATGATTATTTACCACTTACGTTAGTCGCCCACAGACTAATACTCTGTGTTTTGTTCTGGACATCTGTGCGTCGAAAGGAACTTCATGAAATTGATTAACACTATTTGCAGCGCAGGATAAAAGTCCTGTTCCCGTTAAGCACAGACCGAATGTCGCCCAATCGAATGGAGCTGGCGCGACTGCATAACCAGCCATTGATGTTATCACAACCAAAGCTAAAAGAAACTTACATGATAACAAATCATTTACTATTTCTTGGTGAGTTACAAGCAGTGTTTTGACTGATATCAATTGATCTAGATCAATTTGTATGATCTTCCAACTGATTTAGATAATCTTTAAGGATCTTGATTTTGATCTTGATCAAATAAATATGATCTATGATCTTAAAGTAAGACCAGAGTAAGTAACTTTTTTATATATTTAATGTGTATTAATTTTTAAACTGTAGATTGCATCTCTTGCATGCTAGATATTTTTTCTCTTTTTTAATGTAATGTAATTTAACAGTATAATATTTTGTCTACATTGATATTTTTTTGATTTAAAAAAAAGATCCGTAATACCTGATCTAATCTAAAAAAAGATCCAATCATAAAAATTGATCTATGAACTGATCTAGGTCATATTAAATATGAAGATCTTAATCTCGATCCTTTTTAAAATGATCTGTTACAACACTGCTTACAAGGGGTAAGAATAAAATGTTGACCAGCGCTGACCGCTGATCTGCGAAGAAATGCACAGATGCACGTAAAAACCCGTTGATCTACATTTAACTAAATAAAGAAAGCTAACACCCTTCTTGGCCCCCACATACCTACTCGGTTTTGCTAAAAACTGTAATTGAACTGAACTAAACAAATAAACCTTAGGGTGATTCAAGATCAGCTTCCTCATGGTAATAGCGAATATTTCTCAAACACTAAGGCATTTTTCAGTGTTAAAGTGACTTTTGTAGACTAGAATCTTGTACAAAATTAATCATGGAGCAATACACGAAGGAAATTGCGTTAAAATTATCACAACTCATTATGAGAATGGAGAAGTGCATACCACGTGGTCTACGTGAATATTTTGGTATACAAAATCGACCTTCTGAGCGAACAATTTGTGGGGCCAAAAGGAAGATATGGACATCGAGGATCTCTGGTTTCAATAAGATGGTGCCATTATTATATTATTTTTCTGTTTTACGTGCATCAGTGCATTTTTTCATTTTCTTTCCCACAAATAATTTACTATTTCTTGATGACTTACAAGTAAGACGAATTTTTGAAAGCATGGCATAATGCTTCAACAATTCTGAGTTGTCTGTTGACGGAATAGGCCTCCAGTCTGGAACGGGCGGTTTCTTTTTCTTGGCTTTTTTGTTATCTACGGCGGGTGAAGAAGTAACATCAATGTTTGTGATGGAACGTATTTCTGGCTCTGGTTGTGTGACATTTTTCTGTTTGTTATTACATAACAGATTTATAGAATTATTTACTGTATAACGCAATATACATATATAAGTTGTAGCCTTTATTATATACTTACTTTGTATGCTACTTGTGACAGGTATCTGAAGTTACATTTGAAAAAGTTGCTTGAATTTCCACACCATAACCTAACATTCGCTGTTAATATACTGGACATCTTTATGTACAACAATCACATCATTATTTATTTATTAAGATAAAAATTAATGTTTAAATATCACTAACTAATACGCATTTGAACTCATTTAATATAAATATAAGTAGAATCTGTAAATGATGTCCTATCTTGACATTTCACGTTCCACAAGATCGTGTGTCCAGAGGTTCTGAAAATGTTGACAAACATTCTGAAACCAAAATAACTCAAATTAATATTTTATTTAGACGAAATATCATTTATTGATAACTGTTTAATACATCTTCCAACAGACGCAATGGTTACAATGCACATATTTGTATTTAAATTACAAACTGAAAATAGTAGGAATAAAATATTGAAACAGTACTAAGTACAAACAACATGCGACAAATTTAATAAATTAGACCTGGTTTATGTACAGCCGCATTCACAGCCCTTATTTTGGTGAAAATTGTGTAGTCTGTCATAAGGCAATGTGTACTTGAGTTCAAAATAACAAATTTAAGTGATGTGAACGCAAGTACACACTGCCATATGACAGATTTCGGGCTGTGAACGCGGCTAAGGCCGTAACCTTTGCATTTTCCTTTTTTTAATTTACGAAATCACGTGTTACGATACTAATTCTTCCACGAATTTGCATAAACATTATGCTAAAACCCTCATTTTTACTGAAGGCTGGTTTATGATGGATTTATTAACAAATTGTGACAATGGAAAGTGCGGTTAATTTAAATTTTACATTTATTTTTAAAATGTAGGGAAAAGTTTTATTTGATTTAAATTTTTTTACATTAATTTGTACAAATCTTTCAAAATATGTGCGCATCACCAGGATTGGTTTATTCTTTATTGAAGTCGCTTCCTTTTGCGACAAGCATGCGCACAGCGTCCTATTTCACTCAACACATGTTACTTTGTGTCTATCGCACTCACTTCCTTTGACAGGATAGGTTTATTGGTCAAATTCAGAAATTTAAAATCCAACCGTTCTTTCACAGCCCGAAATTTGTGGAAGTCTGTCATATGGCAATGTGAACTTGCGTTCACAACACCAAATATCAGTGAACGCAAGTAGACATTGCCGACAGACTTTACAAATTTCGGGTTGTGAATGCGGCTGTATCAGGCACAAAATTGTAAATTTAAATTCGTAAATTAAATTCATCATAATGTTGAGGCAAATGCAAAAATTGCAGCTACATAAACCAGGCTTTATTCGGATTCTGCAAATAATATTAATAAATTGCACATAAAATTTATATTGGTTAGTATTCAGAAACATGTGTGTGCTCTATTAAAAAGCAACATTACACTTATACATCGTTTATATAAAATGAAGATTGTCCCTCAAGTCCTATTTTGGCAAACATCCAACAATAATTAATTATATAGCATACAAGTATCTCAGTGTTTCACTCACAGTAATTATAAAATACAAAATATTAGCTACCTATCCTAACTTAAATCAGAAAACATCAATAGACTTTGCTATTGAGAGCTCGTTTAGATATTCATGAACTAAAAAAATATTTGGTTTATTTAAAAATACATTGACTTCTAAACTCGAGCTTGAAAGTGCAGACGTGTAACTAACCAACAGATGGTCCGCTGGCTGTGAAGATGAACCGAGATTAATTCTGATCACTGTTGGCGCCATTTTCCCTCGGCGGAGCCGAGCGGGAGCGGGACCGGGATCTGGGAGAGCGGGACTTTCTGTCTCCGCCTCCGCGGTCGCGGCTGTGCGAGCGGGATCGGCGGGCGGACGCTGACCGGGACTTGGAACGTCCACCACGACTACGGGAGCGACTTCTTGAGCGGGATCCGCCGCTACGGGAGCGGCTGCGGCGGTCACGGGAGCGACTGCGACTTCTGGACCGGCTACGGGACCGGCTGCGGGACCTGGAAGAAATAAATTAGCGATGCCCGCGATGAAAATCACATTTGAAATAGCTAGATTTTGTAAGAGAATTTTTAATATTTATTTATGATGTGCTTATGTAATTTTCTGTTAAATAATAATAAGAAAATTAGTAAAAAACCTGTTGAAATAAATAAATTATCATAATAGTTACGTGCAACAAGATCTAATAAAATTTATTATGTAATAGGTGAGTAATGTCAAATTAAACACCTTTGTTATTCAAAATAAATGTATCCTAAATTTGTTTAAGGCGATCTTTCGCGAGCATCCGTTAACTGTAGCTTATACGCAATTGTGTTCAAAGCGTAAATATTTCATATTTCTAATATTTTTCTGCCTAATTCATTATAATACAGTACGTGAAATAAGAGATGACTGGAATTCGGAATTTCAGGTTGAGCGGGCATAGATTATCAGCAAATATTTTGTCAGATACTGCTTCGCTATCTCAAATATTGTATAATAGAGTCGCCCAGCTTGGTTTTTCTCTTGGCTCAGTTGCGTTCAGGCGAGTAATAAGTTGGCGAACTGGGACTATCTTGTGTAAATCATAGGCACACAGTGTCGGCTACCTCTCCCTTGCTGAAGCAGTCAACTCTCAATCCACGGACAGTAAAACTAAGTTAGCTGTATACTTTGTCCCAAAATTCGTAGGAACATCTAGAGAAGTTCAACTTATCCACGGAAAATAAATTTGAGTGTAGTTTGGCGGCAAATTTGAATCACTTTTGTTGTGAATCTGGCTTAAAAATGAGCAGTCTAATAGACTATTGTATATTGTATACAGCAAACTGGTGCGCAATATGCGCACAGCTTGCTATCTCACTCAACACATGTTACCCACTTCTTCTAACAGGATAGATTTATTGGTCAGCAGAACGCGGCAAATTTAACAAGCTCCTCCGAATTTTGGGACGAAGAGTATAAATCGTGAAAAATCGCCTTTAGACAATAAGCCTATGCAAATGTAGGTATACTCGGTATTTGATCTACTTGTACATATTATATAAAAGTGTTTGTTTGAAATAAAACCTATGCACGTTACTAGTAGTGACTCATTTGGTCCAGAATTACCTACCCATGAGAATAAAAACGGACAAGTAAATAAAAAAATTAAAAACTGTGTCGTTCTTATCGTCGGGTTGGGACGACGGGAACATCTTTCAGTCTGTGGCAGCCGAGGTTGGCGCAGAGGAGAAAGAAGAAGTAAATGCTGCTTTTGATTTGACTAAACGCAAGTAGAGTAGAGTGAGACTGAGATCTGAGAAGCACACGATGTACTAGCAGTGTACGCAGTGGTGTGTACTAGTCGCTAAGTCGCTCTCTCGCCGACGCGTGATCACGATCACGTTCACGTCACACAGTCACGACTGTAACTTTAAACATATAACATATATGTAAAATACACATAGTCATACCTGTACTACACAGGGCTATCCAATCAAACAAACTAATACTGCGGTGACTTTTATTTCTTAATAGAAAATACTAAATTTTAATACCCGGTTTACTGAAACGCAGTTGTCCACACTCATTAACACACAGTTAAAAGCTTATATCTTGTTATCAAATTCAAAGCAAAACAGTATGTTACAATAAATCATTTTGTGACATTGTGACTTTGGTTTTGAAATCTATGACCTCATATTATTTTACTATGATGTACTTAAAAGTTGTGTTTACACCTCTGTAGAATTATACACCCAAATAACCTTGTTATATTTTGTTAAATGATTTCTAAAAAGGCAAGTTTTACATATTTTTTTTACTGTCAATGCGTTAACTGTTTCAAAAAAGCCGTCTTCCGGCTAATATAATCGATTTCAAAAGAAAAATTTAATTTTTGTGTATTAATAAACGTAATAAAATGGATTACTAAATGATAAAAAGTTTTGCTAATTGATGTCACAGCAATTTATAATTTGCATTTATCTATTCACTATCTATTCAAAGATTTATTTCAGTTTGAACTTTTTAATAATACAGCCAGAATCATTAAAATTGTGAATCTTCTGGTACAAATATCAGCAAATAATAGTTGACCAAATTTACTAATAATTATTATGACTTGAAGAATATGAGGATACAGATTTAAATATCACAATCTGCTTTGAATTTAGGGCAAGTAAAATCTTATTTATTTCACTGGATTAATAATCTTTCAGAACATATTTAATATAATCTTCATTATTATAAATATTTTTAAATTTTGGTAGCATAACGTAAGAGGGTAATACTATTCAAGCTTTTAACTTTTGTTACTGAGTCAAATTTTTAAAATAGTTGCAGTTTTGTAGCAACTTATTCAGTTTTACACAACTCTTTATAGAAGGTTGACCAGACGTACTCTTTTTAGAGTATTTTCTAAGTAATATTCTATTTACTCTTACTTTTTATTTTAAAAAAACTAATAATATAGGTACTATTAATATTTGGTCAAGGGGTGAAAAATTTGGATACAAAAATTAAAATATAATATCGTGAGAAGAGCAATTTTTTTTACAGAAGAAACGTTTCACACAAAATCACTTTTGAAAAAAGTGCTGTCTTCATTTGTTACTAAAATAAAATACTGGTTTTACGTTTCAGTCAGGCTATAAAAACATACTGTATCTGGTCACCTAATTGTTCTCGGACAACCACGTTTGATAATGAAGTACTGAATCGTATAAAAATGAAGTCACCCACAGATGGATATTTGACTTTAGTGTGTGATGTGGCAACTCACTCAAGCGTTCGTTGGACGTGAATAGAGATCGCGTCGAGCAGTTAGCAGAAGTATACACGGGCACGAGGCGTTAGACGTGAGGTGACAACTCACTCGTTACCTGACTCTCTCATTGTCACTGTGACTTACTGATGGCCGACACATACACCTATAACACGGGGCACCAACAGTCAATGCTACACACAAACAAAAATCATACTCAACTACTACTCTGACATTGCTTTACAAACATTACAATAACTTTACTTTTAAACCTTCATCATGGTTTATACGATTTATTTAATTTACTAGTAATCATTCAACAGGATTTACTCCCAATTACAGAATCTCTATCCGTGCGGCGACCTTTGAAATTCAAAGCGGCAACGGAGAGATTCTTTTTGCAACAAGAACTACATTTAAGATGATCCCAAAAAAGTTACTGATTTTTTTACAAAAATACAATCTATGACTCTTACCGTGAATATTACGCTGAAGCATATCCAAAATTATAATTTTATTAAAACATTTTCCCTGTATCTTTTTCGTGACGTCACTCATTCGATTGAGACACAACAACAATACTCACACATGCATCTACAATTTGTGATGTTATACACGGTAATGTCGGTCGCTAAGTTCACCAGGATCGACCAGAACATGTAACCTAACGTTTTAACTGTTAGTAGTCATTTAAATCAAAATACGAAAGTAGTGTGATTGATAATCGTTAGTGTTTTATTAATTAATTAATGATATTTAAGTAATATCAAAATAAAATTCCAACATGATAAATAAAAATTAGTTTTGCCCGCTAGGGTGAGTAATCGTTTTATATGAGTGACGTAGTGCCTACGTCAGCCAACTAAGATTAAAAATTTGGTCAGCTTGACTGTTCGAGTGTGATTTAATTATACCATGTTTTAACAATTTATCGACACCACACACTTCCGGCCGAGAGACTTGAACCATGGATCTCCGAGTTAATACGTCATCACATGCAGAGCGCTGTGCCTAAAAACTGTCAATACCATTATACGGGGAATGTAATTATTTTTATTAAATATAGCTAAGATCACTAGCTTTAATATATTTTAAAGCAATAACTAGTTTCCCCCACGATTTCCCCGTATGACCGGTATTGACAGTTTTTTTTATGACAGCTCCTAGCACTTGTTTTACTTTCAAGAAACTTTTTAGTAAAAGCATTCCTTGTGTGAACAGGGCCTAAGGAATATTTGCACTCGAAATTATCACAGATACGAGAATAATATCTATTTTATTTTTTAATATAGCAAAGAAACTTTCAAAATCTATTTTTTAATCACTTTATTATTTGTAACAAATATTTAGAAAGGTTCTAGTTGAATGTGTGTCATCCTAAAGATTTTAAAATTTAACGTGATTTCAAAATACATTTATCCTAATTTTAAATGTTCTTGAACGTCATATTGCTTACAAGTTATTATATTCATCAGAAAAATTCAACATATTTTACATGTTTCTTCACATAAACACTACCTACCTTTGATGCTGGGCTAAAAATTATTATTTGACAATTGTAACAATCAGAAGAGCCGGAATGTGTCAAAAACACTTGTAAAATTGAAAAATTCATAGATACTTTGTAATTTTTGACAAAATTGTAAGAAAGTGACAGTTGTAAATTGTACACGGCCCGGTATTACAAATAATTCTTGCAGCTTGAACATCCAGTCAATAAAAGAGTGACTAATTTATAAATTAGTCTTTTTGATTTACCGTGAAGTAAAGCAACAATCAGAATAGCATTGAGTCATCTTCGCACCGAGCATCCAACCAAACAAACTAAAAATCCTACTCAATTCTCTCTCAAATTAGCCACTTTTCATATCTGCACCATTTGTGAATGAATGATACAAATCTGAAAACCGGCCTAGTGTTTAAATATTCTAATTTACCTTCTTCTGCCGCCTCGTCTGTATCTGTTGCAGTCTCTAGCATAGTGGCCCCGGTCGCCGCATTCGTAGCAGCGGTCGTCTGGGTGGAACGGACGGCCGCGAGACCTGGGCGGTGGGCCCCTGTACCGCCCCCCACCGCTGCTTCCCTTGCCATTGGAGAGCTCTACGCGAGCCCTACGGCCACATATTGTCCTGCCGTCTGAAAAAGCATAAAGGGGTTAGTTAGCATCTCGGTGTGTAAACTATAGATGAGGTCACGAGAGTCTGAAATCTGATGGATTAAGTGGCCAAGATGGCTGCCAAAGGGGCCCACCTTTTTATTAATCAATGGTGTCAGCGCCGAGAAAAATGAGACAAGTAACAGTAACCCTTGAGAAACAATTGAAACAAAAATACAAAACTAACAGTACAAAATACAAGTAAATAAAGTCTTATATGCCAAATTGTAAGACGGTTTACAAAAAATTGAAATTAATCTCCACGGGATGCTGTGTGTGAAAAGTATTTTGACAGTTATTTCGAATTAAAAATATATGTCATGATAATAAAGCGGTCAAGATAGACGAATTTGACAGCAATGTATTTGAGCGTTTCATTTAAAATAGAACATAGCAAATGAAATATGTATGTATTTCTAATCATTTTAGAAATGAAAAAAGTTGCAAGAATAGATAGATATTTTTTCAGAATACAATTTATAACAAATTCTCAAATACACGAAATAAGTCAGATACTTGTCTGAGGCTAACATCTGCATTATACCAACGTATCATTTTTGCACCTTTTCTTTAATACGCTTAAAGCTAAGTTTCCATGCATGCGTTTCATCCGTTCCGTTCTATCCGTCGCAAGTTGTGATTGGCTAGATTCAAATTAAAAAAATTGGCGCGTTGGTAAATGCAGTGACGGACAGAGTTCGTCTACTCTCTACTCGTTGCAGCGCGACCTTGAAAACGGATGCTTTCATATGACAGTTTGACAGCTAGCAAGTGGTTTCATATTTTGTATTTGTTTGGTTTACCTAAGCAAAATGACTAGCTTCGTAAGTTTATAAAACCGTAATAAATATTGTCATAACACCAGTGAATCTAACCTTTAAAGAAGTACCAATCAAAACGGATGGAACGCAACGGACACATGTGAACAGTCTAAATTTCATACGTCGTCAAGTTTGCAGCGACGTATAAAACGGAACGGATGAAACGCATGCATGGAAACTTAGCTTGACCCGTTCCTCTCAGCGCGACGCGAACGCCGCTCAAGCAGGCCGCGCTCTGCAAAAGTTGGCTGAGAAAATTCAAAAAGTAAATTGACGTTTACGCATAAAATAGTTATTTACTTTACAAGTGGGCAAAGTAAGGAATTACCCACGAGGCCGAAGGCTGAGTGAGATAATTTTCTCGAGTGGGTCATTCCTTTTTGCCCACGTGTGAAGTATAACATTTTATCCAACACCTCTTAATAACTGCTTAAATATTTAAAAAAATATTAAGTTTCAACCTGAAACATCGTAACTATGGTGACTTCCAACAAGCAAAGTAACAGTTTACCCACTTGTGGGTATAATTTTGATCAATGCCACTTGTGGGTAATTTTTTACTTTGCTTGTTTAAAATCATCATAGTTATGATGCTTTTATTAAGAGGTGTTGGATAAATTAATTTTATTATAAAACGCAGGTATCATAACTTGATATAATGACTTCTTACATTGTAACTTGCGGTTTTCAACCAGTTAAAATTGATATATTTAGAAATAAAAACTTTAAGAAATTCAAAATTAATATTTTAGAAGAATTTCTGGCACTGTTTTGCGAGAAACACCTGGTGCGAATAGTAATAAGAAAAACAAAAATTGAGGTAGATACGTATAAGAGTAATAATTCTCAAATAAATAGGTGGAAACTGCGTCCTCTTGATACTTTTTTCGATTTGAAACAAAATTTAAAAAAGTTAAATTCAAATAGAGATGTAATTGATACTGACTGCAACTCCAAAGGTGGAAAGGGATACTATAAACATGCTGCAGCTATTTGTCCATGAGTTATTTCATAAAATACCGATCTACAGTAGTTAAATTATAGAATAGTTTTGTATTTGATATTTTAATAATATTCTATAATATTTAAAAAAAATCGAACTAGCTGGATATGTTTCAGTTGTAACGGGTCAGAAAGTATAATTTAACACATATAGCTTATTACTTCACAAAATACAATAACTACAATAAAATATAAGTTTTTTTTGTAGAATTAAGTGAAATTCGCTTAACCCTACCTTCGAACACGAACTGTCCAAATTTTCTTTCGCTTCGTTTCATAGTTTGGAAATGAATAAAACTTAATTTCACGATTGTCACGCTGACAACCAGGATCACAACACACCTTTCCAACGCTTTTTCCCCACTGTCTTTCATTCATATTTGCTAAATTGTAGATATAAAGTACAGAAAACTATTATTTCTTAGTCCATATATTGCAATTGACAGCTCTCAGCACAAAACTTACAAATTTCATCACGAGGTGTCACGTCAGGCGCTACGGGTCAAGCGTATAGTATACCTTATTTTCAACAACACAACCCTAATTGACAGGTAATATTTACTTGACAATGACAGCCTATGTTCTATTTTAAATGAAACACTCTAATACATTGCTGTCAAATTCGTAACCATGGATATGAAAGATCCCATGTTTCACGTTAAATAAAACTCACGGTACCAAGCCCGTTTTACATTCAGCAACAAATTCATGAACTGGTTCATGAACTTGTTCATGAACATAAATTGCCTAATGTAAAACAGAAGTTGCAAGAAATTCTGTTCATGAACTAGTTCATGAACTTGTTGCGTGAATTAGAACATGTTCTAATTTTGTTGCTCAGCACCTCGCAACATTTCACCAGATTTGGTGATTTCTGGTTATTTTTTGTTTTACCAATCGCAAATCAAAGAGTTGGTAATTGTCGTAAATAGTAGGTTATGATCATCGACATGAAGTGTGATTACGTGTCATGTGAATTGTCAATCAAGCTTATATACGTTCAATTTTGTATTTTCTTACAAAATAATTAATTTATAATAAAAGCTGAACAAACGACACAAACATAAATGAAGATAGCCAACAATATGTAAATTATTACAGAGTACCAACATGCTTTATGTTTATGTTGATAACACTTGTAAAAAATAAATAATAATGTTGTTTCAACGTGTTGCCAAGTGTAATACAGAAGAAACATTCTTCCGCAACTATGTGTTCATGAACTAGTTCATGAACCAATTCATGAACTTGTTGCTGAATGTAAAACGGGCTTAATACACCGTGGTTAGCATCAAAAACTTCGTCATAACATTACCGGCTGCAAAAATACTTTTATTCAACACCTCTTAATAAAAGCATCATAACTATGGTGATTTTAAACAAGCAAAGTAAAAAATTACCCACAAATGGATTTGATCAAAATTATACCCACTTGTGGATAAATTGTTACTTTGCTTGTTGGAAGTCACCATAGAAACGATGTTTTAGGTTGAAACTTAATATTTTTATAGTAATTTACATTGCAAGATCGTTACTCAGAACTTTACGTGCGAGCACGGTTTTTAATGAGCGAGCGAAGCGAGCTTGTTATCCGTGCGAGCAAGTAAAGTTCAGGTAACGATCGTGCATTGTACAATGTTTTATGATATACTGCATCGTATATAATTAAATAAATAAATTTTACTTTTATTTGACATTTAACCGTAAGCACAATGAAACTATTCGATCAAAATTGTCTTTGAAAACATATGGGAATGTTACTACGACAACATTTTTTGTGTAAACAAAAAACTATTTTGAGTTGTCTGTTGTGTTTTTCTTTGTACTCTCGTAAAAATGGATATTCCCGCTGAAATATTACAAGAAGCAAAGGAAGCTAATGAAAGTTTATTACCAGATAAGTCACGCAACCGATATGATAAAGAATTTAGAGATTTTAATGAGTGGAGAAGAAAAAGAACGTTAGTATGGTCTTGGATGAAATTATTGTTTTGGCGTACATTTCAACTTTGGCAAAAATTTTCAAAGCTTCAAGTTTATGGACTAAATTTTCAATGTTAAAAAAGGCTTTAATTGTTAATGGCGATGCTAGATTTGTAATGATAGATATATTTTTCATTTATGTTATAATAATTATAATATTAGATTTGTAGATTTGGAAAGGTTATGGCATTTATGAAAAAACAAAATATTAATTTTGTACCAAAGAAATCTAAGGTTCTGTCTGTTGTGGATTGCCGAAGGTTTATTTTAGAAGCATCGGACGATTTCTTACTGTGCAAAGTTGTACTTATTTTTGGACTATATGGTGCGTGTCGTCGAGATGAATTACTAAAACTAACAGTAGATGACATCGAGGATCATGATAAATATGTGCGAATTAAATTGCAAGATACCAAGACATATACGTCTAGGTCATTTATTATTCCCGACGTGCCTGAATCTCTGAATCCATATGAAATTTACAAAAAATATGCTAAATTACGTCCTCGTAATGTTGGAACTACTCGTTTTTTTTTCTGGGGTATAAGAAAGGGAAATGTGTCGCGCAGCCGGCTGGTATGCATGCCATCGGTGGTGTACCAAGGAAAGTAGCAGAATTCCTTGGTTTAGATCACCCTGAAAACTACACTGGACATTGTCTTAGGCGGAGTGGTGCTAGTATGGTCGCAGAGTCTTGTGGTGATATTTTACCAGTAAAACAAATTGGTGGATGGAAATCTTCAAAAGTGGCAGAAGGATATATTGAAGAGTCAGTAAGGAGCAAGATGAAAGTTGCAAATATGATACTTTCGACTGACTCAAGCAATAATATATCGTCAAATAACGCTGCTGCTACATCAGTTTCGAGCGAGGAAAAAAATGTATGTGCAACACCTGCTGGTTTGATCATTACAGACAATTCTAATTGTACAATTAACGTATATATGTGTAAAAATAAGTGATTCAATTTTTGTTGTACTAGTGTTTCCAATAAATAAAAATCTGACGTGGACACCACATGACTTCCTTGTACGCCTTGTTTGTTCATACTTTTCTTAATAACTAAAATGTAGAATAATAATTTAACTTATTATACTAGTATACTCACAAATATATTTTAGTCATTTTATTTAAACTGCAGAAGAAGATATAAAGCATATTTTACTATTGTCACTGTCATGTCATAAACATTTAAATTTTACGTAGTAACAAATGTTAATCTACCGAAATACTAATTATTATGACAATGACAGTACAGTTGACATCTTTTGCTTGCATCTTGGTTTACATTTTCGTTCACATATTACATGAACATAAAATATTAAAATGTAGGTAAGTAAAACTATTTATTAGATTAGTAGAATAAGCAGAATTAGGCGAAAGGTCGTGTACTGGCCACAGCAGATTTTTTCATTATAATATTTGCCAATATGAAAACTGTCAACCAATGTTGCCACGTTTATACATCATGACGTCTTTACTGTCACCAAGTTCAGTTTAGAGTGTTAATTAATAGCTAAATACTCTTCATCAACACGATAAAGCTCGATTTTAAAAATCTTATAACATAGATAAGGTTTTGTATTTACTATGTGCAAATTTTCAGATTTTTCTCTGTATTTTTTTTATTAACTTTATGCGTCATTTATGCGATGTTCCATTTAATCCTTAAACTCGATTTTGAAAATTTATTTTCTCTATCTAAACGGTAAAAAAATCTGAAAAAATTAGTAGTTCATTTTTTCATCATAAAGAACGATATTCTCAATTTTCATTCAATTCTCTGTATTTTTGATATGACGAGTGAATATCCTTTATAAGGAAGCGAGGAAGAAAGTTTCAAAAGTTTTTTTCGATTTAATTTTTTTTGTTCAATACTAAATAATTTATTATACTTCTTGACTAATTTACGCCAATAGATAAAATTATGTATGCAATACGGATGGTAACCAATCACTATGGTACCTACACATCGTGTTATTAAACTCGGCTTCGCCTCGTCCGATAATCTTCACGAATAGTACCATAATAAAAACTAAAATAACTATTTGAGTCCGCAATATAATATATTAGCAGATCCAGTCCTTTAATAGATATTTATACGCCAAGTGAGATACATGAATGTTTATTCAAGAGAAGAAAGTGTAGCCCACGAGAACGAAGGGCGAGTGGGATTTCTTCGAGTAAATAAACATTCGTATCTCACGTGGTTTATTCAATATTTTATTCAATTTTCACGAAATTATTTCAAATATATGAATTATAAATTTATTTATGTCTTCCTAGTATGTAATTGTTTAATTATGTCATGGATACGAGGTATGTTATATACTACATTATACCCTAGGGCATTAAGAAATTGCCATGGTAATATTGAGACATCACTAATGTTTTTCTTCTGAAATTAATTATATTTTCTGGCTGTTACTAGGATACCAAAAATATTAACAAAATTCGAAACGTCAAAGCGAAATGTCACGCGCGCAATATTTTAAATAAAATAGTAAGACATAAAATATTGTATGCATCACGAGCATCATTGATGTTTATAGCCCTCGGGCGATTTACAGACCCTCGGGCCAGATGCCCTTGGGTTTGTAAACATGTCGCCCTCGAATGAGCATAAACATCATCATGATGCCCTTGCCCTTGATACATAAATAACTATTATACATAACAAAAAAAAATCTGCTGTGGCCACCACACGACCTCTCGCCTAATTCTGCTTATTCTACTAATCTAATAAATAGTTTTACTTACATTTTAATAGTTTCATGTTCATGTAATATGTAAACGATAATGTAAACCAATATGCAAGCAAAAGATGTCAACTGTACTGTCACTGTCATAATAATTCAAATTTTATGTAGAAACAAATTTTATATCATGGACAACAAGATACTAGAATTTCAAAAAAATAGAATATTTATTGTACTTTATTTTATTGTTAAATACTTCCAGATTCAGCAATTTGTATTTATAATTAACTGTACACATAGATAATTATAATTTCTTTTATTTTTAATTGCAAAAATTGTCATAAATAAATAATGTACCAATATATTTAAGGAAAACTTTTCCAAACTTCTAAAAGTACTACTTCCGGTTTGCGGATTTCTACCAAAATCTTATCCGGTGTTAAGATACTTATTAAAACCTTAAATATGAAATTTGGTTATAAACGGTTTGATACTTTTTAAGTTATCGTGGACGAAAAATCGTCGGTTCATACAAACGCACACACACACGCACACACACACACAGACATCATCGTGAAAATAGTAAATTCGTATTCTAGAGACCCTGAAACGTGCTTATCCACCAAAAACTCATACTCGAAAATTTTGACCCATTACAATACCTCTCTATAGAATATGAGGCGAGAGGTAAAAAGTAATCAAAGTATTCGTTAGTGGCAAGTTGTCATTGCTTTTATGCATTTTTGACGTAATAATATCAGTTTAAAACGTCAGAGTGATTTAAAAATGTGTTGAGCGCATTGTTTCATCGCCTACGTTTTTCAAAATTTTATTTTAAAGTTATATTTTAGATTAATACTTACAAAAAAATACATTTATGTTTACGTTTTAGAAAGTTTAAATTCATATAACAAAATACGAGCTGGATGCTCCCACTTTTAAGCACTGTGAATGCTTATATTTAGTTTCTTTTTTAACTCATAAAGGTCCATGTATGCATTATCAAACAACAACATTTAATAACTATAAAGATTTAATGTGCCAATAAACAATATTAGAACAATAACATGCGGCAAAGTAAAGTTTTGGTAAGTTTTTTTTTGCATCAAAATACCTACGATTTATAGATTTTTTGGACTGTTTATTTTCGCTTTTGTTATTAAAATCATCATCATAGCCGTAGTAGTGGGAAAGGAAATAGAAAAGAAGAAAAAGTAAAATCGAGAGTATTCTAGGCATTCGAAAAATAAACGTAAACGGCCGCTAAGACTAGGCGTAAACCGAATACATTTGAGGTTATGATCAACAGTTTTTTTTTTCTTCTACTTACCAAGTCCCCTGACAGCATCTTCGGCGTCTCTTGGATCTTCGAATTCGACGAAAGCAAAACCAGGCGGGTTTCTTGCTACCCAAACGTTTCTGAGCGGGCCGTAGTACCCAAACGCATCTTCTAGTTCTTGTTTGGAGGCATTATTTCCCAAATCGCCAACGTACAGCTTACACTCCGAGCCGTACCTTGACATATTCACAACCTACCGAAAACAAATAAACAAATAATTATTTACATAGGAATGCTACAATTTATTGACGCCGGGTAAAGGTCACTATTGTCATGCCATTATTGATCCACCGTGCAAAATGTACTACGTAGATTAGTCAAATAACTAATGAGAAACATGCACCAGGTATTACAGAGCAAGAATCATTTTAATTGAAATTAAATACTGTGAATTACTTACGGAAAAGACGACAAATTCTGTGGAAAACAATGAATCAACAAACACACAACTAGAAAATGGCTGCTGCTTTAGTTTGCCGAGCAACCGCACGCGTCGTGTGCGAGAGTAGCGCCACCGTACACGACCGCATCGGTGCCGAAATTTTTAACAATATATATAAAAATAATGTCCGGTTATATACCCCTTGAATTTAAATAAATAAATATTAATACAAATAATACAATATCAAGTTTTCTAAAACAATGAAAATAAGGTTTGACATTGAAATTAACAACCGCACGCGTCGTGTGCTCGAGTGACGCCACCGCCACCGTACACGAATCGCACCGATGCCTGTTTTTAACAAAATATTAAAAAATAATGCCCAATTTAATATGCAACCCTTAAATTTAAATAAATAAATATTCAATAAGAAGCAAGTATACATACCTTATAATTTGAGCTTTATCCTATTAAATAATAAATAAATACAAAATACACATTACAGAAACGCAATACAAGTTACACAAAAGAGTTCTAAAAGTAGAGTAGGTAAAGGGGAAATAAGAAATAGAGAACAGAAGTAAAAACATAGCTACAATATATTATAAATTATGATAGCATTTAATATCGATTACAATTTATAACATATGCTGATACAGTAATTACGCTAGCATATTTTAGCTTAAAATAATGCAAATAAAAACAATCCTGATTAAAACACGAGTATGTTTCACATACAGTAACAATAAAGTGTTAAATTATAAGCTCTGCTATTTTTACCACATAAAGCTGTGTGGAATTAATGCAAAATAAAAATTAGTTAACAATGACTCTATTATAGCACCTTGACCGTTTGGTTTTCGACCAAAAACAAAGAATAATTACGATAAAATAAAGTTAAGCACTGTTTAAATGAATTACATGACATCTTAAGGCCTTCTTTGAGCTGCTGTGCTCTATTTAAACTGTTTCACAACTGCAGTCTGGGAGACGAATGCAATCACAAAATCAGTTGAGTGGAGAGAAATCAACTAAAATCAAGTGAAACTTAAAATTTGTATCAAAACAATGGAGAGATTTGCTTTGAAACTAATTTTAAAATGACTATTAAATATGGCACAGCAGAATGACGAAAACTAGACAAATATAGTGAACTTAAAGGTGTTCCACTCCCTCTAATTTCATAAATATTCACCAAATCTCCGTCACTATCGTTCATAAGAAACAACAATATAAAATATAGTCGTATTCATCAAGCTATTATTAGCTTGTGCGTTAATAACCTGTTCTATTCCCCAATATACAGATATAGAGACGCTAAAAGTATTAAACTTTTAGAACTAATATTCTATAAAACTATTAAAATAAAATAAACATTTTTCTTTCGTATCTCTTCAGCTGCACTCGATATTAATATTTACAAAAAATTGTTCCCGTGAACAGGGATATTCGATAAAAAATTCAACAATAAAAAATCTCATAAATACTAAGAAGTGTCACAGAAAAATTAACGAACGCCTGCATAACCATCCACCACAAACTAAACAAAACTACAAACAAAGACAGGAACTTTACAATAAGTAAACGATAGACAATTATCCAGACTTTCGTTAACAAGAAACACATAAATACAAATACTAAATTGTGGAATGGTACACGTGTCACATAAGTAAAGACAAGACAACAAAGGATTTTATATAGGAGGTGGTCCGTTAGGGTATCTTAGCATAGGTTCGAAACTTCTCGCGAAGTTGTTCGTCATGGTACAGGAATAATCATCCTCTCCTGCGGGAACCAAGGACGCTACGCCCAGCAGGAGCAACATCAGTGCCTGGATCGGCAGCGAGGCGCGAACTACGCGCCCCAGGAAACGGTATCCGCGAGTCAACACCGATGTGTTAATTTCTGCTTCATCGCCAGTACCACTGCAAAATCACACAAAACATCCGTCAGGTACAAGTCAATCAAGTTGAATAAGCTGACCAGACTGTGCAAAAATTATAATAAACACACTAGAAAAACATACACAGGGTGATTCACAACTTGCAGTAGCTGCGCGGGTTTAAGCACAGCACTCAGCATTATGAACCTGGAGTTCCGTGGTTCAAGTCTTTCGGCCGGTAAAATTGTAAAACATCTTGCAATTAGTCCTGGTTGCAAAAAAATCTCTCACTGCTCTCTGATTTTGATGACGTACAAACCCGGAGTTTCGAGGTTCAAATCTCTCGACCGGCAGTGTGTTAAATTATAAAACATCTTGCAATTAAATCGCACTCGGATGCTTCAAGCTGACCACTAAAGTGTCTGAAATGTAGTCCTGGTTGCATAAAGAATCTATCCGTTTCCGTTACTAGAGTAACTCTATCCGTTACTGCTTTCAAAGGTCGTCGCACGTATTGAGGTTCTGACAGCATCAAGAAGAATCGTTCGAAGTGGTTGGATTACACTATATTTAAAATTTACCATTCAAAAGGATTTACTCCCAATTATAGAACGGTAGATGTTATTATAGTGGAATCTAATCACCTCGACTGATTCGTTTTGATGCAGTCAGAATCTCAATCCGTGCGGCGACCTTTGTAATTCAAAGCCGCAACGGTGAGGACTACATGTAAGACGATCAAGTGGTCAGCTTGAAGCGCCCGAGTGCAATTTAATTAAAAGATATTTACAATCACACACTGCCGGCCGAGAAACTTGAACCATGGAACTCCGGGTTCGTACGTCATCACATGCAGAGAGCTGTGCTTATGGAACAAGAATTTTTAAAAAATCCGCAAGAAGCACATTTTTGAAGCTCTGGATTGTTGATACATAGAATTAAATAAAATTATTATTAATTATACAATGGAAAAAAATAGTAAATTTATTAAATTCCATATGCAAACATTATCCCAAAACTGTTTTATTAATGCTGGATTTTGTAGACAACTAAATTAAGAAATTACATTATAATATTAAATTAAAAAGAAGACATTATTATTTCCTATATTATCGTTTATGCAACTAAATTAAAAAACTAAACTAAACATCGTCAATAGTTATTCAACTTCCTAGTTTAATTTAATATTTTTAAAATTTAGTTGTTGCATAAACCCAGCATTCATTTATGAAATTCCATATGAAAACAGTAAACTGAAAGTTGTGAATCATCCTGTATCTGTGTAGCAATTCTAGTGCAGCAAATCTAAGTAAAATCGAATATAATTACTTTACTTCTAATTAAAAGTTACTGAAGTTTCTAGTCTACTAAATAAAAATAATAAAAGTGTATTTACGTGTGTGGCTGGTCTGTGCTTGGCGAGTGGTCAACCTCAGAAGTGCTCGCCTGGTCCAGAAGCTGTTGAAACCAAACGTAAACCAAATCAAGGTAAGTGCTGATCAAATTACATCTAACGCTAACTAATACTGGTGCATATCATATACAAGCATTCACATTACAATTAGTCGTCAATATACGAAAGAAAAATCTGTAGTATGCGGTACAGTCAACCATTGGGGAACTTGATTACGTTATTAGTAAAAAAAATAAATATCATTACGTTGCATGACATGAATGATTCAATACAGAGTATGAACATTTTATAAATACAAAAGATTAAACTATTAAACATTCTTGTTGTTGAACTCAAAAAAAAATAAACTCCATTTTTCAACGGTAGAAGACACTTTAAAATAAGATTATTATGGCACTTAGTCATCGATGCAAC
This sequence comes from Agonum fuliginosum, assembly GCA_947534325.1. Taxonomy (NCBI): domain Eukaryota; kingdom Metazoa; phylum Arthropoda; class Insecta; order Coleoptera; family Carabidae; genus Agonum; species Agonum fuliginosum. The sequence continues at coordinate 44,068,503 of OX384029.1, forward strand.
TACATTTATAATAATTGAGAACTTGTATGTGACAGATCAACTGATTTTGGCCGAACAAAGTAAAATTTAGAATTTTGATCAAGTTATTTTAAATAGTATATCATGAATTGTATAAGTAAGCACGTAATTTGAAAAATAGAGCTGGAAACAGCATTTTAGTTTTGATTCATTTTATAAAGTAGTTTGTGTGATGCGTCAAAATATCGTTACATAGGAGATTGGTTACAATTTTCATTGTTGTTGCTTCGCAAAGCCGAAATATATATTTTTTTTATGAAATCGCATAATTATTTTTGATTTGTAATATCAAAGCAAAATGTGAACACGGGTTGCAACAACAATAGCCGACGTTCTGGCTAATTCTCGTCAGTAATGGAGTGCACAGACAGCGCTTTGATTGGTCGAAAATGCGGAGCTAAAGTTGTACTTTTCACTACGATTTAGCGGAGCTAAAGTAACTCATTATTGTACGATTTCATAAAAACTCGTATATATTTTTTATGAAATCGAAAAATTATTTTAAATTTGTAATATCAAAACAAATGGTGATCACGGGATGCAACAACAATAGCCGATGTTCTGGACAATTCTCTTCATCGATCGAGTGCACATGCAGCGCTCTGATTGGTCGAAAATACGAAACTAAAGTTGTACTTTTCACTACGGTTTAGCGGAGCTAAAGTAACTCATTAGGTATTGCACGATTTCATAAGAATATATTTATAATGTAGCAAAAATATAACAGCCGTCAAATTGAACTGTCCCATCCCAAAATTCCATAATGCCTTGTTCATACAAGGATTCTTGAAGATTGTTTCATGCTTCAGAATTTTGAGAAAAATAATTCTGGTGAGAATTGCCTGTTAAATATCGGCGCTGCTAAATTGAATATTCAATGAGTCTCGGAAAAGAAGCATTTCTACTTTATTGATAGCTTCAATTTTTGTGCAAACAGGGCTAAAAGTAACAAATGCATCTTAGTTTCAAAGTGTCTCCTTCTCAAAATAAAAAAAAATACATATCTTGTCGACTAAACAAAACTACGTTTGTACAATACAACCTGCTACAATAAAACACATCTATCATTAACATAACTTACGTCATACGACAGACTATGCAACGAGGTCCCCAAACTGCTAGCCGGGGTAGCCAGCGTGACAATTTCATTCGGGTCCCGTCCTAGCACTGCGCCTAATTTGAGAATATATACCCCTGTGAGCCTCCTGAGGCTCTGTAACCGCAGCCTGAGGTCCGTGAGCCTAGTGTAGGTGACAGAGGAGCCCTCGGGACTGTCCTCGTTGCGCAGGAGCTGGTCGGCCGCCTCCTGGAGGCTCATGACGCGAGGCTCGCAACGCTCGAGCTCCGCGCGCAGCTCACAGAACTTCAGGTACTTGGCTTCGATGATGGAACCGTCGGCGGTCAGGTCCACTGGCTCAGAAGCGCGGATTGTTGTCTCGGTTGACTCGAGCCAGGAGCACAGTTCGTCGATTGTTTGGTGGAATTGGCGGTTCTACACATAATAATATCAAAGTTATTAATAGCTGTATAAAAATAGGAAAAACAGTGCTATACAATTTGTACAACAATGAATCTAATACTAATATAAGAACATTGGAATTTAATGTTTTTTCTACAGTACGACGCATCGATATTACCAAATTTTGCCATAGTATTGTTTTAAAATATACCACATTTAACAGAAAAGTACTACTTTTACTTGTTTAATTTAGGGCAGTTTAAATTAAAAACATGAAAATAAAATAAAGCAATCATCGTTCATATAATATGTGATTATAGATGTCGCTGCAAGCTGTAGTCTCGCCTACGAACTCAAAACAACTGCCATCTAGTGGGTGAACTAACAGACTAGGCTGCGTTCCAATGTTTTTACGAAGGAGGTTCGAAGTAGAGTCGATACAAAAAAGTATTGAAAATGTCATGTTTGTAACAGCTAACAAATATTCTTTGAGGATTCTTTCATGCTCGTGAAATTTGAAAAATTAGTTCTAGTAAGAATTGTATGTCAAGCAGCGCAGGCGCTAAATTGAATCTTCAATGAGTCTGGGAAAAGAAAAATTTCTAATTCATAGATAGCTTAAAACAGTGAATTTATTTTTTTAGGATTCAAATGCATGAATTAATTCACAAATAATTCATTGTGTAAACACGTAGATAGGCGTTGTACATCGATTTATCAACAGCCGCAAGTTTTTGAAATATAGAATATAATCAAACGTAGCTTTGAACGCAGCCACCGAAAATGATGACATATTTCGCATAATTTACTCAAAAATGGCAGAACGAAATATGAAATAAAACGAAAAAAACCAAATAAATTTCACGAAAAAATGTTGTTTGGGAAAAAGTAAAATACTTACATCCATGAGAGCTCTTTGGAGTAAAGTCTGCCAGGCGGCAGCATTTCTGCAGACGGAATCCCACCGCTTGTTATCGGTGGCTAATCTATCTCTCAGTTCATCAGCCCGACTTGTGTCTTCAGTATGATCAGCCAAATGTGTTCCTACGATATTCAGAGACACTACAATACTCTTGTGGCTGTCCAAATCGAGCAAGAACTCTCTATGGTCCTGAGAAATTAAAAACAAGCATTAGACACGGTTTACTTTATGAATAAATAGCACAGATCTACACACAAACCGACAGACAACTTGCTCTTATGGGAAATGTCCCTTGAAAATGAGACAATGTATTCAGCTGCCATATTGTCACGTCAAATGATTGATCAATCAGATTCATTGAACTTACCGGCATACATCATGTGAATCAAACCACTGTGCACTCGCACTGATGGTATAGTCCATCTAGCGAATAAACCTATTTCGTCACAATGAAGTAACAATGGTTGTGCATTGTGACGGACTTGATTGATTCGCTGGATGGACTATACGTACGTAACTCAATATGGCGCTCGACTTATATGCCGGCACAAACGAAATACATAGAACAAGTTATCTATCAATTTTATAGATCTGTGATAAATAGATTTAACATACTTGTATGACATCTTCAAGTTGCTCAATGTGCGAAGGAGGCGTATGTTGAGAACTTTGGGTGCCTTCGGCAAATTGCAGCCACTTTTCAAGACGCCAAAGGTCGTTGTCAAGTTGCTGCCAATTTCGCCGGGTACATAGAGGACATAGAAGACGGCCTGCCTCACTAAATTTATACAAAAATATTTTAGGTTCATTTAAACATCCAGATTCTTGAAACGGGAAGCGCTAACATCAATAGGGCTGTTTATTTATATGCATGCGTCGTATTACCGCCAGTTTTGAAATTTCGTACAATGCGTAAACTTTAACTTTATATAATACAAAATAAATAACCGGTTACATCATTATAAACCAGCCTTAATGCTAATTAAGTAATAGTCTAATTAAATTTATTATTTTTTACATAATTTAAAAACGTATAAATTCCGGCTTGAAATTACGGATATTGAAGGTGAAATATACTTGTAAAACATAAAAATAATTTCACTTTGCACCGTGCTTTGCATCATATTATGTTATAGCAGTTCGATTATTGTTGCACGAAAATTTGAATTTCCCGCTGCGCATGCGCAACAAAGAATATAATAGTGAACAGCCCTATTAATTCGCTTATGTAAAGCCCTGTTCACAGAAGGATTCTTTGTGGATTCTTCTGGATCTTGCAAAATAAGAAATTCATCAATGAATTAGAAATTCTTCTTTTTCAAGACTCTTTTGAAGATTCAATTTAGCACTGTTTCATAATATTTAGAATCAGGAAAGAATGTTCAAAGAATACTTGTCTGAATAAGGTATATGAACATCGTAATAAATGTATTTATTTACTCATGCATTCATCATTTAAAAGTTCGAAAAAGCAGAAGAGTTAAATAGCAAAAGAAACTCACTGTTCGCATATAAAAGAGTAAGCATCAGAAAGGGAAGACCTGTACAACCATTAGAAATATTAATGTTTAATCAAGCTGAAAACTGTTTATTATTTCAAACAAATCATTTTCAAAACAACTCACCTCAATTCTCGTATTTTTAGTTCCCTCGCTTTGGCCAGAACCAGCAATTCGTTGAATTTAGTGGCTAAGAAATTAACTTCTTCACTTCGTGCTTGTTCTTCAGTGGCATTCGATTCAGTTATCAACAAAGTGTTGAGATGTTTGATCAATTCAATCGATGATTGGCAAGTTGCAATTAGTTTCGCAAGAGTTCTGCCACTTGTGTGGATCTCTGGACTGCCTTGCTGAGGTATAGGGCTGTTCACAATCGCTTCAAGAGCGTTCACATTTGTTGTACATTCAGAAATCGCGGTTTCTAACTCGTAGATGTAAGCGTCTTTGGATGTTATGGACGTCATTCGTACTAAAGGTGGTAAAGTGTTGACTTGAACCGCAGTATCTTGTTCGAATTTTAAAGTATCAACTTGGACGCTTTCATCTGCTTCCTTCTTTTGGTCTTTGACCTGGGTTTCGACTTCTACTCGTAATATTGAGATTCGTTCTTGAATATCCTTCCATAAAAGCTGATATTCGTCGATCATTTCTTGTATGGAAGATATTTCTTCTTTTCTGGACTTTTGCATGACCATCAAGCCAAGTTTATCCGCGTTTTTGAGCAGCTCATCGAATGATTGTAATTCTTGTTCCACTTTTTGTACTTGGTGGAGACGTTTTTCGGGAGAAGCAGTTAGTTCTGGAGTTGCTAAATGTTGCAGTTGCGTTAGCTGGACGTCAACTTGTGTTAGGCTAACTACTGCTTTGCCATGAGCTGTTATGAATTCTCTATATAGTGCGAGCTCTCTTTGTAGTTTTTGTAAAATGTCCATGGCTTTAGGAGTAAGCGCATACCATCTTGTAAGTATTATTTTGACAGAGCTAGTCAACTGTTGAAGATTTTCTGGTTCTAGTCCGCTAGCTTTCGCTAATTTAGAATAACTTTGTTCTAGTATTTCTAGCGTAGGTGCACGAGATTCTATATCTTTGATTTGGCTCTCAATTTTGTAAATATTTTCTTGTATTTGGTCTTGGGTAAGTTTACCAATTTTACTGTCAATTTCTTGCAGTTGGATTTCGTGAGTTTTGAGCCATTCTTCTTGTTGTTTACTAAGTCGTAAAACTTCTTGTAACAATGACCAGACTGATTGGATTCTTCGTTTACGTTCGGCAGAAATACCGCAGACAGATTTCCACCGTTTTTCTAAACCATCGATAGCGTTGGTTATGTTTTCGGTATTGAAGTGTACTTTCCATGTATCGACATCACTTAGGAGTAGTTCGCAAAGATTGAGGACTTCAGCAACGTTTGCGCTTTCTTTTTCAATAGACTTTTTAAGTTTCTCATGCTCTTGCAGTTTTTTATCAATCACATCTTTTGTGCACGCTTCAAATACAACCGGCGCGGCGAGCTGTGTTTCTATTTGGTACAACCACGCTCTAATTTCAGCGATTCTAATTTCTAATTGCGACATTGTCTGGATAATATCATGTAGTTTATTTGCTTTCGTTTTGCCGAGATGTTGTAACCGTTGCCAAAAGTCTTGGACTTCCTCGATTTTGGCTGATATGTGCGCTCTAAATTCTTGGTCGTCTCCGCAAGATATTAACAGTTCTTGCCCGGTGTTTAACAACCAATCCACTTCGCGTTCTTTGAGCGTCATTTCTGACTGTAACTCTGTTTCTAATTTACGAAGAACATCTTCAGGATCTCGCATGATTATCGTGCCAGGTTCGCTTTTTTCATTGAGCCTGCCTTCGACTTCTGTCGCCCAAACTATAAATCTGGATTGTCGTACTTCGAATATATTCTTGAGACCAGATTTTTCTTCTAGATGATGGCACAACATTGCTAGTTGATGGTCTAAATCGCCTTGTTGATGCCAAAGCAGCCACAATCTTTGGTTAATAGTTTTCATGTCTGCAGGACTGACACATTCTTTTAATTCTTCCTGAGTAACTCCTAATTCTTCTAAATCTCTTGTCAGATCAGAAACTCGAGTACGGACTAAACGTAAATTGTCTAATCGGTTTTGTATACCAGAATGGAAAACTGGAACATCTTGTGAATTGTTGTTGATTATTTCTTGTATTTCTGTAAAAACTGTTTGTATTTTTTCAACACGTTCGTCGTAGCTCTTCGAAAGAGACATGATGCGAAGTAAAAATTCTTTCCAAGTTTCCAACGCAGCTTGCAAATTAGAAATTCGTTGAGTTATTGCGCTGTGCTCCATTCTGATCGAAGTAGCGAGCGCGTCATCACAGAAAGTTAATAATTTAGTTTGTTGCTGTTGCAGATTTTGTGCTTGTTCTTCTCCTGACGGAATTTTATCCAACAAACTTTGTATTCTAGTTAGAACTTTGGAGACTCGTCTAATATGAATATATCTCAATTGCAACCGACCTCTTTCTTTCTCCATTTCTTTCAACCAAGACAAAATCTTGGATTGGTCTTTTCTGTATTGTTCCCAAGCAGCTAACCGATCGCTAACTTGATCATGCCGCTCAACAATTCTTGCAAGAGTTGCATTATGAAGACCAGTCAGATTATTGAACTGTTCCATTGTTGAACCATCTCCGGAAGAAATATCACTGTTAGCTTTTTGCAGAAGCACATTCTGTTGCGTTGATAATAAATTCTGATGCACTTGGCACAAATGTTGGTGTTCTGTCAAACTGTTGTAATCTTCAGGAATAGTTGCAGATAAGAATTGTTGCACGTGCAACAAGTATTCCTGCCACAGTTTGAGGGCCACTGCACTGTCTTGACTCTTTACTAACCGAGTTGACAGGCGGTGGTACTGATGGAACGTTTCACGGAAGACGGTTTGCCACAGTTCTAATATTTCTATGACTGATGTTTCTGTACGCGTTGATTGAGTCATTTCTATACTCTTGTCTTTGAGGGTTTGGATTTGTGTTTCGGTTTTGCCCAAGGCTAGGAGATGATTTCTGAGCGCCACTAGTTGTTGCTCGCAGTTTTCGTCGTTGGATTTTTGCACGTCTGACAGACTCTATAAGTAGAAGAAAAAATATTTTATTATCTGAAATTTATTTTTATTGATTGTAGACTAGTAGATATTTAAAATATATTGTATGTATATTATGAATTATCCTGGTTGCGTAAGAATCTCTCCGTTGACGCTTTGAATGTCAAAGGTTGTCGCACGGATTCAGATTCCGACTGCACCAAGACGAATTGGTGTAGAAGTGGTTGGATGCCACTATAATAACATCTATAATTGTGAGTAAATCCTGTTGAATGATTACCAACAAAATAAAGAATGGCTTCAACACCGAAAAATAAAAATTGAGAATATTTTTACACAGGAAAATGAAACATCAGAAGTGCAAATCAAAAGATTCATTTACAGCAAAATTTAAATCTAGTATTTTATATTCGGTATCGGCATAAATGCAAACACTAGAAGATGTAGTTCTAGAAAAGTTATAGTCAAAACCGAGTATGTGGAACTCAAGAATGGTACTGGATTGTTCATTTAGCTCAGTTCAAACTAATTTGTGTATCTCCTTGTATTAAAGAAACAGTCTAGACTTCTAGATTTGCATCATCCTGTGTTTGCATTTATGCGGAATATAAAATTCTAGACTTGAATTTTGAATCTAGATTCGCATCTTCTAGTGTTGCATTTCCCTGTGCATGAATATTTCAGATTTTCATTTTCTGGTGATGAACAGGCACCCATTTATGATATTTAATTATTTATAAGAAATAATGTGAATATGTCTAGTTTCCTAGACAAAATGTCGAGACAGTAGCTGCATGAGATGGCGTACGAAACCGGAGTTCCGTGGTTCAAGTCTCTCGACCGGCAGTGTGTGATTGCACCAAGACGAATCGGTCTAGAAGTGGTTGGATTCCACAATAATAATAATTGGGAGTAAATCCTGTTGAATGGTTACCAGCAAAATAAAAATAAATAATATAAATACAGAATGCGTTTGGTATATTATTGAGTTTCGGGCTGAGTGTGATGTAACGTAATAAGAAATCCAAGTTCTTGTAGTGGACTGTTCCAGCGTTTATTAGCAGTGCTAGTCACCGAAATCGCATGCCGCTGGTAAATTTATAAAGTGTCTGTTCTCTTGTGGTAAAAACGCATTCAGAGCAAAGCGGGGGCGTGAACGCAAAGTGCGTCAATGTTGTTGTGCAAATCGAAGCCCGCAATGTTGTTATGTATTTAATTGTTTCGGCTCGCAAGGTCAGCACAGCCAAGTAATTGAGCGAATTACACCTAGTCACGAAAATCAAAATTCAAAATCTGAGATTACTCAACGCTGATCGCAGGAAATGAGCCGGATATGAGCGGTGAAGATCTACAAAATGCTATTTCCGGCTCTGAGAGCGTAAACAAGACACCATTCGCTTATGTGACACTCTTCCAGACGAAATAGCAAGGGACCTTGACTCACTAAAAACTAGTTCACATTTTGTTTTGAAGACTTAAGCCCCGTTAACAAATAGATCCTTAGGGAATTATTATTTCATGCTTCTGAAACCTGAAAAAGTTCATTGTTTTGAAGTTATCAATGAAAAGGCGGCTTTATGCAGCCATATACATTTACATTTAATTTTCATTGAATTTAATTTAAAAGTTTACTATGGTAACTATGGTGCATTTGAAAACGTAAATAAGAATGGTGCATGCACACATTTATCTTTTAAATTAAATTAATTGAAAATTAAATGTAAATGTAAATGGCTGCATAAATCAGCCTTTTCTTTTATCCAACACCTCTTAATAAAAGCATCATAACTGACTGTGGAGATTTTAAACAAGCAAAGTAAAAGATTGTCCACTAGTGGTTTTGATCAAAATTATACCCACTAGTGGGTAAATTGTTACTTTGCTTGTTGGACGTCACCATAGAAATGATGTTTTAGGTTGAAACTTAATATTTTTAAAATATTTAAGCAGTTATTAAGAGGTGTTGGATAAAACGTTATACTTCACACGTGGGCAAAAAGGAATGACCCACTCGAGAAAATTATCTCACTCAGCCTTCAGCCTCGTGAGTTAAGATTTCCCTCGTGGGTAATTCCTTACTTTGCCCAATTGTAAAGTAAATAACTATTATCCAAGACTCATTGAAGATTCAATTTAGCAGCGCCACTATTTGACAGGTAATTCTAACTAGCATTATTTTTCTGAAAATTCAGAAGCATGAAAGATTTCTCAAAGAATCCTTGTGTGAACATGGCTTTAAAAACATTCTGTTGGGGACTGAAATATATTTTTACTTATTTTTTTTTGCTGGTAACCATTCAACAGAATTTACTCTCAAGTATTGTAGAATGGTAGATACTGTTATGATGGAATCCAACCACTTGGACCGATTCGTCTTGGTGCAGTCAGAATCTCAAAGCGACAACGGAGAGATTTTTATGCAACTGAATTCCTCTCTTACCTTGTGGACGGTGTTGAGGAACTTCCTCGTGTTGTCGAGCTCGCCATTGCACTCATCTCTAGACTCGGCCACGTCAGCCAACGTCGTGAGAGTTTCCCTGACGTCCTTAAGACGCTGTCCAAGCGCCTCGACATCGCCCTGCAGGAGTCCGCCGGCATCCAGACCGACGTCGGCGGCGATCTGAGCCACTAGACCGCGTAGCTCCGCCAGGCGCTCCATGTGAGATGCTAGAGTTTCCTCGCATACCTGGGTGACCCAACCAAAGAGAGAGATTAAAAATAGTGTTGTAGAATGTAATTAAATACGAGGAAAATCTAAGAGTACTGTCCGTGCTGCTAGTGATGACCGGGTCGGTAAGGGAGAGAAAGAATGCGCGTATATTCTACACAAATCTAAGTTCGCCAACTTATTACTTGCCTTAACGTAACTGAGCCAAGAGAAAAACCGAGCTGGACGACTTCCTTGTACACTATTTCAAGGTAGCGAAGCGGTTTCTGCCAAAAAATAGCTAAAAATCTATGTCCGCTCGATTAATATTGTTTACCAATTTCAAATTGCTAAGACCATCTCTTATTTCGCGTACTAACTGTACTTAGATAATTTTTTTAAATATTTTATTTGAATCTACTACAATATCACAAGTAATTCTTTACACAACCGTCTAATAAATGTCTGGTGTTGATGATTCATTTCAATTATGTTAATAAAATGTGCTACTTAAATGGTTTCCTTAATTTTGCGATCAGAAATTATTTTTGTTCCACGGTCAACACGTTATTTAACATAATATCCTTATTTTTTTTCTGAAGTGTGTTAAAGTAACACCCTGTATAAAATAAATTAATATTTTAAAAGATTTGTGTTCTTTAAGAACCATAACTAAATAACTAACTAAAACTACACCAAGTTGGGTAAATAGGCGTATAAATATTATTTTATTCAAATAACAATAAGACAATTTATTTAAGAATGTTATGAAATGCAGTAAGTTTTTGTGTACAAAACATATTTTTAGCATAAATATACATTATCTTTCACGCTTATTACCTATCTTGGGTGTGGCAGACTCACATTGTGAGTTTTCGGAATAGATATATCGTCACCCAAGAATTGGTTTGTTGAACATCCATATTTTGCATTATATATGTTTACAGTGTGTGCGGTTGCCAGCCGTCAATTCACAGGTACTCATGGTTATTAGTGGAGAGTACACCACAGAAGATTTTTGTGCATTTATACTAGTATTGTTTATTAAATAAATTGCATCTTTTTGAAGCAGATTCAATATTTAAAGTCAACATGTGGTCTCGTACCGAAAATATTGTTATTAATAAATCATTTTCAATAACCGTGAAAAAACGTTTATTTTTTTTTTTCATAATTTGGTTGTCAAGGTAACATAACAAAAAGAAGTTTGTGAAAAAATATCAAATTCGCGCTTTGTTACGATTCAAAAATGTCAACATTTTTTGACAGTTGCAGAAATACTAATATTTAAACCAAAAGTCATTCGTTTGTTATTATATTTTCTTTATCTAATTATAAATTTTGAGGTTAAGTAAATAAACCATTTCTAACCATATGGTAAACTTGAGCAAATTTATGTGAATTTTTGTTTTGATTTATAAACCGCTGTGATAAAATGTCAGGAAAGGTCAAAACCAAAACAATATCGCTCTAGTTAAAGGTCATAATATGGAAAATTCTATTGTGTACAAACAAAACATCATAAAAACTTAACAATGAAGTACATTGAACTGATTACAAAATAGCACAAAATTGCAGTTTCAAACTGCGCTTTTAGCTTGTCAGCTGTTTTCTTTTTTATCGATGCTCTCTTGTTAAAGTTGTGAAGATTTCCTGAAAACAGTTGAAGTGCGATTTTCATTTCATGGCCTGCGTGATCGACCGACTTGTATTGTTGTAATTTGATTTCGATTGAGTTTTGTTTAATTGAAATTAAACATGAACATGAATCGCGTTTGATATTTATTTTAATTTTAATGCAGACACTTCGCGTGTGGCTCATTTTTCAACGGGGCACTTTTGCTCCTTCCGGTTAACTGTGTCACTAACTTTTGAAGGAAATGCTCAACATTTAACTGTACTGTAAACGACACTATAAATAACTGTTAGTTAAGGCACTAGAATTTTTTATTTAGCGAAATAAATTTCCGAATTGATTTATTGTTTTGCACAATTAGAAGTCATAAAATTGTTCATAATTTCAGTTAATTACAAATTATTGTGATTGTAAAATTTAAGTTTTCCTTTACACGCTAGAATACTAATTGCGATAAAATTGAATTCATGCAATATTTTAGCCCGCCTTGCAATATTATACTTTGTCGATAAATGCAAATTTAATTTCATAAGGTTTTTAATTTATCGAATCTCATATTTCGAAAAATAGGTATTTATTATTTAACTAGGCAAAAAATAATAGATTTACTGCCGCGGCTAGAGTTTCATTGCCAAGGCGCAGCCGAGGTTATGAATCTAGTTTAGGCAGTAAATCTGTATTTTTACCATGTTAAACACATTATTTGTTATTTATTATTATTATTTTTTATTATTTCAATCGCTCAACAAAAGCATAGCAATCTTTCAACAAACGCGCATTATAATAATTGATGGCGATATGTCAAAATATTGAAAATAATTTATATTAATCCGCAAAAAATAATGTGTTTAACATGGCAAAAAGTCTAGCCATGACAATATTTTTTTGCCTAGTTAAACAAATATCTATTAAATTTTCAGAATCAAGTTTAAAAAACCGGTTTCACAAACCGGTTTCACAAACCGGTTTCAAAACAATTTAAACCGGTTTCGTCAACACTTTAATTTAAATTTTTTCTGGTTATCAATAAAAAATAAAATAAATACCTTAATTTCTTCAGCTGTACACATCTTTAAATATTACAAAAATATATTTTAAACCTATATCACACTATTCAAGGCACAACAATATCAGTCCATACAGTCCTTAATAATGCACTAAATCACTCAATATTATAACAAGTCCTTTATTTGTAGTTTTGACGAGAATTTCGCGACATATTTATCCCGGCCCTTGCGTAGCAAGAGATGAAACAGAACTAAAAGTGAATAAGAGACAAAATCAATGCGAGATGGTCGCAGAGACGGCCGCGGCCGACAGATGACGATCGAGGGGTGGATGCTGCGCTGGAGCAGCCAGAACCCCCCACTAAGAACGCGTGCATTTGTTTTGACGCACGCATTTGTTTAGATGATGGTGACTCACACGGATTAAAGATTAAACTGTACTTTTAATAGCTGTTTTCGACATTTTTGGAATAAACAAATATTATTTTTGTTAGTACCTCATACAGTCTGTTTTTAAACTAGGAGTAAAACTAAAATCCTATATATCGGGAATAAATTTCATTTAAAAAACGAACCTGAAACCAACAAACTAACAGCTAACGTTTAATAATATTCGCCTGTGATTGGTTGGATTTGAAATTAAAATTTAGAAATAGTAAATATGGTCATATTTTAAATGTATGATTAACTATGAATGGAATAAAATCAAAATTTAATTAATTGTGCAATAGCAAGAATAGTAAATCTATGAAATTAAATTTGAAAACAGTAAAAACCTGAAAACTAAAATTGCGAATTTCGAAAACATTCGTTCAGTTTTGTATTAAGTGAATTGAGATCTATGGGAATCAACCTGTATATTTACCGTGTGTGCGGTTACCAGCTATCAACTCACAGGTACTCATGTTTATAGTGCAGAGTACACCGCAAGGCAGATTTTGTACCGTTAAACCAGAATGTGTATGTTAAAAATAAAATACTGAATCATACATTTTAACGATTAAAACTTCTTGCATTGAGATTTTTGGCAAATTGAAATTTTTATACAACTACAATACAATTATCTAAAATAATAGTTTGTCAAATCCCCTTTTTAGAACGCTTTACTTAATAAGGTCTAACATACGATTTATTGAAACATGTTGCGCACAATGAATTTTATTTTAATGGGGCTATTCACTAGTAAAATTTAAAAACACATAACATACTTCAGCCGTCAACAATGCGAGGCAAATTTGATTATTGGAGTATAGCCAGGTCATTGGAGTATTTTTGGAAGTATAATGGAGATTTTTATTATAAATATAGAATTATTAGCAGAGGATTACTGGAACTTTATTTTAAGCTTCATAAATTAGACTTTGTAAAAGTAAAACAATAGTTAAATAGTAGATAAAATTATCTTTTAGTATATTTGGTTTCCTGTTTCCTTTGGTCACGAATTTATCTTCAAAACGCCTTTTACTCAACTTGATTGTGGCAGCCTCACATATGAGGAGACGTCGATATATATTTTGTTCTATTTTGTATCAAAATGTACCAAAATGTTTGGTGATTTTTTGTGTAACGGTAAAAAATTCGCATCTTTTTGTGTGTACAAACAAAATTAGCTCGTTCATTCTAAGTTAGCACACCAGCGACTAATATTCTAACTGCCTATCCCCTTTGATTTATTTTTGGATTTAACGGCAGTCATACACCGCCGTACTATCCACGGAATGCAGTCATTCCTTTTGTTCCTTTTAGCTTCTATTTATTTCTTAACACACTTTAATATTTTCGAAAATACCTGCTAAAAATGATTCACACTTCAAGAAATTTGGAAATTTTGTGAACAGAATGTGAAAGCATGGAGTTTTGTGTAAATAAATAATAAAATGAATAAACAATCTCACAGATAAGGTATTTGTGAGTCATAGCTAATAATAAGACCGAGACTTTTAAAAGTTGACTTATAAAGATATAACTTGTAACGCCAATTAACATAAAAATGTATTATATGACTAGGAAGCAATTTGTTTTTACAATTTACGCACTTAAATGGCTACGCAATAGGTAAAAATATCTTTCATGGATAGAAATATAAAATATTCCTTTTTTAATCCACATCTGCCAATTTTAATTCATTTAATTAGTGCATTATTATATTTACGGTGTGTGAACATTTATGTGATGTAGGTATGTAAGTCAAAATTAAAAATGTAAATTTTCACACACTTCAATTCACTTCATTTATGCTGCAAACATTATTAAATAATTATAACAGTAATATGATTAATTAAATATTAATGTAAAATAATTGTCTGGCAAATATTGCACAATTTTAAATTAAAATAAAATATTTGATATTGAAAAAGAGTTGTACGAGCAAAATAATTTATTATTATTAACTAAAACTATTGTGGTATCAATATCCCCCCTAGGACAATTTCCCCCCGGACAATTTCCCTCTAGAAAGAATCGGATATAGAGTTTTTTTTAGAAGTAAAAACCTAAAACACTGTTGTTTTTTAAGTGTATTACACATTTTAGTAACTATTAGTTTATGTTAAAAAAAACGGAGTACTGTTGGACTCAAGAAGGGTTTAGTTAGCATAGATAAGTTTATGTCAAAAAAACGGATAATTTATAATTTACCCGGTAATTTACATATTTACATCCCTGGTTGAATTAAGCTCGACTTCAGAACAAATCAGATTTTGGCTCAAGATCTTAAATATAAAATTTCAGTCCAAAATTCTAACGCGTTTTTAAGTTATCCAATATACAGGACAGATCGACAGACTGACAGACTAACAGACCGACTTTTTTTAAATTGTTTTTTGGGTTCAGTAAGGTCTAAAATGTGAAGATTCACCAAAATCTCGAACTGTCAAAAAATCACGATTACAAAACTATTACCATAGATCGGGGAAGTAATAAATATCTGAAAACTATTTACCAACGTATTTAATTTTTAGCGCATTTTTAGAATCATATAAGATTATTCTGAACAACTTGACAGTAGCAATCCTAACCTAGAACAAATATCCTACCTTGACCTCCTTCCTCGCTTCCTCGGGCTTCAGATTTCCCACGCTTCCCATCTGCTGGTCAGCCCAGGCTCTGACGACGTCGCTGGCCTCTCGGTACTGCTTCCAGAGCTTGACGGCGTCCTGGTACCTGGTGCACAGGTCTCGGAGGTTGCTGCAGGTGTCCTGCCACGCTGTCACCGCTTCCTGTACCGCCGCCTCCACCCGCAAGCCCACCTCGGGGGCGCAGTCCGCCTGCAGGGGCTCTGCCACCGAGCGCAGCTCCGCGATGAGCTGCTCGCGGGAGGTGAAGTTGCTGTTGAGACCCTGAAGAAGATGAAGGATATTCAATATTTTTATTCAATTTTGATGTTTTAAACTGTAAATGAAACTAAACTTTCTTCTCTTGGATAAACATTAATGTATCTTGGTGTATAAATTTCAGTCAGTATACAGGGTCTTTTTATACTTCGGAAAAATTAATTTCAGTATTCGAAAAATAATGGGATAGTACCTACTGAGAGCAACAAAAGTAACTGAAGAGAATGCAGTTTTATTTATTAAACTAAATATTAAATATTATTTCCACTTGTTGGTTTGAACAGTTCTTCATGAGACGTGAAACTATTTAAGTTTTTATCATTCTACAAAATTTGATTACTATTGTATTATTATCATGTTAATAACTATTTATCAAACAAGTGTATAATTTAGGATTTTCTTGGACGAGCCGAAGTTTATGGCAGAGCGAGCGATGCTGATAATTAAGACGAGTCTATAAAGTCGGATTATGCACGAGTTCGAGTTGCAAACAAAACTTTATGTTCGACTGCCAAGATGGGATTTTCTTTTATAAGTTAATATATTTAAAAAATTTGCATCTCATGGTGTGTGGTTTGACAATATTTTGATAATTTTCAAATTGTCAAATTTGTGAAAAAAATTTTCTAGTTCTTCGTTCTTCGCAATTAGCTCAAAGAAAAAGAAATTATATATTTATTTTAAATTAATAAAAATGCATTAAATTGTAACATTTATTTTGACACGATATTGACAGCAGTACAATTTTGCATTTTTAACCTACTAGTCCAATAAAGTACCCGTTTATGGACAGTAAACAGTGTCATAACACAAGGTAATAATTATTTTATTTTATATAAGTTGCCCTTATATTTGCGAATTTTTCCAAAAATTCTTTCTGTCTCACACTCAACACATCATGCTATAAACACTTAATTTTTTTTCCGAAGTATAAAACACCCTGTATTATTCGATAAGAATTTAACGATGCTCATTACAAAAGAGAATGAAAATTCATTCGAGTGAGTAATGGCATATCGTTCAACTCAAGTAGAAAACTAGACTTTATCCATGACTATCATAAATAATTTATTCCTTTTATAAGATAAATTTGCACTATCAGCTGTAATTTTTTTTAAATTTTTAAAATATGCGTACGGTGTATGAATAAAAGCCTTGATACAGGAATTTTTATTGCTTAGCCAGTTGAAAAAAAATCACTCGTGAGTGATAGAGCACATTATTCACTACATGTATTATTCAACAGACATGGATACAATTTATTCTTAAATATACTGACACTTCTTTAATTGACTTTTGATGACAGTAAATGAAAATTTGTTTCGATTGTTTGGCAAATGAAAGATTATACACTAATGTTTTAGTTTAATGTGTGTTTAATTACGGCAGAATTAAACAAGTTCAATTAATTTTTGGTTAAAATGTTTTTGTAAGGTCGATGAATTATTATTGGCTTATACGGATCAATTGATTGATTAAGTTTCTATTTTGAATCCAATTTAAAACGGTACAAAGCGTTAAATATAAATAATATTAAAAAATATACACAATGCATAAATATTTCTTCATAATTGAAATTAATCTGTTTAAACAACAATTAGATAAGATAAGAATCATATTATCTTAAGTGCGTTTTAAAAAACTGGATTAGAAAATTGTTTTTTAAGTCAATGATAAGTTCAAAATGCAAATTAGTCATTTTGTAGTGATAATTCTGGTCAAAAGTTATCGAACATATTTATGTCATAAAATCACGGATAAAATTGGAAATACTTCAAATCTAAATTCGCTGTGGGATGTATATTTATCTTTGGCTGCACAGGAAATTCAAAAATAGATTCATACATAAACCGCCACGAAAACAACAAAAAATATCCATGATAAAATCACCTTAATTTTGAACACTGTCAACTTGTGGATTTAAATTCCTTCATTTTGACACGACACTTTCGCAGTTCAAGTGTGAAATATAGTCACTGTCACTAACTAAATAACTCACAAAAGCGAAATGTATTTGAATATGGAATGCCGCAATGCGCGTCACATTATTCTAACGCGAACGTCAACTCGCCACGGGTTCAAAACGCAAACTGATGTGGATTTAAAACGCGAAATCAACGGAACTCGCAACGCAACAACAATGAGACAGATTGCGAGTGTATTCACAATTATTACGTAATTAAGATTCATGTGTGCGCTATCAGAATTAGTGGATTTATTTGAGAAATCAACAATTGAGGAAAATATCAACAAATAATTCATTATTCTGAAGTCATTTTGTAATTATGAGATGAATTTTATTTTATCGGTATCAAAATGTCTTATTTTATAAAATTTCGGTATAAAAATACGGTTTTCAAAGAAAACGGTTTCAGTTTTGGTTCAATAAATTATTAAATTATAAACAATTACCTAATTTGAAAAATTCGTTCTAGTTTTGGACTAAAATAATTATAGAAAGAATACAACAATTTTCATAAAAAAATTGATAAAATCTTGACGAAAAAACGTTAATTTGTTATTAATGCTGTAATCGTTCCGAACCGGTTTATAACTATCGGTTCGGTTTTGGTTTTATGGGTTTGCCAAATTATATCTGTTAGGTTTGGTTCGTGGCTCGCTAAAATAGCTGCGGTTCGTTCTGGTGTTCCTGTTCCGGTTCGATTTTTATCTATAACTCATTTCTTGTAAGAAAAAAGCGATGAATCTGCCTGGTCGAGATGAGAGGTGGATTTACACCAGCAAACATATTTTGAATTTAATAATACATTTAAGTATTACGTTATTCTATAGATGACAGCTTTATGCACAAAAAATACCTTCTTTAAGTTCGCGCCAAATTTTGAACTTATAAAATGTGTGAATGTAGAACGGACTGCATTCGCAGTTCCATCTGCTTTTGTAGCTGCAATGGGATATACCTAGTACGAATAGTAGCGCTACTTTATAATAGTGCTATTTTCAATTTGATAATATATAAAATCAAATAATATGTTAACATGTTAGGTAATTTTTCCTTTCAAGTATCAATTATAGTTTAAAAATAATCGATTGGAATCGCAGGCGAGTGACATATTTATTTGAATGAGTCATGCCATATTAAACTCAAGCCAAACATTTTTTTTAATTTAACTCCCGAAGTTATGATTTATAATACACAACATTCTATTGGCCATAAATAATAATACAATAAGTTTTATCGGTCAAAAAGTAAGTTGATAATTTATAGCATTACTAAACTGATAACTGGCATAATACATGTTTTATTTTTTAATTGTCGTATAAAAATGTTTAATTACTGAATTAAATTTTGTTGTAAATTCACGCTCAACTAATAATTTTTTAATGGATTTTTATCAATGCTGTATTTTGGTGTGCGACTTGATACACATAAGTAAAAACAAAGGATAAAATTATTAATTTAAATAAATAAATAATATTCTGCATGCACATTTTAGCCCAAAAAATTAAATTACAAATGGTTCATTACAAGTCGTTAAAATGACGTAAAACGATATTCAGTTTTACATTAAAACTGGTTTCAATATTAAATTTTTTTTAACAAACCAAATATTTTAAAAATTTAAATAAATAATGATTGTTTCCTAGTGCATCTCATGCCACTTTTTAAATTTTTGTTATAAATATTTGATACAATACGTAATAAAACTCACAAAATAGCTAAAATAGGCCATGTTTAGCCATTTATACACAAATTTGTGCATATATTTTAATGACATATTGTGCACAACTCACTTATCACGAAACTGAAAGAATGTTTCCAAAATTCGCAAATTTAGTTTACAGGTT
Organism: Agonum fuliginosum; assembly: GCA_947534325.1. NCBI lineage: Eukaryota > Metazoa > Arthropoda > Insecta > Coleoptera > Carabidae > Agonum > Agonum fuliginosum. Next base: position 44,087,922 of record OX384029.1, read on the forward strand.
TACTGTTTAGCAAACAGTTTTGGGTGACTGTTTTCAAATGGAATTTCATAAATTTGTTATTCTTGCCATTGCACAGTTAATAAAAATTTAATTTTATTCCATCCATAGTTAATCAGATATAATCAACAATCCAGTGGTTTCAAAAATGTGCTTCTTGCGAAAACTGCACGTAAATTTATAAATTTTTTTGTTCCATAATCAGTAAAATATATTCACGAAGTTGTTAATCATCCTGTGTAAAAAAATTAAAAAGTGGCATCTGGAGACAGGCTTTATCTAATCAAAAGTTACTCTAAAAATGTCTATTTTACTTCAAATTTCGGAAAAAAACTATAATTCTCATTTTAACGGCTGTAGCAACCCTCCTAAACAATAATGAAAAAGTTCTCACCTCAAGTCGTTCGGTGGCGGTCCGCAACCGTTCATAATCCACGGTCCCCTGAATGGTGAGCAACTCCATCATGTAGTCGGCCTCCTGGACGCTCTGCTGCACCATCTCGAGCTGGTGTTCAAACCGATGCCAAAGAGCAAGTCGATTCCTCAGGAGCGCAAGCAAATGTCCGCACCGTCGTTCAAGCGCTGTGTGCTCATCTTGCAGCTGGGAGATCTCTCGTTCCACCTTCACCGGCGAGACAGAAAGCCGAAGTCTCATTGGCAGAGTGTGGAGAAGTTGCCGGAGACCCATCAAGTCCTGCCAATGAGCGACGAGCTCTTCGCCCATTTCCTGGCAGTCGTTGACGGCCTTTTCCACCAAGTCGGAGCCGAGTTTTTCGCACGATTCGCAGTCGTCGAGGACTTTGGACACTTTTTGGTGATTGCGTCGCACGCGCGATAAACCGCGTTTGATGGCATGGAGCTTGTCCTTCAGTAAATTCGCGCCTTCGAGTTCTTCAGATATTTGGTTCTCCAAACGTTTTGCTGACGCAAGAAGACAACCAACCTTTTCTGATTCAGTTGCTGATAGCAGACCAAGTCTTCCGAGTTCGTTTTGGATTGTTTCCGTTCGTGTAGACATAACTTGAAGTCTCTCGATGTATAAGTTGAGTTCTTCTTCGTTTTTGATGATACCGTGCAGACCATCTACGTCTAGTTTGAGGTTGTGGAGCTCTTCTCCGAGGATTATAAGCTTCTCGTTGATGGGAACGTCAGGTGCGGCGATGTTTTCTAGGACTGCAGTTTGGATGTCGTTGATTTTTGTGGACATGTTCAACCAGCGGTCTTGCAACTCGGTGCGGAATTGGCGCTGGAGCATCTCGTCGGCTACGGGGATGACGTTCATCGCTTGCTCGAAGGTTGTTCCTGAGTCCGTGCGGATGTTGTTGTGGACTTCATATTGCGCTTTGAGCTCCTGAAAGAATAACAGACCCAAACATTGTAGATTTATTTATATTCCAAAAATTGTGATTTAAATTATGTGACTATAATAAGATTATTATAGTAGAGGTACGGAATCAAATGACGTACGCCATAAAAAGAATTGGCCTATAAATGGCTATGACGTTGACTATGATCTATATCATCATCAACGAATATTTTTACATGTGAAATTTTTGTTGATGACAACATAGATCATGATCATAGCGTCGTAGCCATTTATAGGCCATTTATTTTATTATTAAATTTAGACCATTTTTATAAAAACAATTTACGATTTTCCATTACTTTTTGTCAGGTTTCGTAAATATCATGATATTTTTTTATAAATATCAAAATTTAGATATTCATTATAAATTATGAGAAAACGTTACAAAATTCTGGAGTGTCAATAATTATTTTAGATCCTAAAAAAATCAAATTTGTTTCTATATTATTTATTATAAATATCCAATCGTATCCAATTTATGTTATCTAGATTGTTAGGTCAAATCCAATGAAATTGATAAATAAAAGACATACACTTATTGTCAATTAGTAATTAGTACATAAATATTTAACAACCATGAGTACCCGTGAGTTGATGGCTGGTGACCGCACACACGGTATAAATTATACTGATGACTCAGAAAATGAGGCTGTCACACCCAAGCTAGGTAAATGGCGCTATAATAATTGACGCAAAAAATTTTACTCACCCAAAAGTGTCTCATCTGTCCACCAGGAGGCAACTTCCCCCCTTCGGGCATTTCGATCTTCCCCAATTCCATTTCAGCCTCTCGCATCCAATACTCCAACTTGTCAGTCAAAATATTATACTGCGACCAAGTTTCTCTAAAGGCGACCAACCTCTTCAAGTTGTTATTAACATCATCTTGCAGCTTCAAAATATCTTGGAGAGCATCGCCGTAGGTCTGCTCCAACCCCACGCAAGTCACAAGTTCTTGCAGCTTCTGCGCAATCGAGTTTAGTTGAGCTAATTTAGCGTGATGATGCGCGATGTCTAAAGATAGCGACTGGTACAAGTTTATGTATTGGTCGTAATCGGCAGAAGTAACTGTACTGAGGTCTGGCACTCTCTGTTGAGCAACTTGGAGCCATCTAGTTTCTTCGCGCATTCCTTGCTCAAGAACAGTCCATCTTGAGGCCGCTAGAGCCATCTGTTGAGCCCGACTTGCTGCTTTGTCTAGAATAATCGTTGCTCTTTCGTGCAGACTTCTGTGCAGGTTAGAATGTTGAGCTCTTGTTTCAGAATCGAGATTTCCTTCTAAAGATTCTAAAATTCCGCGGCAGTGACTTAGATTTACGAAGAATTTGCGGTGTTTTTGCATTTCTTCTTGTAGATGTTCCAGGTTTGTTACAGAAATACTGCTGTCGACTAATGCATCGGCTATGTCGGTGATTTGTGCGAATTCTTTTAATGTCTGGACGTATTCGTCTGCTAGAGATAAAAGTTGTAATGCTTTTTCTCTTTCTAAGTTGACGACGTGATCGATATGTCGAGTAAGTTCGTGAGATGTGTACATTTCTTGTGGCACTTCTCTAGAAGGAAAATCGCGCATCAAACCTCTTGCAGTGCTCAATAAATGAACTGTTTTTAACATGTGGCATCTGTTACTTGCTTCAATCTTTTCTAATACTTGTAATTTTTTACTGGTAGAAATATCTGATTCAACTAAAGTATCTAATTGCTGTTTAACGTTATTTACTAGTCGCGAGACGTTGTTAACACCGTTTAAGAACTCTAACCATCTGGTTAAATCTTGAGATGCTTGTTGTTCGTTTTCGTTGGTGACTTCTTCAATGACTTTAATTTGTTCTTGGAGTGAAATGATGTAGTTTTCGATTTTATTTTTATCTTCTTCGTTACACAGACCAGCAGAGTTGTTCAGCGCGCCTTGCAATTGTCCAACACTGTTTTCAATGTTGATGATTTCTTCTTTAAGGTCGCCGAATTCTTTGACCCGCTCTTGAGAGGGACCCTGGCAGGTCTGTTGGCGATTTAGATAAATACGATATTCGATTGTTTCTAACCAAGTTGTTATTGTCTCAACGGTTGTTATAATCGTTTGTTGTATAACAACAATGTCTTGTTTAGCCACTGCTTCTTTAAGTACATTTAGATTTTGTTGCACGTCATTATTTTTTTGTTGGATAGATTCTTCGGTAACAACTTCATTCAAAGTTGCTAGATACAACACGTCACTTAAATGAGTAGTTTTTCGAGCGTTTTGCAGATTTTTAACTCGTTCGATGGCAGTAGCTTGTTTCCATTTTACTCCGATATCTTGAGACGGCACGGAATGTTGAATTTCAGATTCGATAAATTGTTGACTGTCTGGTTTAGTCCACGTAGAAGGATAATTTAGGTTAGGTGGTGATAAAGGACCTTCCGAACTTGGGGTCAAAGGCGTATCAGCGATTTCTGTCGGTGACATGACTTCTTCAATCGTAACTGAAGCTGTGTACTTGCTTTTACCTTTTGGTTTGACAGTAACTGGTTTAGTTTTGCCACTTTGAGTAACATTTACATTAGAAACCACTACAGGATCCTGATCTTTTATTTCAATGGTTAGTGATTCGATTTCATGAGACGGAGCTGAAATTGTAGCTTCAATAGTAATCGGTTGGTCTGGGCTCGGACTTAATTCTTTGTCGCTTGGAACTATAGTCGAAGAATCGGAATCTTTAGATCCAGATCTTCCTTTTAACAATTTAACAGTTTCTTCATCAAGGTCTGTAATGACTTTTCCGACTATTATCGATGATGGTTCTGTTTCTGATTCTGGAGATTTTCTTGTTTCGTCTACTGGAGAGGAAGATCTTGAATTACGTTTGGCAATTTCTGAATAAGATGGTCTTGGGTCTAAAAGACCATCAGATGGCAGCGATTCTTCTTTTGGTAATGGTAATGGAAGAGGTGATTCTTCATGCTTCTTTTTGTCTGGTTTACCTTTTTTGGATCTAGATTTCTTCTTTGGTTTATCGGTTTTATCTGTAGGTACAAATCCTTCCGATTGCTGTCTCTCGGCATCGATAAAGCCATGTACATCGAATTTTTGATCGACTGGCACACCTTGAACTGTAATGTTGATCGAATAATCTTGCTCGGACGATTCAGGAGTTTCTGGTTTTGATTTCTTTTTATGTTTCGACTTTTTAGTTTTACCAATAGATGGTTCCTGATCTGATTCCGTAGGTGTTTCTTCTGCTTTTAATAAATTAATCGTGGCTTGAACTGTATCACTTATTGGAATATCAACTGATTTAATTGTTTCTATTTTTGGTTGCAGGTTAATAATATTTTCTGTACTTGTTGTACTGCTTTCGATGGATGATAAATCTTCAGAAGTACTTACTGGCGAAATTGGTGCATTTTCTATTTGTTTAACAATTTTAGTTTCTTCAGTAGTACTCTCAACAACAACTGTAGTGTCTTCAATAGGTTGTTCTTGTTCTGGAACAGTAACTGTAGTCTGAATTTGTATTTCAAATCCGTCCATTTCAGGAGATTTGACAGGTTCCTCTTCTCCGATTTCTTTTATAACAACTGGAGTTGTTTGCGCGACTGTTTCAGTTGTTTCAACTTTAACAACAGGTTCAACAACTATTTCAGGTTCTACTTTAGGTTCTTCTTTAGGTTGAGGTTCAGGAGAAATTGTTTGCATAGCTTGTTCGGCTGTCACAATTTGAGGTTCTGGCGATGTTTGAATTGATTGTGGTTTATCTTCAATCTTTTCAGTTTGTACAGTAATTTCAGAAGTTTCAGCTACTGGAATAGGATCAGGAGAAAGCGTTTGAACTAACTCATCTTGTGATTCAACTATAGTTGTCTGCATGGCTGATTCTGTTCGAGATATTTCGACAACTTCAGGACTAATAGTCTGCATGGATTCTTCTTGAACTTCAACTTTATCTGGAGTAACAGTTTGCATTTCTGTTTCAGTTGTTACAACCTGCCCAAGTTTTTCAGGAGTAGAAGTTTGAGAAAAGCCTTCAGTTTCAGGAATAATTTCTTTAGTCTGAACCTGAATCGATGATTCACTAGTTTCTGGTTTAGGAATTTCTGGCTCTTCATCTGTTTGAGTAATAATACTCGAAGTTTCTTTAAGTACTTCTGGAGAAGTTTGAGCAGAAATGTGTTCAACAGAAACTGGAGGTTTCTCGAATGGAACTTGTACAGATTCTGAAAGATCTGGAGATGTTTGGACTACATTTTCCATTGTGTACGTTGTTTCAAGAATGGGCACAGTACTAACAATTTGAGTTGTAATTTCCATTGTTTCACTTTGCGGGCTGGTGATGATGTTTTCTTCGATTATTTTGACACCGCCTGGTTCAGAAATTTCTGATAAGGTTCGGTAGGATCCATCGGGTGATAGTACAGCTTCTGCTCCATGTTTTTGTTCAGGAGATTTAGGAATTTCAGGTGTTGGTATTTTTTCAGGAGTTGGCATTTTTTCAGGAGTTGGAATTTTTTCAGGAGTAGGCTCTTTTTCTGGTGTTTCAGGTTTAATTTCAGGTTCCTCATCTTTCTTCCCCTTCTTCTTTTTCTTGCCTTTTTTGGTTTCAGGCTCAGCAGGTTTTTCTTGCTCTTCGCTATCAGTTCTCCCGATGGGAGTTGAGTCTTCCAGCGATTTAGGTATTTCAGATTCTTCTGAATCTTTGACTTTGATTTTCTGCTTGCGCTTCTTCTTGCGTTTTTTCTTTTTATCGCCGTCGTCTTCTCCCTCGGAAATGGTCATTTCGTCTACGGTGGTTTTGTCATCCGGCTCGTATCCAGTGTCGTTTGCGCGGTCCGAGATATCGGGTTCACGGCTCGTGAACGAATCGAATATCTCCTCAGTCGGCTTGGGAGTGTCTGAAAGGAGGGACTCGCCCCCTGCGATGATAATCTCGGTGGATTCTGCAAGGGAGGTCTCGACAGACACCTCCTCGACTTCTTCAGTCCCATCTCCATCCGGAGAGATGACGGCGGATTGCAATGACTCGTCTGGGAGTGTAGCTTCTTCGTCTAATTCTTGGGCAGGTGATTCTGTTGATGATTTGTCTTTATGTTTCTTTTTCTTTTTACTTCGACGCCCTCCGTGGTCTATATCGCTTGAGTGCGACCGTTCCTCGACATGTGGTGTTTCAGTTTTGGGAACAATTGGAGACAGAGCTACTGAAGTTGTTGTCTTCACGTCATGGATTTCTTTTGTCATTTTAGGAAGTTGGACATCGACTTCTTTTTTGACTATTTCAGACACGGAAGATGTTTCAGTCTTTTCTACTATCATGGAGACAGCTACTTTTGGGGTGATGCTGCTATCAGATTTTGGTTTTTCTTCAACGGAAAGTTCAATTTCAACAGTTGATGGCTTAAAAACTGTTTTGACTTCTTCAGCATCGACAACATCTTCAACGGAAGTAACTGGTGTTTGAATACGTGGTGTTCCAGGAATTTTTGGCTTATCCTTTGACGGAAATTTACGTTTTTGTTTCTTGCCCTTCGATGATTCAGATACAGAACTTTCTTCAGATTTTTCAGGTTCTTGTTCGGCAGCAATAAACTGAGTAATAACAGAACTCACATCTGATTTCTTTGGTGTCTCAGATGAGTCAGATTTTATCTGAATTGGAGAACAAGCTTCATCAATCAACATTTGAGTTGTGGACTCAACAATAGACACATCCAAGAATGGAGAGCTTGCCTGATCCATTGTTGTCGGTTTTTCAGGAGTCAACGATTTTTCAGGAATAACAACTGGTGTAGCAGATTTTTCAACAACAGGTTCACATTTTTCAGATAGTGTTGCAGATTTAAAAGGAGAACACGCCTGGTCAAGAACTTCAGAAGTAAATGTAATACTTTCGGGTTTGATTGGAGAGCTCGCTTGGTCTATTTTAATTTTTTCAACCCATTCTACTTTATGTTGTTCTGGAGATTTTTCGCTCACAACTTCAGATACTACAGGAGACACGACTTTTTCAGATGAAACAACTTTTTCAGGAGTAACAGATTTAACAACAATTGGAGAAGTAGAAACTTCAATCGATTGACTATTTTTCTGCACTTGAGCGGTAATTGGAGAGCTAGCTTGATCCACAGTGATTTTTTCAGTAATTTTTACTGCATCATCATCTACTATAGAAATTATTTCGGGTGAAACAATTTTTTCTGGAGTTTCAGACTTAATAATAATTGGAGAAGTAGAAACTTCAATGGATTGACTAGTTTTCTGAACTTGAGCGGTAATTGGCGAGCTGGCTTGATCCACAGTGAATTTCTCAGTAATTTTTAATGCATCATCGCCTTCTATAGAAATATTTTCGGGTGAAATAATTTGTTCCGGAGTTTCAGACTTCACAATAATTGGAGAAGTAGAAACTTCAATCGATTGACTAGTTTTCTGCACTTGTGCAGTAATTGGTGAACTGGCTTGATCCACAGTAATTTTTACTGCGTCATCGTCTTTATCATCTTTGGATTTCTTCGATTTAGATTTCTTGTCTTTTTTCAGTTTGGGAGAAGGTGAATCAATGATTTTCTTGGCATCAGTAACCGGTTTATCATCTTGTTCTTTGACGATAAATTCAGTAACAACCGAACTTGTTGTGTGAGACGGTTCAGGACTTTTCATTTCAGCAGTCGGTGCTTCAGTAGAAAACACCTGCGGCGTATGTTCAGTCTGCTCACCCGCGATAAATTCAGCAGTAATGTGACTCAAACTTGGAGACGTTTCTTGAAATTGAGGAGTAACGTCGGTTATTTCTGTTACTTTTCTAACAACCGTTGAAGTGGTAGGTTCTTTTAGATCTGGACTGCCTGCATCATGAGTTTGTTGAACTACTTGTCCATTCTCTGTGCGAATAACGTTGATGCTAACTCGTGGCATTTCTGTTTCTGTGACATCGATTTCTTCAGGTTCCTCTACAACTTCTTCCGTGACATGTTCTTTACCGTCGATGATGGTAACACGTTTGATGATTCTACGTGTTTTACGGATAATTCTTCGAGTGACTTGTTGAACAACAGCTCGCACACTTGAAGACGATGTATGGATTTGTTCTCCTTCAATTATTTTACCATCAGGAGGAATTAAACTTAAATTTGTGTTGTCTACGTAAGTTATATCACCTTCATGTATTTTAATTCCTTGAACTTCAACTTCAGCGGGGCGTTCACCTTCAATGACAGTATATTCCATTTGGGGCTCCATTTGGAATTCCTGTACGTTAAGTTCGCCTCCAGGAACACTAGAAACTACACGGCCTCCAAAATTTTGTGAAGAAAGTACTTCTTTGGTTCCGTCGCCTCTAGCGACTGTTGTGTTGCTTTGTTGACCCTGAAGAGTAACTTGAGAGAAAGATTGACTGACTGGCACATCTCCTTCAGTCAATGTACTCATACTTGTCAATTGCTGCTGTTGCAAAGTCTGATGACGGCTCACTACAGTTCTTCGTAATTTTTTAACAATAATTCTTCGAGTTCCATCTGCGTCAACGATGACTTCAGTTGTAGTTTCGTCCGGCTCAACGAAAACTGTCTCAAAAGGAGCCGAATGCTCGATGTTCAACTCTGATACAGTGTGTTCATTTTGTTGTTGATCTTTATAATCAGCATGAACTACTAAGTCATCTGGTTCTTCGATTATTGGCTCACCGGAACTCTGGATCGGTTTAGAAGAAATTTGGATGGTTTCTTGACCACCAATGACCGTTTTAACAATCTTGATGGACTCTTTTGACGGCGGTTTAGCTTCTGAGCTCGAGGAAAATTCAGTCTGGACCTCCATGTCGACTGGAGGATGGCACGTAATAGAAATGTCTTTAGTTTCGACGGTTTTCTGCACAGGAGGGGCAGATAAACTTTGACTAGTTTGTGTTTCAACCGCACACACAGTTGGTTTTGTTGAAACCTCTTTTACAGGACTATGCACTAATTCTTCTTCAGGCATGGGACTAGAATTGAGAGTTTTGTCAGCTTCTAATGAAGCCATTTGTTCTTGCACTTTCACGAGATACACTAATAGAGTTTCTATTTTAGTATGAACGATTTGTTTATGTTCGATTAAAATAAGTCTAATTGTTTTCAATTGTTCTGATAAAACGAACGCTAACTGCTGCACGTCGGAATATCTTTGAAGGTCATCACACAGTTGCGTTAAATCAACAAGTTGAGCTTCTTTCTCTTGAAGTTCTTGTTGAATCTTCTTGTGTTTGTCGATGGTATCCTTGACCTGTTCCTCGGTGGTGAGTTCCACTTCTTGTATGAGGAATTCCTTTGTTGTACACAGCCAGATCTCAATTTCTGTCAGCAGTTGTTGATATTCGGAAACCTCGCGGTTCCGTTTATCTAAGGCCGCCTGAGCGGTCTGAAATAAAAATGACATCATCTTAAAAAATTGTTATTGTGTATTATCAATATCAGTATAATTAAAATTGAAAATATGAAAGTAATAATATCCTTCACATTTCAAGTAACAAAATGTAATTACTTTTAAACAGATGTGCATATTCTTTTATTATAAATAAATATTATAAATAGATTTTTGTGAAATGTAAACGTGACAAATAAACTGAATTTATGTCAAATTTATCGTTCAAAAATTGAACGTGATAATGCATTCAAATTGGCAAGACGTCAAAATGAAACGCACCGGTAAACAACGTTTAATGCCGTTTGATCTATTTCGAACGCAATAAAAATATTTACCTTAAATACCACCGATGCAATTTATATCACTGAACTTCACACAAAAAGAACTTTAATCACTTCCTTTTAACAATAAAATTGATTACAATTATGCAAACAATGGACCAAATAAATAAACAAGTAAAACAAATGATAATGGTGGCAATTATTTACCTGGATTGTTTGTGTTCCCTGTTCTGCTTGAGACAGCAAAGTAACAATTCTCGTTTTGGTTCCTGCTAGGTGGGCCCCGAGGATTTGAGCCTCGCCATCGTAGGGCAGAGCCCTAGTGCAGTTCTCAAGACGGTTCGCCTCAACTTCGTGTATCTTCAGCTCTTGTATAACAATCTACAACACCAATTTTCGAATGATCGACTGTTCGTTTTCGGATCTAGATCGCTACTGACTTAAATCATGCGCGCGCGAGGAAAATTTAAGCGGATGTATACTTAACGCGCACATCTTCGACTAAAATTCGCCGGTAAATTATTTTCAGAGTCAATGCAAGAATTTAAATATAATGAATGACTCCATAAATGTTTATAAATAGTGATTGTAAAATTGAATGCCGACTTTTTATTAAGTAAGGTCACCAATATTATTAGAATGATGATGTCATTATGTGTGCTCTGTGGTGGGCATACTAATGTGCCAGAATTTTTACATTCTGAATTATATAATGCGTTAATTTTGAATGAAATATTAGGCGTCAAGACATCGTTCATTCTCTGACTCATTGATAACTAGGGCACAAAAACATTGAAATGGTTTATTTTTAGACACCACAAAGTGTTCTATGAAATGAACGAAATTCGCGCAAGTATTTAAATTTATTCAAATTTGTATCATCAATTTATGTGCATAAATTATTGCGGTAAACAATCTTGAAGTTTTTATTAGAAAAATAACACTTAAATTACTCATCTGTAAAAGATTTAAAAAATATACAGGATGTTTCTATACATCTGCACGAAACTTTAATAGGTTTATAATAATTTGATATACTGATTATTAAAATATCTATTTATGTAACAAGGAAACGAAAATGTTAGTGCCATTGGTTTCAAAGTCTATTTAACTGGTAATTTATTAATTATAACATTAAGAAGTGGCCATTACTTGTATACATTGTTTGCAATAACGAAAGAATTTTGAGTTAATCAAAACTTTTCGATGTTTAAGAAGCGCAAATACCTCAAAACGGTAATAATACACAGAAATGGCCAGGTAAAATTTAAAAACGGCAAAACAACAACAAAAAATCTGCTGTGGCCACCACACGACCTCTCGCCTAATTCTGCTTATTCTACTAATCTAATAAATAGTTTTACTTACATTTTAATAGTTTCATGTTCATGTAATATGTAAACGATAATGTAAACCAATATGCAAGCAAAAGATGTCAACTGTACTGTCATAATAATTCAAATTTTATGTAGAAACAAATTTCATATCATGGACAACAAGATACTGGAATTTCAAAAAAATATAATATTAATTGTACTTTATTTTATTGTTAAATACTTCCAGATTCAGCAATTTGTATTTATAAATAACTGTACACATAGATAATCACAATTTCTTTTATTTTTAATTGCAAAAATTGTCATAAATAAATAATGTACCAATATATTTAAGGAAAACTTTTCCAAACTTCTAAAAGTACTACTTCCGGTTTGCGGATTTCTACCAAAATCTTATCCGGTGTTAAGATACTTATTAAAACCTTAAATATGAAATTTGGTTATATACGGTTTGATACTTTTTAAGTTATCGTGGACGAAAAATCGTCGATTCATACAAACACACACACACACACAGACATCATCGTGAAAATAGTAAATTCGTATTCTAGAGACCCTGAAACGTGCTTATCCACCAAAAACTCATACTCGAAAATTTTGACCCATTACAATACCTCTCTTATAGAATATGAGGCGAGAGGTAATAACTCACAGCGGTCGTTACTCACAGCACTACATTGTTTTTTCTATAATCAATATATCAAATCTTGTATCAAATTATATAACCTGCTATTAATGTTGGTACAGAGACATAGAAACGCCCTGTACGTGCATTTTCTTTGGCGAATAAAAACATTCCGAAATTATAAATTCGAGACATAAGATTAAATACAAATTTGAATAAACAAATTAAAAAGTCATAATAATGTCAAAATGACAATTTGTAAACACGATAGATGATATATTTAATAAATAACTCATTAAAAAGTTATCTTAAGGTCGCGTCAAATAAATAATGACTTCATCAAGCTTATTTTAAGAATAACAATTTGAATATTTCTGTGAAAGATGATGAACTCACCAGAAGAGCAGCTAGCATATTTTGTAAACTGTCATTTGGTAGACTTGAAACTGCAATTTCTGTTGCAGTTAGAGACAGCTGTAGGCTTTCTAATTCTCCAGCAATGTTCTGAAAACCATTTTTCATCGTTTCATTGATAATTTCTAACATTTTGAAACAGCAACATGCATTTGCGCAAAAATTCGACAAAAAAAATCGCGAATAATTTCATAGGTAACTTGTACGGGACCAAAAGCATTATTTAATTTATGCGTAGAACATGCTAAGAAAAAGAAAAGCTTAAGCAAGATTTATTTATTGAATTTGTTAGCGAATGTGGCATAAAAAGAAATGATCACACTTAACAGACAAACAAAATGATTTGTATTAGTTTTTTATCGATTTTTTTTACAGACAACTTTGGCAATGGGCCACTCGTCTATAAAAATAAATCGTTTTTTGCACTAACACAAGCATACAGAGAAAATATGTTTAAATCAATGACATAAATTATGCATTTTCTCAACAAATTTATAACAGTAATAAAATTATAAATTAAATGACATTCTTAAGTTATTACTGAATACTTGATTTATAATAAAATATTTTCTCTATACATGAGATCATGAATATATCAGAAATATAACTTGTCTATTTAAAAGTTATATTTTCGATTGCAGAAAACATGAAACCAATGAAAAGAAATAAATGTACCACCACCATGAAAATAACATGTTTATTAATTATATTTAAAATAAGAAAATAAATTATATTATACAACGAGAATAATGATAATGAACAATGATATTTCTACACATGCAATGCAAAGATCAAACCATAAAATCACAAAAGTTGACATCCGCTTTTCACCTTCTTTTGTTGTGCAAGTCTACGTAGTTCGTCTCCGGAAGCTGTGTGTTGGTGCTGACCATAAGAACCTAGAGTACTTTCAAGGGTTGGAGAGGAAAATGTAGTGGAGGAAGAAACAAAGGAATCATCGTCATTTAAGTCGTTGATGACATCTTCTGCAATCTGCTGCGACAGATTATGCGCTTGTATGTCGTCTAGTCCGTCCACATAGTCATTGTCAATAACATCCGGAGAAAGATACGTTGATTCGTCTTTCCAACTGCACATTCCTCCAGGGAGGTCTGCATTCGTGTAATGAGTGTTATATGCCGAAGTAGGAGCTGATGACCCGTTTATAGTTGGTTTCGGTCCAGGAGACCTTGGCCCGGCAGAGCTATCAGAATCACCGTCGTCTCTATCGGGCTTTCTATCATTTTCTAATGAAATATTTTCTTGTGCTTCTTGTTGTTTGTTTAATTGAGCTAAATACAGTTGATAATCTCGTTCCGCGTCGTCGAAACTTGGCTTTTCTAACCAAAATCCTGAGTCTTGACTTAGGAAATATGACAAATCGTAACTGACAGTTTCAGGAACGTAGCGTTGGGTGGGACTTGTAGGTTCCATCGCTTCTGACAGTTGCTTTTCTAATTGTGACGGTTCTGTTTTGGTTGTTAGCACCGGTTCTGTTGTGACTTGTGACACTGTTACTTCTGATTCTTTTATCAGTTGATCAGTTTCTTTTGTTAAAAATTCGGTGATTGTGTCAGATTTGCTGATTTCCGAAACCGTGGAAACGTCCATAGATCCGGGTTCGGATGATTTTGATTTTTTGTTCTTCCGTTTTTTTCCGCCGAATATCGTGCCTAAAATACCGGGTTTTTGCTCGGTTTCTATTTTTTCTACAACTGGCAGAGTTCCATTTTGTTTCGTTTCTTCTGTCACTGATACTTCTGTGACCTTTTCAAGCTTTTCTTCTTTTGGTTGATCACCAGTTTCGTTACTTTCTTGTACTGGTGCGATTTTTTCGCTGTCTTTACGATCACGTTTCTTCCTTCTAGAGTCTTTACGTGTAACTTTGTTCATTATATTGCCGAATAAACCACTAGATTCTGACTTACTTGCCTTGCTTTCTTCAAAAGAAGATTTGATAACTGGTTCGGATTCTGTTTGTTTTGTTTCTTCATCTGGTAATGAAGTACTACGTTCGCTTTCGAGGAAAGTTGTTACATCTGTTCGAATGACAGGCTCAGAAATAACTGATTCTATTTTAGCTATTTCAACAATTTCTGGTTTCTTATCTTCTGTTTTGTCTTTCTTTTTCTTCGGTGTCTTTTGTTTAGGAGATTTCGATTCTTCACCTATCTCTGCATTAACATCTTCTTTAGATTTACCAGAAAACACATTCTTCATTGAAGAAAATACTGATCCAATAACAGACTTCGAAGGTGATTCTCTGGATTTGTCTTTTTTGTTCTTCTTTTTCTTCACTGGTGTTTCTACCTCGGTAAGAGAAACTGTTTCAACCGCATCTGGTTTATCCTGAGTTGCTGAAATTATTTCTGATTTTACTGAAACCGTTTCTGATGTATCAAGAGGTTTTCCGTTTGGTTCAAATTTGGGTGCGTCCCCTACAATACTAGCCCATGATTTTCCAGGAATAGTGTGATCCTCAGAAGGTGGCATGGCTTCAATTTTAAGAATTGTTTCAATAATAGTAGGTTCTGGGTCTTGTTTAGGAGTTTTTGATCTTGGGCGACGACGTTTCGACTTTTTAGATTCCGGTGTTAGAAGGTTTTCATCTTGAGGTTCATCGTGCTGATCCTTTTTAATTATTTCTGTTTTAGTAATAGTTACTGTTGATATATGTGCCGTTTTTACTGCTGGTGTTATTTTTGTTACTGTTTCTGTAACTGTTATTTTAGTTTCAGTTGGTTTCGGCTCGTCAGCAACTGGTTCAGATACTGCTGGATTAGTTTCTGGTTTAATTTCAATAACTGGCTTATCATCAATGATGTCTGGTTTAGTTTCAGTTGTATTGATATCAGAAACCATTTCAATTATTGTGGTTTTAGGTTGAACAACCTTTTCAATTTCTGTTGTAACAATTTCTTCCGTAGTACTCTTGACAGGCTCTTCTATTTTAGGCGTTTTTGATCGCTTGCGCTGCTTTTTAGAGTTCTTATTTTCTGGCGTTAATAAATTGTCTACTTGTGTTTCTTGTGGTACAACTGGCGGTTTTTCTTCAGCTATCACTTCGACAGGTTCTTCTGTTTTTGCTGGATTGGGTTCGGATATTTCTGGCTTATTTTCTGATTTAATTTCAATAACTGGCTTATCATCAATGATTTCTGATTTAGTATCAGTTGGTTTGATATCAGAAACCATTTTAATTATTTCAGGTTGAACAACCTTTTCAACTTCTGTTGTAAGAATAGTAACAATTTCTGCTGTTGTACTCTTGGCAGCCTCTTCTACTTTAGGCGTTTTTAACCGCTTGTGCTGCTTTTTAGATTTCTTATTTTCTGGTGTTAATAAATTTTCTATTTGTGTTTCTTGAGGCACAACTGGCGGTTTTTCTTCAGATGTCACTTTGACAGATTCTTCTGTTTTTTCTGGCTTGGGTGACTTGGATCGTTTGCGGGAACGACGTTTCGTTGATTCCGCTACTGGTAAATTATCTTCAGCAGGTTTTTGTCCTACAGTAATTTCTGTTATTTTAGTAACAGTTTCTGTTACTTGAGTAACAGTATCAGATGATGATGATACTTTAGGAGATTTGGAACGCTTTCGTGGAGATTTTTTAGATTCAGGAGCGAGCAGATTTTCTTCAATAGGAGTAGAAGTAATTTCCTTCTTTTTAGGTTGTTTTTCCTTAGTTTCTTTAACGATTTCTATTTTATCTACTGATTTCTTATCTTTCTTTTGTTTTTTCTTTTGTTCAGGTTCAGCTGATCTAGTTCTAATCTCTCTTTCAGGTCGTTCTTCGCGCGTATGATCGCTGTCACATCTATTTCTTGATCTAGATCGTTCTCTACGGTCTTTCTTTGTTACAACAGGCATAAAACCTTTTGCATCTTTAAGTTGTACTTCTGGCGATTTTTCTTTGTCACTAACAACTTCGATGCTGATTTTAACTGGACTATCTTTAGCTGGTTTAGATATTTTGGCAGATTCTTGTTTTAGAAGTTCAGCTTCGCGTTTGCGAGATGCTACAATATCTGCGTATGATTTTAGTTCGGTGCTGTTTTCGTCATCGAGATCTGTCACTTGAATAAATCCAGTTGGAATGTTTTCTTCCGGTTCTTGTTTGGGTTCTACTTCTTTGGGTCGTTCTTCAATTTTGGATGCTTTTTCTTTAGGTTGGTTTCTATTTTTAGATCTAGATCGAGATCTACGATCTCTCAATTCTTTTTTAGGAACGAATTCAATAAAACCATCAGCATCTACTTCAACTAGCGGTTCCTCAGGAGTTACTTCTTCTTCAGCTTCAACAACACAGATTTGTACAGATGATTTCATGACTTCTTGAGGTTTAGGTGATTCTGGTTGTTTCTGAATCTCAACTTGAGTTGTAAT
Source organism: Agonum fuliginosum (assembly GCA_947534325.1). Classification (NCBI taxonomy): domain Eukaryota; kingdom Metazoa; phylum Arthropoda; class Insecta; order Coleoptera; family Carabidae; genus Agonum; species Agonum fuliginosum. The sequence goes on from OX384029.1 coordinate 44,104,702, forward strand.
GTCATCTTGAGGTATATTTGAAGCTACAATTTCAGCATATGACTTGTCAGAATTTTTTAATGCTTCCCAAACATTGGGGAGAGGAGTGGGTTGTACAATTTCAGATTGAGCTTCTGGTTTAGCTTCTTGAACAGGTTCTAAAGTTTCAGCTGGTTTTGGAGATGTTCTAGTTTTCGACTTCTTTCTTTTAGGTTTTTTAGTTTGAGGAGTAAGCAAATGTTCATCTTTTTTATCATCCTCAACTTTGTTTTCGTGAGGTTGTTCAGGCATTTCAACTGGTGTCTCCGAAATTGTAGGCACCTCAGCTGGTGTTTCAAGTATTTCAATTTCAATTTCAGGTGATTGCGGAGCATTTTCAGGTTTAGGGTCTTCGATAGGTTGTAATTCTTGTGGCTGTCTCTCGCTATCAATAAACGCTTGATTGTAATCAATGAAACCAGAATCAGAAGTTGATGGTACAAACGTCGTCGAAATGTTTTGTTTATCTTCAATTAAAACGTTGACCCACCCATCAGCGCTGTCAACCGGCATATCGAAATCTATTTTAGGTTGGCCAAACTGCTGATTAATATCAGTATAGATAAATGATGCCGGATCGTATTGTTGGTGAATAGGTGATCCAATCCATATTTGTTTTTGTTCCATTGTTAAATCGTCGTAAACTGAACCAAACGCTGGTGTAAAATCATAATGTTGATTGTTGTCAAAGGCACCAGGGATAAATTCTTGTGCGTCTGGATTCAAATTTGAGTTAAGTTCCTGTTCCAGAATATCCTCTGATTCGTTGATGATTTCTTCAAGTTGCTTCTCGACGGTTTCAACGTTGAATTCAGATGATATTTTAGGTTCTGTTTCGTCCTTTTCTACTGCTACTTGCTTATCGCTCACCGTTGTAACTTCCGTTGTTTCTAAAACTGGTGATTCTGAGTGTACTGGCTCAACAGTTGACTGAAGAGGTTCTTCAATTGGTGCAGCTGGTACAACTTTATCATCTTTAGATGTTTTACTCTTCTTATCTTTCTTTATCACCGAAGTCTCAACAATTTCAATGTTTACTTTCGGCTTATTTTCTTCGACTGTTTGAACTTCAACAAAAGGTTGAGTGACAATTGTTTCAACATCTTCAGTTTTTATTTCTGTTTGTTGTTCTACAATAGGCTGATTGACTTCAGTTTTTGTTTCTGTTTGTAGTTCTTTTCCAACAATGCTAGCCCAAGATTTTCCGGGCGCAGTATAGTCGATTGGTGTAACTTCAACTGGTGAAATAATTTCTTTATTTTCTTCAGCAGGTTTATCAGATTTTGGTGTTTTAGATCTATTGCGCCTCTTGGATTTTTTATCTTCAGTAGTGAGTAGTGTATCGACTGATGTTGGTTCTGTTTCAGAAATTGTTGTGATTATTGTTGTATCAGTTGTAGATTTTTCTTTAGGCGTTTTTGATCGCTTACGTTGTTTTTTAGGCTTTTCTTCCGGTGGTGTTATTTCGATAGTCTTTTCAGAAATTTCTACCTTGACTTCAGGAACAATTTCAAGTTCTGAAATTTGTTTTATTTCTGTTGAAATAAATGTAGTGCTGTCAGTTGATTTAGGTTCCTTCTGCTTTTTAGATTTCTTTTCTTTAGGTGATTCAACAATTTCTGCAATTAATTTATCTTCAGTTGGAGTTGGTTTTAATTCTTTAGATTTCTGTTCTTTCTTATCTTTTGCTTTCTGTTCAGCTGATCCGGATATCTGAATTGTTTCAGTGATTTCTGTAATTTTCTGTTTCTTGTCTTTAGATTTTTCAGTTTTAGTAATTTCTGTCACAGAAGGTATTGTTCCAATTTTAGCTTCCGTAGTAACCGTTTCAGTAATTTCTGTCGTTTTTTGTTTCTTATCTTTAGGTTTCTTAGTTTCGCCTACTTCTGGTACAATAGATGTTTCAGGAACTGTATCAATTTTAATTTCAGTAACTGATTCAGTAATTTCCGTTGATTTTTGTTCCTTATCTGTAGGTTTCTTAGTTTCAGTTACTTCTGGTACAATTGGAGTTTCAGGAACAGTCTCAATTTTAATTTCAGTAATATCTGTCGTTTTCTGTTTCTTATCTTTCTTGTCTTTTGGTTTCTTAGTTTCAACCACTTCCTGCACATCTGGTGTTTCAACAATTGTCTCAATTTTAACTTCAGTAACCGGTTCAATAATTTCAGATGTTTTCTGTTTCTTTGATTTTTTATCTTTAGATTTTTCAGGTTCAGTTACTGTTGGTGCAATAGGCATTTCAGGGACTATTTCTGTTTTAATTTCTTCCGATTTCTGAATTGTTACAGTTACAATTTCAGTAATATCAGTGGTTTTTTGTTTCTTTCTCTTTTTATCTTTATGTTTTTCAAGTTCAGTTACTTCAGGCACGACTGGAGTTATTTCAGATGTTTCAATTACTGTTGTTTCAGTTGATTTGTGTTTCTTTCCTTTTTTGTCTTTAGGTTTTTCAGAATCTTTTATTTCTGGTACAACAAGTGACTCAAGAACTTTTTCAGTTTTCACTTCTTCTAATTTTTCAGTCGTTTCAGTAACCGTTTCAACTAATTTATGTTTCTTTTCTTTTTTATCTTTCGGTTTTTCAGGTTCTTTTACTTCAGGTGCAACAGGCGTTTCAGGAATTGTGTCAGTTTTCTTTGACTTCTTTTTATCCTTAGTTGATTTTTCTTGTGCCACTGATTCAGGTAATTTTTCTTCAGTTACAGTTGGTTTTGAAACTGGTGCTAATTCTTCAACTTTTTCATCTTTAGGTTTGTTAACCTTTGGTTTCTTTTCTTTCTCAGTTTCTTTTAAATCTGGTTCAGAAATCTCAACAGATTCTTTTTCTTCTGGTTTTTGAACAGGTTCACTTTGAGAAGTTGTCCTCGTGCGAGATCTAGATCTCGATCTCATTTTTTTCGGAACGAATTCCATAAAACCATCGGCATCTACACTTGGATCTTCATAAACTATAGTCTCTGATTCGACTACGAGAATTTGTGGCGTTTTAGTTTCTTTCGGACTTTCTGGTTTCTTTTGAATTTCTGGTTCTTCTGCTTTCGGTTTGTCAACCTGAGTGGCGACGATATCAGCGTATGTTTTGTCAGATGATTTCAGTGCTTCCCAAACGTTGGGCACTGGGGTCTGTTGTTCTGTTGTGATGAATGTTGTTGTAGTTGTGATTGTTGTCGAAGAAGTTGTTGATGGTTGAGTTGTTTGAAGTAAATCTTCTATTTTTTGGTCGTCGGTGACATTTAATTTATTGTCTTTTTTAAGTTCTACCTTTTCTTTTGTTTCTGTTTTTGTTACTTCAGTAATTTCTACTGGTGTTTCAGTAATTTTCACCTCTTCTTTAATTTCAGTTTCAACAGTTTTTTGTTTTTTAGTTTTCTTAGTTTTTTCTTTCGGCTTTTCAGCAGCAGGTTCTGATTTACTTTCTTCAATAATTGGTTCAGGTTTTGTTTGTTTAATTTCTTCAATAACAGTAGTTACTTCAGTTACAATTTTTTCTGTTACTTGAACAGATTTCTCAGACTCTTTCTGTACTTCTGGTTTTTGTTTCTTAGCCTTCTTTGATTTTTCTTTCGGTTCCTCAGCAGCTGTTGTTTCTGTGACTGGTTCAAATTTGTCAACTACTGTAATAACATCAGTTTCAGTTGGTTTTTCAGCTTCCTTCTTATCATCCTTAGATTTCTTGGTCTTTTTCGGTTTTTCTATTTCTTTAGGCTCATCAACACCAACTTCTTCGCTGGTGGAGACATTTCTATTGCGAGATCGCGAACGAGATCTCAGTTTTTTAGGAATAAATTCCATGAACCCTTCTGCGTCAACTTTAGGTTCTTCATGAACTGTTTGTTCTTGTGATTCAATGACGCATATTTGTACTGGTTTGCTGATGATCTGTTTAGGTTCTTCTTTGGGTTCCTCTGGTTTTAGTTCTTGAGGAACGTTTGTCGCAACCATTTGAGCGAATGATTTGCCCCATGCGACTGGAGCTGCAGGTTCTGTTTGTCTTTCGCTCTCTAAGAAACTCACAGTTGAGTCTGTAGCAGATTGTTCTGGTTTCTTTTTCGGTGTACGGGAACGACGTTTGGATTTTTTAGATTTTTCATCTGAAGCTAGAAGTTGGTCCGCTACAGTTGTAGTGGTTTGTTCCACCACTGTTTGTTCAGTCTTTGTTTCTATTGTAATTTCAGGTGCTGCTGGTACTTTAACTTCTTCTTTTGACGTTTTAACTTCTTCTAGTAGTGCTTTAACTTCTTCAGCTGGTGCTTTAACATCTTCAGCTGGTGTTTGTTGTTTAACTTCTTCATCATCTGACAGAACCATTGGTTCATCTAAAACGTCCATCCACATAGTGGAGGAATCATCAATAGGTAGCCCTTTGTATGCTACCGGTTTGGGTGCTTCAACCACTGGTTCAACAGGTTTAATTTGTTCTACTTTCTTTTCAACTGGTTTTTCAACTATAATTTCAGTTGATTTAATTTCAATTTCTGGTTGTTTTTCAGTAACTTCAGCCGGTTTGTCAATAGCTTCCGAGTCTTTTGTTGTTTTAGATTTCTTAATTTTCTTTTTAGATACAGTATTTTCTTCAGTAACTACTGGTTTCATTTCTTCAACGGATTCTGATTTTGTTACTTTAGTTTCAGTAACTTCTGTAATAACTACAGTTTCAGTTGAGTTCATTTCAATTTCTGGTTGTTTTTCAGTAATTTCAGGTGCTGCTGGTACTTTAACTTCTTCAACTGGTGCTTTAACTTCTTCAGCTGGTGTTTGTTGTATAACTTCTTCTTCATCTGACAGAACCATAGGTTCATCTAAAACGTCCATCCACATAGTAGAGGAATCATCAATAGGTAAACCTTTGTATGCTACCGGTTTTGGTGCTTCAAACACTGGTTCAGGTTTAATTTCTTCTACTTTCTTTTCTGCTACAGATTTAACAATTTTCTGCTCAACAATTTGCTCAGTAGTCTTTAATTCTTTAGCTGGTGTTTGTGGTTTAACATCTTCGTCATCTGATAGAACCATTGGTTCATCCAAAACGTCCATCCACATACTCGAAGAGTCATCAATAGGTAATCCTTTGTATGCAGGTTTAGTTTCTACCGGTTTTTGTTCGACTACCGGATCCGATTTAACTTCTTCAGCTGGTGTTGGCTGTTTGACTTCTGGTTCATCTGAAACATTCATCCTCATACTCGAAGAATCATCAATAGGTAAATCTTTGTATGCAGGCGGTTTTTGTTCTTCTACTTTCTCAACCACAGTTTCAGTTGGTTTAGGTTCTACGACTGGTTCAGCAGATGGCTTTTCAACCACTGGTTCTTTATCTGGTTTAGTTTCTGTAACTTCTTTTAGTACTGGCTCAACTGATTTTTGCTTTTTAGCTTTCTTAGGTTTTTCTTTAACTTCTTCAACAGGTTTTGCCTGTTTTACTTCTTCAACTATTTTAGTAATTTCAGTTACAACTGTTTTAGTTATCCGTGTTGTTTGTTCTTTAGGCTCAAAAGATTTTTGTTTAGATTTCTTGGGTTTATCTGGTATCATTTTTGGTTCATCTAAACCTTTATATGCAGACGGTTTTTGTTCTTCTACTTTCTTTTCTGGTTTTTCAACCACAGTTTCAGTTGGTTTAGGTACTACGACTGGTTCAGCAGATGGTTTTTCAGCCATTGGTTCTTTTTCTGGTTTAATTTCTTCAATTTCTTTTACAACTGGCTCAACTGATTTCTGCTTTTTAGCTTTCTTGGGTTGTTCTTTTACTTCTTCAACTGGTTTTGTCTGTTTGATTTCATCAACTACTTGAGAAATTTCAGTTACAGCTATTTCAGTTATTTGCGTTGTTAATTGTTCTTTGGGCTCAGTAGGTTTTTGTTTAGATTTCTTGGATTTATCTGTTGATTCTGGTATAATTTTTAGTTCATCTTTTACTTCAGGTTCAAGTGAATTTTGTTTCTTTGCCTTTTTAGGTTTAATAGATTCTTTAGTTTCTGTTACAGTTGGTTCTTCAGTAATTTCAGTAACAACAGTAGTTTTATTTTTTTCAACAGTATTAGATGATTTCTCAGATTCTTTTCCTGGTTTCTTTTCTTTCTTAATTTTTGGTTTTGGTTCTTCTTTAATTGGTTCAACCTCTACAGGAGTTGATTCTTCCACCTTTTTAGATTTTTTAGGCTTCTTGTCCTTTTTAGATTCTTTCGCCTCAATCTTTTCTTCAACTACTGGTTCAGCAGTAACTTCAACCTCTGCCTTTTCTTCAGGTTTCTGAGTTTGTTCTTCAGTGTGTGACGTTGTTCTTGTACGAGATCTCGATCTTGATCTCATCTTTTTAGGAACGAATTCCATGAATCCATCGGCATCTACAGCTAGATCTTCATGAGTAATTGTCTCTGATTCGACTACAAGAATTTGTGGTGTTTTAGAAACACGTTGAGTAGGTTCCACTGGTTTTGTTTCTTCTTCGATTACTTTTTTGACAGTGCCGGTTGTGGCTAGAACTTCTGCGAAAGATCGACCTGAATCTTTCTTTCCCCAAACGTTTGTAACTGTCTCAGTTTCGGACGATTGTTGCTCAACGTTTTCTAGAATTGTATGGATGATTGTTTCAACTTCTTCTTTGGTTTGTCCAGATGTGACGACTGGTTCTTGAGATTTTTCTTTCTTTGCTTTCTTTTTAGGTTTATTTTCTTTTTGATCTTCTACAACAGTTGTTATTTCAGTTACTACTGTTTCAGTAATTTCTGTAGGTTTTTCTTCAACTTTTACTTTAGGTGGTTTAATTACTTCTGTAGTTTTTTCAGTTGTAACTGGTTCGTCAGATTTTTGTTTTTTCATCTTTTTAGGTTTGGCTTTTTCTTCTTTATGCTCTTCAATAACTGTATTAATTTCAGTTACTATAGTCTCAGTAATTTCTAAAGGCTTTTCTTCAACTGATTTAATTTCTTCCGAAATTTTAAGTTCTGGTTCATTAGATTTTTGTTTCTTCACCTTTTTAGGTTTATCAGTTTCTTCTTTATGTTCTTCAACAATCGTTTGAATATCGGTTACAACAGTTCCAGCAATTTCTGTAGGCTTTTCTTCAACTGTTTTAATTTCTTCTGATAGTTTCTCAGGTGTTACAACTGGTTCTTGTGATTTTTGTTTCTTCGCCTTATTAGGTTTGGTTTTTTCTTCTTCGACAACAGTAGATACCTCTGTAACTGTTGTTTCTTCAACTTTGACATCAGCTTCTTTTAATTTTTTATCCTTCTTTTTATTTGATATATCTGTAGAAATTTCTGGCACTGGTGTTACCTGTGCTAGTTTAGTTTCATCAGTCAATACTAATTTTATGTCTTCTTTAGTTTCTGTTACAACTCTAGCAGTCATTTCTTTCGGTGTTTCTATTATATCTTCTTTTGATTTCTTATCTTTCTTCTTCTTTGATTTATCTTTAGATTCCTGTGGTTTAGATTCATCAGTCGATATTAATTTAATTTCTTCTTTAACTTGTGTTACAAGTGTTTCAATAATTTCTTTTGGTGTTTCTATTTTTTCATCAATATCTTTTGGTTTCTTATCTTTCTTTTTCTTTGATTTATCTTTAGATTCTCCTGAAATGGTTGCTGGTTTTTCAGATTCTGGTTTTTTAACATCTTCAACCATAGGCGTAGTTTCAGTTGGTTTAATTTCAGCTGGTAATTCTTCTTTAGGATCAACAAATTTTTGCTTCTTAGCTATTTTAACTTCTTTAGTAACAATAGGTTCTTGAATTATTTCTGTAACAGTAGTTGTAGTTTTAGATACAGTTACTTCTTTAGTGGCCTTGGTAGATTTCGTTTTCTTTTCTTTTTTAGGTTTAGCTTCCTTTTTATCTCCAGAAACCTTGTGAATAATTTCTTCTCCTTCGGAGACAGACTGTGAAGTAGTTCTAGTACGTGAACGAGATCTAGCTCTCGTTTTTTTGGAAACGATTTCTATAAAACCATCAGCATCAACGGTTGGTTCTTCATGAGGTACTGTTTCAGTCTCAAGCACTAGAATTTGTGGTTTTCTGGATGGTTTAGGTGACTCGGGAGCTTTTTTAACCTCTTCAGATTCGCTGATGGTTTTGGTTCTGTCAGTTGTGCCGAGTATTTGAGCGTAAGATTTTCCGGAAGCATCTTTTGTTTCCCAGACGTTTGTGACAGTTTCTGTGACGGATTTTTTAGTTTCTTTTTGGGATAGATGAAGTTGCCAGTTTCGTTCTGCTTCTAATATTGCGTTCATGTCATATCTTGGAACATCCATGATTAGATCTGGCATTGGTGATTCGATTTCTTGAGGTTCTTGTTGAACTGCTTGAGAAATTTGCAAATCTTTTTCTGCTTCTTTTAAAACAAATACATCATGTTTAGGAATTTCTTTTTCTAATGCCTTCAGCATTTGATCTTCTGTTGATGCAGGCTTAACTTGTTTCGTCTGTTGAATTTGCCATTCTGTTTCAGCATTTTTAATTTCTGAAATATCATATTTCGGAACTTCTTCAGATAATGCAACCAATATTTCATCTACAACAATTTCTTGTTTATTTTCTGGTTTTACAGATTGTTTGAAATGGAATGCTTTTTTAGCATCTTTTATAACTGGAATATCATGTTTAGGTGCTTCTGATACTAATGTTTGTAGAGTTTGATCTACAATAGGTTTTTTAAGTTGTTCTTGAACTTGTTGAAGTTGCCAGTTTTTCTCAGCATCTTTCAGTGATGGAATATCATGTTTAGGTAGCTCTAAAGCTAATGCTTGTAAAGATTGGTCTACAATAGGTTCTTTAGGTTGTTCTTGAACTTTTTGAAGTTGCCAGTTTTTCTCAGCATCTTTCAGTGATGGAATATCATGTTTAGGTACCTCTGAAGCTAAGGCTTGCAAAGATTGTTCCACAATAGGTTGATTTTTAACTTCAGACGCTAATGTTTTCAATGTAGCAATTTTAGCTTCTTGTTTTTTGGTTTGTTGTATATGCCATTCTCGTTCAGCTGTTAACATAGCTGACATGTCATATTTGGGTACTTCTGTCGTCATTGCTTTTAATATTTGATCCTCAGTATTAGAATCTAGTGGTTTTTCATCTTTATTTTGTGCTTGTTGGATCTGCCAGTTGCATTCCGCGATTTTCAAACCGGAAATGTCGTATTTCGGTGCTTCTTCTGCCAATGCTTGCAGCGACTCCTTACCTTGCGCGTTCTCTGTTGGTTCCTGTGCGGTTGGTGGAAGGGTACGAGTAATTTCGTCAAGAGGTTTGTTAGTATTTTTAAGGTTTTGTGCCAATTGTTCCTGCCAATTACGTTCGGCGTCGGCGAGTAACGTATGGTCGTAAGACGGCGCTGTGTCGTATATAGTCTCGCTAGTATGTTGCGGTACGTCAGAAGTCTTTGTAACGGTTTTTTCTTTCGTTGATGATGAAGTTACTTTTCCATCTGATGTGACAGTAGTTGTTATAGTTTTAGTTGTTGCAATCACTTCAGTTTTATCTTGTACAGTTTTTTCTTTTTTCTTTTTGGGCTCTTTTTGAGCCTGTTTCGGTACAGGTTGGTCAACAACAGTAACTGATTCAGTAGCTACTTCGGTTTCAGTTGGTTTCTCAGCATCTTTCTTATCTTGAGATTTCTCAGTCTCTTTCTGTTCTTCTGGTTTTTGTTTCTTTACCTTCTTTGGTTTTTCTTTCAGTTCCTCAACAGCTGTTGTTTCTGTGACTAGATCAATCTTGTCATCTACTGTAATAACTTCAGTTTCAGCTGGTTTTTCAGATTTATTAGACTTTTTCGGTTTTTCTATTTCTTTAAGCTCACCAACACCAACTTCTTCGCTGGTGGAGACATTTCTATTGCGAGATCGCGAACGAGATCTCAGTTTTTTAGGAATAAATTCCATGAAACCTTCTGCGTCAACTTTAGGTTCTTCATGAACTGTTTGTTCTTGTGATTCAATGACGCATATTTGTACTGGTTTGCTGATGATCTGTTTAGGTTCTTCTTTGGGATCCTCTGGTTTTGGTTCTTGAGGAACGTTTGTCGCAACCATTTGAGCGAATGATTTGCCCCATGCGACTGGAGCTGCAGATTCTGTTTGTCTTTCGCTCTCTAAGAAACTCACAGTTGAGTCTGTAGCAGATTGTTCTGGTTTCTTTTTCGGTGTACGGGAACGACGTTTGGATTTTTTAGATTTTTCATCTGAAGCTAGAAGTTGGTCCTCTACAGTTGTAGTGGTCAGTTCCACCACTGTTTGTTCAGTAGTTGTATTTGTTTCTATTGCAATTTCAGGTGCTGCTGATACTTTAACTTCTTCTTTTGATGTTTTAACTTCTTCTAGTAGTACTTTAACTTCTTCAGCTGGTGCTTTAACATCTTCAGCTGGTGCTTTAACATCTTCAGCTGGTGTTTGTTGTTTAACTTCTTCATCATCTGACAGAACCATTGGTTCATCTAAAACGTCCATCCACATAGTGGAGGAATCATCAATAGGTAGCCCTTTGTATGCTACCGGTTTTGGTGCTTCAACCACTGGTTCAACAGGTTTAATTTCTTCTACTTTCTTTTCAACTGGTTTTTCAACTATAATTTCAGTTGATTTAATTTCAATTTCTGGTTGTTTTTCTGTAACTTCAGCCGGTTTGTCAATAGCTTCTGAGTCTTTTGTTGTTTTAGATTTCTTAACTTTCTTTTTAGATACAGTATTTTCTTCAGTAACTACTGGTTTAATTTCTTCAACGGATTCTGATTTTGTTACTTTAGTTTCAGTAACTTCTGTAATAACTACAGTTTCAGTTGAGGTAATTTCAATTTCTGGTTGTTTTTCAGTAATTTCAGCCGGGTGGTCAATAGCGTCGGAGTCTTTTGTTGATTTAAATTTCTTAGCTTTCTTCTTCGACACAGTTTTTTCTTCAGTTTTACTTTTACTCTCTTCAGCAGGTTCTGATTTTGTTACTGTAGTTTCAGTTGAGTTAATTTCAATTTCTGGTTGTTTTTCAGTAATTTCAGCATGGTGGTCAATAGCGTCGGAGTCTTTTGTTGATTTAGATTTCTTAGCTTTCTTCTTCGACACAGTTTTTTCTTCAGTAACTACATGTTTACTTTCTACAGCAGGTTCTGATTTTGTTACTTTAGTTTCAGTGACTTCAGTAACAACTACAGTTTCAGTTTTTTCCGATTCAGATTTCTTCTTCTGTTTTTTAGTTTTCTTTTTGGTTGGACTTTCAGTTTCAGGTGTAGTTGGTTCAACTTTCTTTTCTTCTATAACTGATTTAGGTTCTTCTATGACTGGTGTTATTTCGGGCGCAGTTTTGGTAACTGGCGATTGCGGTAAGCTCGAGGTAGATGCTTCCGATTCTGAGAATGATTTTTTGTGCTTACGTCTGTGACGTTTTGGCTTTGCCGGAGTAGCATCTTCAACCGATTTTATTTCTATGTCTTCTTTCTTCGTCTGTTTTATGTGCTTTTTAGACTGTTCAGTAATTGGTTTAACACTTGTAACACTATCTTCTGTTTTCTGGGGAACGGCAGTAACTGGTTGTGTAGATTCCTCAGGTTTAGAACTATCTTTACCTTGTATTAAACCACTGATTAATTCTTCTTCTGTGACAGTCTTTCGTTTCGGTTTCTTGGTTTTTACTTTTTCTTCTTCTGAATTTCCTCGTACCGATAAATCCTTAGCATGATGAGTTTCTCTAGATTGCTCTCCGGTATACTTTTCCGTTTGAGCGAGATCAACTGCAATTGTTGAACCTCCTTTAGAAGCTTCGGATTCAGAAGTTCTCGCGGAGTTCTTCCCTTTTCGATGGCGCTTGCGTTTTGGTTTTTCCTCAGAAATAGACGGAGAACTTGGCGCTGATTCATCTGTGAAGGTTTCTTGAACTTTGAGAGGTTTGTCAGGTTTCTTATCTTTCTGATGCTTGTGTTTTTGATTCACTACATTCATAATATCGTCTTCATTTGTGATTTCTACTTCGAAAGATTCATGTGATTGTAATCTTGACAGTTTAGACAGCTGCTGATCTGATTCAATTTTTTCCAGGGCTTTCTTAATTTCATCGTTGGTTAATTTTTTCGGCTTCTTTTCTGATTTTTCGATGTCTATCATCGTTGTTGTTGTTTCTAAAATATTGTGAACGCCGTGTCTATGTTTGACTGAACCAAATATAGCTTGTTCGAACATATCATTTCCAAAATCACCTGATACTAATCCGGAATCAACTGAAACTGTGTCTAAAGATACTGGTTCTGTTGTCATAGATGATTCCAACATTGAATCAGGTTGTTCTTGATGCATTGTTGTAACTTCAGTAACACGAGTTACTTCGCCAGTTGTTATTGTTGAAGTTGTTACAGTTGAGCTTTGTTTTTCAGTTATTTCTTCAGTCGTACTGATTGTCTGAATTTCAGTACTCTTTTCAGGTATCTGCATGTGAAGAGATAATACTGGTTTCATTTTGATTTCTTCATGAGTAATCAAAACAAATTTATTTGTTTTCGGCTCACCAGTAGTTACAGTTGTTTCTGTACTTGTTATAATATCAGATGTAATATTTTTCGTTACAGTTTCTGTCATTGTTAGAGGTACAACTTCTTTGATAACTGTTGTAGTTGTTGTAGTAGAACCAGAATCAATTTTTTCGTTAGAAGCAATTGTTGTCAGAGGGAATTGTTCGGTTGTTGTTTCAATAACACGAGGCGATGTGTTACTGGTAACTGTTGTAATTGTTGTTGTTGTTTTGGTTGGTTTTTTAATCTTCTTTGATTTAGATTTGAATACTTCTATTTCTTTCTTTGATTCTGATAATGGTGTTGATTCTATCAGTTCAACAATTTTTGGTTCTTCTTTTTTTGTAATTGTAACTTCAGGTGCTGCTGGTTCTTTAACATCTTCATCATCTGACAGAACCATTGGTTCGTCCAAAACGTCCATCCACATAGAGGAGGAATCATCAATAGGTAGTCCTTTGTATGCTACCGGTTTTGGTGTTTCAACCACTGGAGTAGGTTTAATTTCTTCTACTTTCTTATCTACTACAGGTTCAACAGTTTCTTGTCTAATTTTTAATAACTCAATCTTTACTTTAACTTCTTCAGCTGGTGTTGGTTGTTTAACATCTTCATCATCCGACAGAACCATTGGTTCATCTAAAACGTCCATCCACATAGTAGAGGAATCATCGATAGGTAAACCTTTGTATGCTACAGGTTTTAGTGTTTCAACCACTGGTTCTGGCTTAATTTCTACTTTCTTTTCTACTACAGGTTCAACAGTTTGTGGTTTAACTATTTGCTCAATAGTCTTTAATTCTTTAGCTTGTTCTTTAACTTCTTTAGCTGGTGTTTGTGGTTTAACATCTTCGTCATCTGACAGAACCATTGGTTCGTCCAAAACGTCCATCCACATACTCGAAGAGTCATCAATAGGCAATCCTTTGTATGCAGGCGGTTTTTGTTCTTCTACTTTCTCAACCACAGTTTCAGTTGGTTTAGGTTCTATAACTGGTTCAGCAGATGGTTTTTCAACCACTGGTTCTTTATCTGGTTTAGTTTCTGTAACTTCTTTTATTACTGACTCAAATGATTTTTGCTTTTTAGCTTTTTTAAGTTTTTCTTTTACTTCTTCAACAGGTTTTGCCTGTTTTACTTCTTCAACTACTTTAGTAATTTCAGTTACAATTGTTTCAGTTATCTGTGTTGTTTTTTCTTTAGGCTCAACAGATTTTTGTTTAAATTTCTTGGGTTTATCTGTTGATTCTGGTATAATTTTTGGTTCATCTAATACTTCAGGTTCGACTGATTTTTGTTTTTTTGCCTTTTTAGGTTTACCTGATTCTTTAGTTTCTGGAACAGTGGATGTAACTGAAATTTGTTGAGTATTTTCAGATGTTTTATCGGCAATTTCTGGTTTTTGTTTTTTTGCTGGTATATTTTCCTGAACAACTGATACTGGTTTTTCTGATTCAGATTTTATGACTTTAATTTCAGTCACTGTTTGTTTTTCTACTGAAGTTTCAGTAATTGTTTGTTCAACTGGTTTTTCAATATTTTCTACCAGTTTTGGTTCTTCAATTAATTTAAGTTCTTCTACTTTAGCAGTTTCTTCTTTTGGTGGTTTAGATTTCTTCGATTTTTTCTTAGATTCTGCTACAACCGGTTCAGAAATTTGTTGTTTTATTTCTACAGACTCAACTTTAGTTTCAGCTGGTTTTGGGTTTTCAACAGATTTTATTTCCTGTGATTTAGATTTATCTTTTACAGGTTTAGATTTTTCAGCAGTTAGTTCAGAAATTTCGTTGACTTCAGTTACTGAATCAATTTTAGTCTCTTCTTTCGGTTTTTTAGATTTTTTAGGTTTCTTTTCTTTTGTTTCTATTGTTTCGGAAATGATTTCAGTTATTACTGGCTGTTCTTTTTTCTTAGATTTTTGGTCTTTTGATTCTACAATTTGCGAAATAGATTCTGTAACAATAGGTTGTTCTTTTACTTCTGTTGTTACAGACTCAACTTTGACTTCTGTTTGTTCTTTCGGCTTCTTTGATTTCTTAGTTTTCTTCTCTTTAGTTTCAGAAATAATAGTTGTGGGTTCTGAAATAACTGTCTCAGTTACTGTTGTGACCGTTGTTACTGTTGTAATAGTTTCAGGAGACTTAGATTTTGATTTCTTAGGTTTATCAATCTGTTTAGTTTCTGTAGTTATTGTTGTAGTAGTTTCTGGTGATTTAGATTTAATCTTTTTAGGTTTGTCAACCTTTTCAGCTGCCGATTTTGGTTCATTTGTTGTAGTTTCCGGCATCTTAGATTTTCGTTCCGGTGATTTAGATTTTGGTTTCTTAGGTTTGTCGACCTTTTCAGTTTCTGTTGATACTGATGTAATTTCCGGTGATTTAGATTTTGGTTTGTCGATCTTTTTAGTTTCTGTTGTTACTGATGTAATTTCCGATAATTTAGATTTTGGTTTCTTAGGTTTGTCAACCTTTTCAGTTTCTGTGACTGGTGCTGTAATTTCCGATGACTTAGATTTTATTTTCTTAGGTGTGTCGACCTTTTCAGGTTCCGGTTTTTGTTCCGGTTCACTTGTTGCTGGTGAAGAAGTTTTAGATTTCTTTTTCTTCTTATTTTTGTCTTGTTTATTTACGTCTGGTTCAGAGACAGGTTCTTGTATGTCAATTAATTCTACAACCTGTGCTGGTTCAGCAGGTTTATTCTTCTTAGATTTTGTAGGTGCGTCTTTAGGTTTTTCCACATGACCATTAGATAATTCTTTAATATCCTTTTTACTTTGTTTCTTATGTGTTTTAATGTTTTCTTCAATAGCTTGTACAGTTTTTATTACAGTTGTATTTTCAGTTGTAATAATTTCCGTCAATACTGGAGAAGTTTCATTCTTGACTTTCTTACCTTTACGTTGCGCTACAGATCCTAATATAGTTTCTTTAGGAAGATTTTCAATAATAGGAGCATCTTCAGATACTGTAGCAGAATCTGTAGATTTAGTTTTACCAACTTTCTTCTTTTTCTCATCTGATTTGTGTGACTTATCCATGTTAGAAATTTCTTTAAGTGCTTTTTCAAGTTCATCCTCAGATGATTTATGAGATTTTTTAGATTTCTTCTTCTTTTTATCGAGTGTGCTTTCATCTGTAATTGGGGTAATAGGTACAGGTTTCTCTAGCTCGACGCGTTGAGGGGGCGCAGGCGCCGGCGCTCCACCCACAGCGGTGGGCTCTCCACGGGGCGCGGGCGCGAGCGCCTCACTCAGCGACGTCGTGTGCGTTCGTTTCTCTCTCTTCTGCTTTGGTTTTTTGTCGGCGATCCTCGGCAAAGCCTCGGCTTTGGGCGGATCTATTTTGCGCGGTTTTTCTCCCCGGTGCTCGTCTTCCGGACGCATACGATAGTCACTATGCGCCGGAGACAACGCGCGGGGAGTCTGCGGTCGTGGGATCGTTGTGTGACTGGATGGCTGGAGTGACTTTGTGCTTAGTCCCTGAGATAAGATTTGTGCGTATGACAATGATGCTGACCCTGACTTTTGACTGTCCACTTGCGACGGCTCTACAGTCTTGATTTCCACTATTGGTTCACTCACTACTTGCGGCAAAAAACACTGAGTATTATAACACTCTTCGGTGTAAGACATTTGCGGCGCACTGTCGTACACTGACTGATTATAACTCACTGGCACTTCCTGATGGTACACAGGCATAAACTGCGATGAGTGGTACGATCCTAAACCAGAATTCAGTAATTGTTGGCCTGATGCTATAAATCCTACTAGATCTGAAATCGGTTGCATGTATTCGTACGATTGCTGGTATAATCCCACATCTGGTAGATTCATTTGTTGAGTTTCGACGTGAGTCTGCATTATTGGATGGTATTCCATACCAGTCCATTGAACCTGTTGTTGAACTGGTTCTTGATGATATTCAGGTTTTGGTTGAATCTTAGGAACTGGTGCAGGTGATTTTGCACGAATAATATCAACAGGTTTTGGAGGAGCAGGTGACCTAGTACGAATGATATCAACTGGTTTAGGCGGAGTAATATCCTCTGGTTGAATGAGCGTGCCATCAGGATGATATGCCAGTTGTCCTTTGAGTATTTCCGCGTAAGTAGTGGAACCAGGTAGCCACATGGGACTTGGCGAGCGGCCACGAACTTGAATAGGAACTGAAAGTTGTTCACTTGGTGCTTGTTTGAGGACTTGTTGATGCGGACGTCTCGGTGAACGGCCACGTCGTGGTGGTTTGGCGGTGTCAACAGTCAGGGTCGTGGTGCTGGTGGTGGTGACAGCTGGCGACTGGACAGCGGCAATGTCGGCGTAGGCCAGGTAGGGATCCACGCGGTGTATGTGGCCCACCAGAGCGCCGATCTGCTGCCGATAGCCTTCCATCTGCGCCTGCAGGGCCTGTGCCACCCGCAATCATAAGTCAACAACGCGCAACATACAATACAATCAGGAGGACTCTCATTCATAACGCGGGGAGTACGCGACGCGAGTGTACCGCAAGATGGTGGCTGCGTTCGTGTTCTGTTCATGTGTCAAATCAGGTCGGGTGTCAGTGACAAGGTCACAAGTCTAGCGGTTCCGAGTCCGGCGTACCCCGCTGCAGCAAGAGTTTGATCCGCTCGTTGCGAGCGGACATCCTCGTCTGCAGCGACCGCACTCGCTCTCTACAAGTCTGCGTCATCAGAGTCAGAAAGGAACAAGCAGGCCCAGGTACAGGATAGGAGTGCAGCAAAAGATGATAACAAAAAATGCTATGTGAGAAACAATCAACAACGGTGGGAGGAAACAAACTTGATTGTGTTCGATGCGTACTTGTAATCATAAAATCATGAAAAGCATACATGAAACTAAATGCAAAGCAACGTAACAAATCAAGTTTAGAACCAAGTGCCCCAATATATCAATGAAAACACAAACCAAAAGCAAATGCATTCATACTGTAACCCTGACCGCAAATGTGAAAATAATCATAATCATAAACGGATTATAATCATAAACGGATGATCGATAGATGGAAAAAGAACTGAGATGTAGAACAAGCTAGGCAGATGTTGCAGATCCCGAAGAGAGAAGCGTGAAACAGAAGAAGGCCCCGAGGGATGTGGAAACACCTTGATGAACATCAACGCACAGCCACCATGCTGAATCGGGGACCATCAAAATGTTTCCAAAATGTGCTACTTCACCGCGGCACCAATATATCCTTTCTTCTCATTATATCATTATTATCATTCAAAATTTTACTATTCAACCGCAAGATGGAAACAAGTACTGACAACCTTTATCCATCTTTTCAAATTATTCATTCATATTTAAATCAAAACAATCAAATAAGCGGTTCCAGAAATTATTAAGTAACAATAAATTTATTAACAATGTTCGTTCCAGTTTTGAACTAAAATGGAAAAAAATTATAAAATCGATCTTAACTACATAAAATACAAAAATTTTCCTGAAATTTTAATAACATTTTGATGAAACCACTTTAGTTTATGTTTTAAACGCTTTAAAACGTTCGGAACCGGTTCGTATTCATCGGTTCGAATCCGGTTATGAGTTCACTCATTATTTTAGATAAATTAAAAATTAATAAAGGTTGTAAATTCATGTTTCCAAATTTCTTTCAAAACCGATTGTAGTTAGAGTGTACGCGATAGTTTTGCGCGTGTGTGTACTTTTGTAGTGCATTGACTAAATTTAGTTCTACCGGCACCGGAATTTTCCTACGAGTTACTGCTTTTACTCTGTCCAGCCTTCACAAAATCAAATCGAATTAAATATAAAAGGAGATTTTTTAGAAGCAATCAAATTATTAAAATCCAATAAAATGCCAACGTTTCGATTGCGAAATGGTCTTCATCAGGGTGATAATTAGTTATTAAAAATTAAAGAACCAACTAGTTGGTTGATGATTGTTAAGTATCACGGTATGAGTGTATAATAATTTATTTATAGTAACCATTCAACAGCATTTTTGGTCCCAATTACAGAATGGTTTATTTTTATTATTCGACCGATTCATCTTGGTGCAGTCAGAAGCTCAATCTGTGCGACGACCTTTACCTTATTTATACAACCAGGACTACATTTAAAATACTCAAGTGGTCAGCTTGAAACTTCCGAGTGACATTTAATTGTAAAATTAATTAATTGTTTTACGCGATTCAATTTATTCATCAATAAATTTACCAAGATTTCTTTTCAATTTATTGTGTGTGTAATACGAACAATTTCATCAATTGTTTCTTCACCAATAAATTGGCCAATTTATGGACGAAATAGAACGTGTTCTATTTTTCTACAATTTTTTAATGGAATTTTTCCTTAGTTTTGTCGTTGCCATCCATTGTGATAAACATTTCTATGACGTTTGACGTTTCCCGTGTTTAATCTGACATTAATTTCGTTTGCGTTTGGCCGTTTAGATTATTGTTATTATTTTCGTGATTTCTTGTTTTTTGGACCATCAAAATGGTGTTCAACTTTACTAGTAACTCAGAAAAATTACTGATATCATTCTACGAACAGTTGGTACTATGAAAAATGCGTGTAAAACGAACAAACATATTTTTCTACTTGGCAATTTATTGGTAAAGAAATCGGCTTAAGGGAGACTTGAACCACGGAACTCCGGGCTTATGCGTCATCACATGCAGAGAGCTGTGCCATGTCTAAACCCGCGCAGCTACTGCTTTATTTTTGATAATCAATTATCACTCTGGTTGGCATTCGAAACGAGGTGTTTTATTGGATGTTAATAAATAGACTGCTGCTGCAAAAATCTTCTTCCTTGTGAAAGTTGACTGCGTAGGCTGGAGTCTACGTCTACTCGATAGTCTACTCTGCGCAACTGAAAACCGGAAGCCTACCTGTTGGTCTTCGAGAGCCTTCTCGCGGTCGTGGGGCGAATACGTCGGCGCAAGGACCGTCCTCAGCTGCTGCTCCACCTGGACAATCTGCTGCCGAAGTTGCTGGACCTCTTGCTGGTACTGCTCTACTTGGGTTAGACAGGCCTCCAGAGTGTTGTGCTGATCCTTAACAATCACAAGAACTTCATCGAGCTCTTTGAGGATCTCTTCAGCTGCTTCGGATACTCGGGAGTCGCCACCGACACCAGAACGGAAATGAACCTAAAGAGAAATATACATCATGACCGGAAATGGGATTATAAAAAAAGCGTACTTGTAATTTCTCGACTGAAATAGAAATTTTGGTTCTTTGGATTGTAATATCGGCGAGCATTTTTTCGCGGATCGCAAGCTGATCGCGAAGAGGGCGCTTCTTGTTCTGAGGGGAATCTAATGAAGTACGTGTCTTTTCGATCCACGATTTGACGTCCTTCATTTTCTTTTCGCATTGTTCCCATTCTTCTGAAGTTTCTTGCAGAAGTGCATTCTGAAAAATATAATATTGCACAAATTAGATTCTATAATGGAGTACTTGTGCTTGCATTCATGAACAGAAGTATCGAAATAAATGTGGTTATACAAGGAGGGACCGAATGCGGAATAAAATGGTTAATAGAGTAGTTGCGGTGGTTTGGGCAGCAAAGCAAATACAGGTTGATTCACTACTTTGTGCACATATTTTAATGGCATATAGTGCTCAACTCACTTATCACGAAACAGATAAATTTTCCAAAATTCGCAAATTTAGTTTCCAGTTTTCAAATGGAATTTCATAAATTTACTATTCTTGCTAATGCACAATTAATTCAAATTTTATTTAATTCATGTATAGTTAATCAGATATCCATTATGCAAAATATATGGATTTAAACAAAATTCTTTTTGTTCTATGATCAGCAAGTAGAGTACTATATGCCATTAAAATATATGTACGAAGTTGTGAATCACCTGTATATGCGGGAGAGATAGTTGATGAGCGATTGCGTAGATGTCCGGTGAGTAAATGGATTGATGTGATTGAAGGTTTGTTGCGTGTGCGAAAAAATAGGAAAGCGTGCATGAATAGAATAATGAATGTGGACGAGGCAAAAAAAGTGTGTCAGAATAAAAATGTTTGTTTGCTGGTTAAATGCTTGTGAAGTGTGTTGGTGTCTCGTGTTTGAAATTTAAACAGCTGGGAGTTTGGGATGTAAATTAACGTATTTGACGTTTGAAATGAATGTTTGTGTTTTTATGTAATGTATAAATTAGCCATCGTACTCTTTCAAGAAGTTGAGCCTCAACTTCGGTCTTGGCGGCTTCAGCTTCTTCAAGTTTATGCGGAAGATTTCCTACAGAGGTCACGCTGCCGATATGTTCCAGTTCTTTGCCCATTTCGCTTAGATTCTTGGTGATGGCTTTGGTACTCTTCACCGCGTTCTGTAAACCAAAAATATTAACAATGTTCTGTGTATTGTTGACAGTAACTCACAGAATAATCGTTGAGTTTATGTCTGGCTTCTTGAAGAGTGCTCAGATGCAAAGGTTCCACCAAGAACAAATTCTTTTCTTGAACCCAACTCATGACTGCTTGATACAGAGTCAAGAATCGCTGCCAGGCGTCCAAACAGTCGCCAACTTGTTGTTTTTTCTCGTCCAACCAATTCCTAACTTGTTGCAATTGCTCCGTCAAATTATTAATCGTGGATTGGATCAAAGATTTTTCTTCGTCATCTCTAGTTTTCTCAATGATTGTCTTTCCGTTTTTGATCAATTTTTCCAGGCGATCAGTGATGCTTCCGATTTCGGATTGAATCTGCTGCAAGTGGTCTTTAAGCTCCTGTGGCTCAACGGAACGATCTTGAACTTTAAGCTCAGCTTTTCTAATCCAGGTTTGGATTTCTTCTACATCGTGAAGGTATTCGGTTCGAACGGTTCTCGCCCGTTTGAATTCTCTATCTTTTTCATCCATGACGTTGGATATCGTCTCAGACAGAAGTTCTAAACTTGACAACTGTTGCTGAACGTCACTTGGCACTAACTGCTGCAAGTTGTGATACTTTCCTTTAACGTCTGTTATCAAGTTTTTAGTTTTTGTGATCAATCCGTTTACTCTGTCGTTAAGATTCGTCAGATCCTTTTCAGTTGCTGAGATATTCTCACCAAATACGAAGAACTCAACAACTTGTTTTTGGATTGCGATTAGGTGTTTGCCTAAATCAGATATGTCGGCGAAGACCTTATCGATGTCTTCCAAATCCGAACTTGTCTTTCTTCTTTTTTCTTTAAGTGATTCAATAAGCCTGTAACACACAAATTATAGATTATAGAAAATTGTTGCGAACAGTTGAGATTCAAAAATACGAACGAAGGTCAGTTACGAAAATAACGCAGGCGCTTAACTAGTTCACGAGGTTTCTCCAACAACAAATTTTAACGAATACTACTAAAAATATTATTAACTACACTATATTAACTATATTTTTTTGGGTTTTTAATTAATTAAATATTATGAAACAACTTTAACAACAAACAACTAAAGTTGATTTCAATTATTAAAACTTGTCGTCAACAATGACGGGTATACTAATAATATTGTTGTTGACACAACAACAAATAAATAAACAATGTTTATTTCGTAGCACTTTCCCGCGCTCACAAACGAATGGTTTGTAACAACACAAGAACGATTCTAAAGTGTATCCTATTTTTATTCGCACGTACAGTAGTATCAAACGGGAGAAGAAAGTCCAGTATCCCAGGTCTACAATCATTCTAAAATTGTTCCGTCCGTCCGAAAATCTCCGAACGCGACAACAATCAAGAAAAACGTCAATCTTTTCATTATTAATTACGTCTAATTCAACTAGATGCATCAGTTTGTTAGTTTTGCGTGACACAAACTATTCCGTATTTGTGCAATGCAGAAGCTGGTACAATGTTAATCGATTTTTATTTAATATTCCTCTGAGAGGAGTTAATAGTCCGGAACCTGTCGTAAACCATGTGGTTCATTTAAATGTCTCTAACACACGTGCTACTGTTTACTTCGCATTAGTAATTGATACGATTATCGAGATCGGAACTTCCCTACGCAAAACCGGAAGTAATTGTCAAACCCCCTACTGAGAACAGAAATAACGAACTTTACCTTCACACGACATTAAATATTTTAATTCAAAGGCACTAAACAAATAAATCAAGTTTATCTTATAAATTATAATGTAGTAGACCTCCCGAATTAATTTAACCGATTAGCGCACAACATTTTGTGGAAGCGCTGGTTGGTTAATTTAGTACATATACTTATAATTGGGTAGGTCTGAATGCTATTATAAATTACGATAGTCACTGAATGTAACATGGAAATTTGAAAAATGCGCGTCTATTTTGGGACACAAGGTTTCCGGAATATGCACCAAATATATGCACTATTGTTTAATGAAATAAGTAATTGTTTATTATTTATAATCACTTCACTCATGCACCTTTATTTTGTCGGCCTAAGAACAACGTATACAATGGTAATCCAATGTAAACTCGTAGAAAAATATAAACAACAATGTGTAAATAGTCAACAATCACAATAACAACAATCAACAATGGCAGTTTGGGCTCCAGCCATCCAGTGGGTTGCTGGCGTCAGGTTTCGTAGTTGAAAACGTTTTGAACGCGTGCGTCGTTTTTAGTTTGGTTTAGGTGCAGTTGAACGACGACCGTCGCGACGCTTCAGTGACATTGGAAATGCGCAATCGCGGTACAGTCCACGGTAGAAGTTTACCGGGATTTGAACATAATATACGGAAGGAATAAAATAATATTTTAAATGAGTAAATAATTAGGTGGCGTTGTTTGATCAGCTGTGGGTCTGGCAATTCGAAACTTGTGAGTTGACGGCTAGTAACTGCACATACGGCGAAATATGTATCTATATAATATTGTTATGAAGCCATAAGTTTACTTTAACTTTAAAAGAGGAGATAGCCGAGTGCGTTATGTGGTCAGAAGGTAACTCAGATTCGTGTGTTGACGGCTGATAACTGCACGCACGATAAAATATAAATCTATACTGTACACTGTACCTATATAATGCCCTGTTCACACGAGAAAAGTTTTTACTAAAAAGTTTCTTGAATGTAAAACAAGAAGTGTTAGGAGCTGTCATATAAAAATCTGTCAATAGCGGTCATACAGGGAACTCTTGAAGGAAACTAATTATTTCATTAAAATTTATTAAAGCTAGTGATCTTAAATATATTTAATAAAATTATTACATTCCCCCGTATGACCGGCATTGGCAGTTTTTATTTATGGCAGCTCCTAGCACTTGTTTTACTTTCAAGAAATTTTTAGTGAAA
Organism: Agonum fuliginosum; assembly: GCA_947534325.1. Classification (NCBI taxonomy): domain Eukaryota; kingdom Metazoa; phylum Arthropoda; class Insecta; order Coleoptera; family Carabidae; genus Agonum; species Agonum fuliginosum. The sequence goes on from OX384029.1 coordinate 44,128,451, forward strand.
ATCGCATGACACAAATAACAGCCAATGGATAAATTGATTACAATAATAGTAACCATGGTTATATAAAATTTTTCTCGGTTATTTTTTACTAGTAGCTTGAGTATTAATAAGCGGAAACTTTACAGTTATCTGTCACTTTGATATTAAATTAAAAATTGGTTAAATTGTTATTTTGAGTATAAATAAGCAATTAATAAGATAAATAATACATATTTATTAATGTTAAATACAAATTTAGAAAATATTTCAAGTTTCTATTGTAAAAAGAATTCAAATATATAGAGCTGCGGAGTCATTGCGATTTTCTTACCGAATATGCACTCGTGCATTCATTCATGTCCAGGAAAAAAAATTCCGGAAAAAATTAATGCACATGTGATATAAGTGAAAACTTTCCTCGTGTGAACAGGCAATGATGAGTCATAGAATGTAAGGCTGTCACACCCAAGTTGGGTAAAAAGGCATGTGATATAAATACAGATTCAAATAGGAAATGGGCCAGATTATAAATTTTATAATATATTATCTCGCTGTAACCACAAAAATGTTGCCCGCTGCAAAACGGAAATGTATAAAATATTTTTGAGATATTTCCTTTAAAATATCGATTTAAAATTTTCTACATTGTTCTGAATGGTGCCAACAGAATTTTATTTTATTTTTAATCAAACAGCAAACATTGTAACTATCATTCTACGTTAACAAAATGAGCAGTATTAACTATTTTATTACCTACCAAAATTTTATTTAGAGTTAAAAATATCACTCAATACAGGATTGAATTCAGTCAGCTACATATTACAGTTTAAGTGCACAAAAATTTTCTCTGTGGTGTACCTACTCCAATCAACAATCGTGAGTTGACGGCTGATAACCGCACACACGGTACATGTATATCTATATCGATGACTCAAAGTATGTGAGGCTGCCACACCCAAGTTGGATAAAAGGCAGCATAGATTATGTACTATATACAGTAGGAACAATCTTTACTCCTTTTATTTTCTTGCTTTCATGCCAATTAATTACTAGAAGTCAATTGAATTCTTTGAGGATCCTTTCACGCTTATGAAATTTAAGAAATATAATCCTGGTGATAATTGCCTGTCAAATAACGGCGCCGCTAAATTGAATCTTTAATGAGTCTTGGAAAAGAAGAATTTATAATTCATTGACAGTTTCAAAAGAACGAATTTATGTTTCAAAGGATTCGGAAGTGTGAAATAATCCTCAAAGAATCAATGTGTAAACAAGGCTTAAAGACAATATTTAAGTACATATTGGCTAAATTAAAGTCTCATTTAGTTATACGAATTTAAACTTTCTTAAACGAAAACATAAATGTGAATCATAAATTTAAGAATAAGGAATAAGAATAATTTTAAGAATATTTTTAATTTAATCGAAGTGAAACGTGATTATATTTGTTAATCTGATGTTGTTGCGACTTGGACAATTGACATTATATGTATTTTATATGAAGAAATGTATCCATACCCGCAAAATCATACAAAAAATTTTGACATAATGTCTGTCAGAAATAAGGCGTAAATTTTTTGAGCATAAACCCACCTTTAAGACTAATGTGAATAAAGCTTAGTCACAAAGTCCGAAGGAAAGCAAGAATAAAATTTTTACTTTTGTAACAAAATTTCTGGTTACCTTATTGTCAAAGTACCTTCACATTTCTTTAATTTATTTTGAGGCAGTTACCACGGTTACCTCTCCAATATTCTTGGCTCAACATCAACACCGCTTAGTTTTGCCGCCCTACATTTGAAAATTTAACAACTTATGTTCAAAAATTCAATCTTAAAATACAAAACGAACAACGTTTAGCGTCTGTTCAGTGAATGATTTACGAAATTCTTCTTCGGTAATAAATTATGTCCTTGACCCGATATCTCGAATTATTTTAAAATAATCAAATGTTTTTCGGTCTGGTGGTCCAGAAAATACTAAACGTAGACTGCATGTGGGCGAAATGAAATCACTCGTTAATTATAAAATAACAGAGACAAAAATAACAAAAAGGAGACAGAATGGCTGATAAATAACAGGTGAAGATAATAAAATGTGAGAACAGTTTTGTTCGAATGAATCTGCCTCGAAAATATTTCTATTTCTACCCAAAACAAAAAATAGCAGTAGTTATTTTTATTTCTACGGTTTGTGCGATGAAATTTTAATTATAGTGTGTGGTAAAATAGTAAAATTATTCCAGTACGGTTCTACAAATTTTATTGTTACAAAAACAAGTAAAGTACGCACTGAATCTTTTGGATTCAATCCCAACTGCAAATAGAATCAAGAATCCAAATCAGAACTTCTTGAAATAGCGCATTGTTTTCTAAGAAATATTTACAAACATAAACTACTGTGTGCCTAATTTGATTAATTATCAGAAATTAAGGTGGCACACTATTTTCGTGATAAGAAAAATAAACTATTAATTTTTGTAAGATTAAACGTAAAATTTCGGCAAATAATTTAACCTTAAGACGATCCTCTACCGCACCAGAAAACCATGAATTTCATGGAAACCATGGAAATATTCGCTTAAAATACGTAAAAGCAGTGTAGCAATTTTTAAAATGCTCACGAAGTTTTACAGCTAAAGCAAAATTTCAAAAATTTATTTACAGACGAAGAATTGAACTAGATTTATACCTATAACAGATGGAGTAATAAAATAACTGGGTAGAGCATAAAGTGCGCAGTACGATGTGCTCAGAAGTCAGCTTTACAAGCTACAAATTTTAGAACGCTGAAGAATTGAATCGTTTTATTTGAAATGAACATAATTAAAGCTAAAACATTATAATATTTTATCATATATGTATAAAATAATTTGAAAAGTAATGTAAAGTAAAATTTAAACATTATGTATCTATTTATTCATACATAACTTCATCAGCTGTCGAGTTCGCCGTTCAGTGTAAAACTGGCCTACCAATAGCAATACAGTATTTCAATTTCGTGCACATTTGTGGGAGGAGTATCTACTCCATCTGTTCGGCGTCCAGGGTATAGTTACATTTTTTAATAAATCTCTTAACTATAAGATAAAGCATGTAAAAATTACTTAAAACACACTTTTTCATTAATGTTTTATATGGATTCCAAAGATTTATCCAGAATTCCAACTGGGCATAAACCTAGATTCATTTTTTCACAAACATCTAGTAGGTACCAGTTTTTTATTCTTTCCTCGAAGTTATGATACACCCTGTACACCAACCTTCAACTCATTCATGGTTGTTCGTGGAGAGTACACCAGAGGGGAGATTTGTGTGCAGTCAGCAATTATCAACTAATATGTAAAATATGAGTTCAATGCTAAATATTTTTTGATTTCATAGTGTAGTTCCGTAATGACTAATCAGTATGCACAAACATAATTTAGTATAACGAGTCAAGTTTATAAATAATCATGAGATAATATTAATAACAAACTGAATTAGTTCATACTGCTAAATATTTATTTTTAGATTACAATGTTGAAAGTAAAATTTCAGAAATTCAGATTTGAAAACGTGCGAATAAATTCACAGTTGAATCTGTTTGCCAGATGTACTAAGTATCTAATTCGATGTAACCACAATCTATTTTTATTTGTATCCGATTTAAAGATGCTTAAATGCATTAACCTGTCTTAGTTAATTTAATGTTATCTATTTTTAGACTAGTAGATGATGTTAGAGTGGTAGTAAATGGTCTCTGTCAATGGTAACGAACCACATGATATATTAACTATAGTTTAGGAGTTATCAGACCGAAACAATATTGCAAAATATACTAGTTGAGGCGTTACCCGGACAAAATTCTATATTTTAACCCCCACCCGTAATAGTCTCATCGAATTAAAACATACCTTAAAATGTGACCCTGGTCAAAGGAGACCTTGAAAAATGAATATTTAATATGGGATGTAGTATGCTTCCATCTTTCCCATATAAAATAATGACGTCACAGCAAAATTTCTTTCTCAATTTAATAGAAAACATATTATAATCTTTTTAAATAAAATTTATATTTTTAATTATGTTTGCCACCTAATGTTAGGAACATAATGGTAAATATATCATTTTCAGTACTATGCAAGTAGCCTAATTAAATTACTTATGGAGTTCTATGAATCTTGGGTTTAAAGTTTTGTTTTTGTCAACACATTCGTAGAAATTGCGCATTTTTGAGCATGATGTAATTCACGTTCACGTGCTTTTTTTCTTTTCCGGATCCTATTTTTACGCGAATGACCCATTTCAGTTTATATTTACTTACGTCTGTCTCTTTTTATCTCCCACACTTTGTAAAATTATTCAGATACAAATAAAACAATTCTTAAACATTATGGAGCATCTCTTTCAGCAAAAAAAAACATGTTACAATAAGTCATTTTGTGACTTTGGTTTTGAAATCTATGATCTCATATTTTACAATGATGTACTTATAGAATGAAATTTACAAAAATCCGTATAGTATTTTGTTAAATAATTTCTAAAAAGCCGATTTTACAGAATTTTTTACAGTCAATGGGTTAACAGTTTAAAAAATCTGCCAATAGTCGTCTTCCGGCTAATGTATATTATCGACTTCAAAAGAAAAATTATTTTTGTGTTATTAATACACGTATAAAATGTATTATAAATTCATAACAATTGGCTACATGCTAATTAATGTCACAGCAATTAAAAACTTTATCGATTCAAAAGTTCCTTTTTAAGAAACTTTTCATTGAACAGAACTTTTGCGCATATAAGAGGGAAAAACATGAAGATTCGCATTCCTCCATAAAATGTAACTTTTAATTATAAGGCATTTGACCTTGAATTTAAAAAAGTTTAAGTTTAAGAATGATTAAATTCATGTAAGAATACGAGCATCAGCACTTATCAATTTCTAGCACTAAAGTGTGAATCCTCCAAACTTTGTTTATGTTTATCTATACTAATATAATAAAGAGGAAAGATTTGTTTGTTTGAATTGAATAGGCTCCGAAACTACTGGACCGATTTGAAAAATTCTTTCACCGTTGGGAAGCTACACTATCTCCGGGTGACATAGGCTATATATTTTCAAAAAAAAAAATCAAAATTGTTTCTTATGACGAAAATGTACAGTGATTGTCACTTAATTGAACAAAATAACAAACTGATTAGATAATCAGGCATTTAATTAAACTACTATGTATTAGTTGTTGAATAGGAATTTCGAATTCAGTTGGTTTAGGTGTTTTGAAACAAACAGTTGTGGATTGTTATATTATAGTATTGGTTAGTATTAAGTTTTTTTTTATTTCTTTGATGTTTATAACGATGTCAAATTGCATTGTTGTCGGCGGCTATCTAATTCAGAGTTTACTGCACCGATTGAGTTCAAATTTGGTATGGTAATAGCTTAAGATGTAACATATGACATGAGCACAATAAAACGGCGGTAACCGATTGGGTTTAAATTTCATTTCTCAGGGGGTGGGGAAGGGGGGGGGGCGTTCAAATTTGGTACAGTAATCTGTCTTGAAACATAGGTATATTAAAATGTTAGTCCACCATCTTGAAACAAAATGATGGCTAGCTAACTCAAAATGTACTGCATCGATTGGGTTCAAATTTGTAATGGTTATAACTTATGATCTAACTTATGACATGAGTATACTAAAATATCAGTCCGCCATCTTTAAAAAAAATGGCGGTAACCGGTTAGGTTCAAATTTGGTATGGTATCATGGGCGTAGTTAGAATTGTCAACAAGTATTGTATGGTAATAACTTAGAATTCTTATAACGAGATTCCTTTAAATTCGAGTTTGAGGCGTAGCAACGCGAGCCGGGTTTGCTAGTCATTTACTAAAGCTATTTTAAGTTACTTAAACTTTAAATGTATGTAACTTCTGCAATTTATCGAATAACTAATGACTCATTATTCTTCTTGTAATAAAATTCTTTATTTAGTATAGTTTCTACAATAAAATTAATCATTTTCTGGTCTTAAAACTTCATAAACCACAAATCACATAAACAACTTCTGAGAATATTTGGAAAATGACATCATGTTTTAACTCCCGATCAGATATTGCAGATTTAAGTATTTTGGCCGTATGTCAAAGATATTAAATCGTGTTTACTGTAAACAATACGTAGCTGCCCATAGGGCGTGAGTTTTTAACCGTGAAGGTTTTAGAAGTGTGCCAAGTGTATCGCTAATTTTTTTCTAAAAATAAACGTATCGCTTGTGGTTTGAATTCATTCATAGGTTTAAATTTCGCGCGGTGCTATTTTTATTGAAACCTATACGCCTTGAAACATGCAAACAGCAATTATGATCTGCAGTGAAAAAGAAAACTTAAAATATTCATACTTCACTGTAATACTGACATTATAATCGTTATTTATGTATTAAAGGCATAAAGATTTGTTTCATACAGGGTGTATCACAACTTCGAGTTCATACGTTAAGGATATAGGAACCTATACAGTTTGATAATACTGATAGGGGATCAAACATAATTTTCCAAAAATTCCGAAAATAAATTTCAAATTCAAAAAATAAACATAAACAACATTACAGTTTTGAAAACAGAAAAAATACTCTATCCAATGAAAGAATAAAAAATATATGAGGAAGAAATTACTCGACTGGATATATGAATAAAAGTAGAGAAGTTCTTGGAGAATTCAGTCAATTTATTAAAATACAATTATTATTGTATTTTAATAAATTGACTGAATTCTCCAAGAACTTCTCTACTTTTATTAAAAAATATAATGATTCCATTTTAAAAAAATATTTTGTCCCATATTGGGAACCGCTGGTAAAAATTTTTTTGCCGATGTTATCGATTTTCTTATACAAAATGGGCCAATTTTGCTCATTTAACCGACCTCGTAGCTCTTCAAATAAAAAAGTTACCAATGGTGAGCAAGCTTATAGTAGAAACACCCTATAAGAGAACATTTTTCATGCCATTGGATTGATAATTATTTTACTAATTTTCTAATTATAATTTTTCGAATCTCTCGAATTATTCGTAATCAGAAAATCAAACTGTATATTTATACCTATCCTTAACGTATGTATAGGTACCTACTCGAAGTTATAGGAACAATCTTTACGATATGAATATTTTACAATTATAAATAATACTGTCTAGACTGTTAATATTATTCTAAGAAAATCTTAAGCTGAGTCGATGAATGTATCACAATTCGCAAAATTATCAACATTTGCAACTGCACTAAAGTTATCTGGAATTTGATAAGAGGTGTGATGAATATTTATCTACGACACGAGTGTGAGTAATATATTATTTATTATTCAACACAATTGAAGCAGTGACGTATCCAGAGATTTCAATATTGCATATTATGTAAATGAGTTACTGAAAGTTTTAATTTTGAGGGCCATAAAATTTAAAATCGGCTACTTATATGATATAGAAAATGAGATTTCTATTACTACGTCCTAATGTTAGGTCGAAAACATGCAAAAATATAAATTTAATTTTAAAAAAATTATATTTTTTGGTAAATTAACATAACAATTTTAATTATATTTTTGAGCTTGTGACATGACCCAAATTCTGTAGCCCATTTCAATATTTTGGTTCTAGGTTCAAAAATTTCAACACTCAAGTTAAAAAAAACACTTTCCTTCTGAATCCTGGTCTGAACTGGTACGACTTACTGATAATGTACCCTCCAGTATATTTTTAAGATAACGAAAAGTAAACAATTACATTATTATGCAGTTAGCAGTAGTTTATAACTTAGATAACAATAATATTTAAATTTACTCATATTTAAAGTGAAAGTGAAATAGATATCCGTCTATATTTAATTTTAATCGTTTTGTTTACACTTAATAATAATTTGTCTAGCCGTAATTTGATTTTAACACCTTTATTTAATAATCTAACGATACACTAATGTTGTTAAATACCTAATAAAACCACCCACCGATAAATTATTTCGGCAAACATTTAAGGTAATATTAAATCGCATTTTTGATAAATTTTTATTCATCTTGATGTTGTGAAAACCATTTCGTGGTCCAATTCTTATCATGATTTAACTGGGAACAGAAATAAATCCGGCATTATTTAATGTATAAAATTATTATAAAAGATTAATTGTTGTTTGTTCTTGGCGAAAATGTTTATCTCCTTAAGGTAGTAAATCCATGGGTAGTGAAAACCCAAAATATGACTTAAATTAATATACAGCATTCATTACAAGTCGTAGAATTTGAATAAAAATTAAAATTTATAGGTAACCGTTGAAATAACGAAGATAATTGAATTTAAAGTTGACACAAAAACGCGCTAAAATACATTGCGTATATGGAGGTTACCAGTAGATTTACTAAACGATTAGAAAATTTTATATCATAACAACCCAACACATATATGGAAAACGAATATGTTATTCTTTGATATTTGAGGTATTTATTAGCAAAAAATAAAAAATATGAGTCACCGCAATAATGGTTGAGAAATCGCATACAAAAGGTTCCAGTCTCAAGAAAAATTATGTTTTTGACCTACTACTACTGCATTTCAGTGTAAACTTAAATTGCAATTATATTTTTTATTTAATTGGATACCTATGATTTGTAATTTACATCCAAATCTACGATTTTTAATGATTTATTTCTGATTATTTGACTGCTTCAGTCTCACCTCACACCGAAATCACGCACGCTTATGACCGACGGATTTTCTACCTTAATGTATAAAACTCATACAATTACGAGCAAAAATTGTAATTTAGTAAAATTCAAAAATTGTTTGCTGAAATGTATACACATTTACGTAAAACTTGTTTTTTCTTATGGCGAATATGTACACTGTACAACAATAATGTTATGAATTCTCGAGTTTATTGTTGTGTAAACAAAGGTTGACTCACCGATTGTAGGACTGCGTGAGGTGATCCAGTTTTGCGGACAATGTTTGCGCCGATTGAGCGCTGCACTCTCGTAAGAAGCCCAGAACTGTGTTCGAAAGTGACAAGATGCCTTCATGTTGAACCTGGAGGGCTTCTACGTCGGCCAGCAACTCCTGGAGGAGAAGAGTAATCAACAATTAAATGTGAACTTAATTATTAATACAGGAAATATTGATTTATTTATAGTAGATATTTGTTCCATTTAAATATGTTGTTATAGTAGAGGTACGTCATCAAAAGAAATGGCCTATAAATGGCTATGACGCTTGCCTATGATCTATGTCGTCATCAACGAATATTTTTACATGTACATTTTTTGTTTATGACGGCGTAGATCATAGATTCCGTGCTTCTAATATATTATTACAAAGCTATCAAATTATAAGCTATTAATCAAAATCTTTGTAATATCATTTTGAAAACACCAAGTTCCAAATTCATAGAATATTAATTAAATGAAAGTTTAATGAAGAGTCATTACTCACTGTAATGAAAGTTCATTACACACACGAGCCGAATGCGAGTGTTGTAATCATTCTAGTCAGTAATTACAATGTTAAATTCGAGTACAATAATATAATTATTTTTTATTGAAATTATTTTTATTGAATTTTGGCGAAATACAGGTGTACCATAACTTGAGGTACATATTGTACTGACAAAATAAATATCTAGGTTAAATACAAGTTTTTACTTTTTCAAACTTTAAAATGAAAAATCTTATAATTAAATTTATAAAACTTTCATAATTAACGACTATACTAAATAATCCATTCATTTTATAAGATAAGTATGCACTGACTGCTACCAACTTTAAGTTTTATTAGTCCAAACCTAATACAAGAAACCTAATTTGTCTGGCAGTATAATAATTATAAAAAAGTCAAGTGAATAATGGAGCACATAATTTACTGTAAACAATTGTATAATAAAATGAATGCATTATTCAGTAATCGTAGATTAATAATTATTATACTGTGAGTTCTTTAAAAAAGGTTATGTTTACACAGCTAGAGAATGAAATTTACAAAACACCTTGCTGTCTTTTGTTAAATGATTTCTAAAAATTACTAAAAAGGTACATTTTACATAATTGGTTAACTGTCTTAAAAGAATATATCAATATAAAAGAAGATTAGCCGTCTTCCGACTAATGTATATTATTGATTTCATAATATTAGCAATTTAAAATTGCATCCATCGATTCATTTATGATTCATAAAATAGTACTAGATTCATTTATAAAATGAAAGTAAATTCCAAGATAACAACTACAATTTTAATAAACCAATTGCACACACATCTTCCGTAATAAACAACTGATTACAGTTCCATGTGAATTACGTCTTTAATTAGGGGAACCCCAACATGATTCACAAAACTCACCTCTACAGCAGCCTTGGAGTCAACAACATGCTGCTTAGACCTCACAATGAGATCAATGTGCTTCGACCTCTCTTCGTAGGTGGTAACCTGGCTCTCAAACGCCTGCCACTTGCTCTCGAAGTCTTCCCAGAGGTGTGCCAACTTCGTCAGAGTGTCTCTTCGGGTCTCTAGACCGGATACGAGAGAACCCCACTGTTTGGCGACCTCACCACTTTGTTCTTGGATTTTTTTCTTGTTGACGGCGTCGGCTTGTTGAGAGATCTCTGAGGAACGCTCAAGAAGAAGATCGAGTTCCAATTGCTGGTTCTGCAGGAAGAAATGTTGTGTTAGATTACGTTTGCTTAGATATAAATAGATTGATAAATAAACATGAATATGTTTATAGTAAGGATTTATACCGGGTGTCCGATTGACATAGAATCATAAAACTAATTTTAATGATAATTATAATTGAGTGACAAATGTAACTATGTAACTGAGTGACAATTCTATATAATTCAATTCAACTGCACGAAAATCTCCAGTGATTCACAACTTCGTGCATACACAAAGTGTACCATAAATTGGGGTGCATATTAGAATGGAATATAGTACTCACGGCACAAAAATAATATTTTCACAATTCGAAAATTAATTTTTGAATTTTGTGTAGGAAACAGTTTTAGCGCATTGGTTGAATACAAGGAGTTGAATAGCTAAATATTACGCAATAATGTTTGTGTAATAAAATAATTGAATTTAGTTTCAAGTAGCCGGCTACATGACTCTTTATTCAATATAAATAGTGTCCAGTGATACTAAAAATGTTCTTCTAAGGAAAACTACCCTTATTTGGAATTTCGAACAAAATTGTTTCGGAACTAATCTCATGTCATTATATTGTACGTCAAGTTATGGTACACCAATATTTTAATGACATAGTGTTTAATTCACTTATAACGAAACTGAACGATTTTTTTCATAATTCTCAATTTTACTTTCCAGGATTTTTCAAACATTTTTCAGATGGAATTTCATAAATTTACTATTCTTGCCATTGCACAATTATTAAAATTTAATTATATTTCATTCATGATCATGATTAAGATTAATCAGATATCATACAATCAACAATTCAGTGATTTCAAAAATGTGTTTCTTACTAAAAGAAATTTTTTAATTTTAATCAGTAAGTTGAGTAGGTACTATATGCCACTAAAGTGTATCCACGAAGTTGTGAATCATCCTGTATATGATTGAGCATTTAACGGAAAATTCGCAAAAATAATGGTGACATATTTAAAGTAAAGTATACATTTTTAGTACCACGAGTAGATAGTCATATAATATAATACCCTTATTTTTTTTCTCGGAGTATAGTAACACCTTGTCTATCTATACCAACAACTTATAATATTATATATATATATATATATATATATATATATATATATATATATATATATATATATATATATATATATGTGTGTGTGTGTGAGGCTGCCACACCCAAATTGAGTAAAAAGCGTGATAAATATAATATGTTTATATGATTTTATTTGGCCGGAACTAAGTAGCATTTTCTCATATTATAAAATTTGTTTATATATACTCGGTACCGGTATATACATTTCTTGGAAAGATTAGGTTTTTAAATTTTATAAATAAATATTTTGTACTAGATAAAGATTGTTAAGATTATAAAATTCTTTGAAAACCGGCCGGCTTTTTACCTTATTTTATCAACTGTAATAGATCAATAAAATATTATTTTTAAAAAAATTTATCAATTATTTTGCAATTTTCTATAGATTATACGCAATAAATTATAATACAAACACTTAAGTTAAATTAAAATGCTTGTAATAAATATTTATATAATATTTAAAACCGGATGTATATTTCATGAACTTGTGTCCAAAATTTCAACAATAAAATTATGCAAATTATTACAATTTATAAACCGGCAAACTAAAAATAGCAATGATCGTCACTGTCACTTGTATCAACAACAACACTTTTGTCAATAAATTGTTCCCAAGTAAGTCAATAAATAAATCACAAAATGTTCTGATAATTCACTCACAACAGCACGTAACCGCGGTTCATATCCAACTGAATTTGAATTGAACTGAATCGCGCGTAGACTCAGACTACGTCCTTGGCAGTATCAGAATGATGTCACTTATGATATCATTCGCTACGTAATGGCTGTGTTTGCACTTTTAAACGATTTAACAGGTGTCACACACTCACATGTGGTTCAAGGGAGACTGCAATGTTGTGGGGTGATTTATTACTTTTGAGACGAAAATGGTAATTTGATTGTTGTGGGTGGAGACTGATTGTTGTACTTTCTTGAACCCAATTAGATGGTTTGAATGTGTTAATCAGTTGTAAATTAAAAAATATTTTCCCCAATCGTTTGACAATGAAAACGTTACAGGAAATTTAGGCAGAATGTTTTTTAGTTATCTTAAATCAACCGGAAAAGATAAGGTATCAAAAATGTACAAATTCAATTGATAAGTATTTATACTTCGATTCAACAAAATTTAGTTGAAAGGGTAAAACATATTTTTACTCCCATTATTTAGTTATTTTATACCTGTGTACGTTTATCTGATGACAACAATATATTAAGCTTCAGTTTGAGGGCCATAATAGCGTTCATTATAGGCCAAGGATCATAATGAATCCAGTATGGTACTCAGTACCATAATAAAATGACAAACAACTCGTTAAGAAGTTTAAAAAATTGCATGGGTACCTGATTTATTTCGATTTATATTTTTTTGTTCAACACCAAATAATTTATTTTACTTTTTGACTAACTTACGAAAAAACAGGACGTAACCAATCATTACGGTACACGTGGTGTTATTAAACTCGGTTTCGCCTCGTATGAATTACGACCCTCGCCATGGCTCGTATACTAAATTTCATACTCGTGTTTGGAAAATAAACGAAATATGGAAACTCGGTTTGCGACATTGGGTTTCTTGAGTTTGTATCACCTAGAACCACGGTTAAAGAATAATTAGGTTTGCCAACATGATCTTTTCTGGCGGTCAGAATGTGTAATGTGTGTAAAAAAAAATCAGGGATACTACACTGATTTAAATTTAAAAATACACTTTAGTACTATAAATAGTAACTAAAATTGTAATCTAAATATATTTAAGCGGCTATGTTCCATAATTTACATTTAGATCGAAAATATTATGACAAAACGTGTTTGAAAATTATTCTTCATTTTCTACGAGAGAGATCGTCGTTATAAATAAATAATTTCACAATAAATGAACACAGTCTCGTAGTGCATTATTCAATTTATAAAAAATGTTGATTTTTACTCATTTCTAAAATTAAAATAACCTATATCTACATAGACAGTTTTTCTGAAACACTTTTCATTATTTACAGCAATATTTACTTGTTACTTTTTAATGTACTAATAAGCTTACGTGTTCTTTATATTTTACATATATTTCTATCACTATATAACGCACAAATTATAAAATTTTAAAAATCCTATTCAGTGACAGCAAGTGACAGAATGAATTTGTACTTATGAACTAATTACAACTTCTGGCCGGGGTTGTTAATGAAAAATGTGTCCAGTCGGTAAACCTAATTATTCTTTAACCGTGTCTAGAACCAAATTAATAGAATTTTGGATTTTTGAACCCTTATTACTCAAGTTTTGCCTATAAAATTGGACCCCTATATTTGTTGTCATCAGATTAAAAGTAAATTTTGTAGGAAATCGTAAATAGTTTGTTGTGTTCTAAATATAAAGCATCAATTCGCAAATTAGCAATTTGATTACATTAACTTTTAGGTTTTTCAGTTTTGCTTTCTACGGAATTAACATTTATACTTGAAATAATTATTATAATTTATTCCAAATTTCTAAAACCGGTTGTTGTAGTACTATTTGTAAATAATATAAATAAATTTGACTCACCTGAATATCATTTAAGGCATGTGTGATTTTCTGGATGTTGAAATGCAGTCCAGCGAGCGTACTGACGGGTTCATCAGAAAACTGCGTCCTGGCCAAAACAGACCTGACCTTATCCAAAGTCTGACAATAATCCTTCCACATCTCTGCATCTTGCTCCAGCTGAGCTCTTTGCGATTTTGCAGAGTTCAAAGTATTCTTCAGCAACTGCGTGTGCTGTTGTTGTTCTCTGCTTAATTCCTCCTGTTCCGAAGGAGTTAAACTCGGCCAGATTTTGTCAGCGGCTTGTTGTATCTGCTGCGAAACCAACTCCTTGATGGTTCCTTCAGTACTGAAGAAGATTTTGTGTTCCTCAAGGTCGCTTAAGATGTTCTCGAAGTCTACACCGTCCTTACCACTTTGAAGACGGATTTCTGCTTCTTTCGCCCACGCGTGAAGCTTGTCTGTTAGATTGTTGTAATCAACGCGAAGTTGTTTGTTGTTTTCGAGGTATTTTCCGCGTTCTTCCAGTTCTCGGGGCAAAGAAGCAAGCAAAGAATTTGCTTCTTGTAGTTGTTCGAGTAGAGAACTTGGCATTCCGTCATCGTGCCTAGTTTGGTCTTGAATCGAACGTACTTTATCTAAATATTTATTGACATTTGCGCTTAATTGATTGTGATTTTCAATTTGGCGGTCCACGCTTAAAATATCTCGGTTCAACAATGGTCGTGAATGGACTGTAGTTTCGTTGGCGTGCAACCAATCTAATATTTCTTCTAATTCAGCTGCAATTTTGCGATGTTCTGCAGCTGTAAGCTCGTGTTGTTGTCGTTGTTTTTCAACAGTACGTCTAAGAGTCTGCAAAGACTGTTTCAAAGATTGCAGCTGCTCTGTTACAGCGTTTCTGTCTGCAGCTGAACCGTCAGCTGCAATTTGTTGCCCCTTATCAGCTGCAGATGCAAGTAAGGCTTCGCATTCTTGTATTTTAACAATAAGATCATCGTATTTCTTGATTTTTTCTTGGACCGTTGTTCCGGATTTCTCGATATCTCTTACGACTTCGGTGTATTTTGTGATGAAAGTCATGATTTCGGTTATCAAAGCAATAAACTGTTCGCGTAGCAAGAGTAATTGTCTTAAACGAGCGATTTGGTCTTCAATTTGACGGATGAGATCATCTTGTTGACCTAATATTCCTTGCAGTTCGCTGGAATTACTTGAAGATAGATCTCCTAGTTTCGCTTTGTTGGCTTTTAGGTCCCCAAGAATCTTTTCGTAGGCGCTTAAAATGCCTGTAACATCTTCAGCTTTGCTTCCGATGGGTCTGTTCAGGTCTTTAAGTTCTTTTTGGATTTGGTTCATGAATTGAACACTTTCTGCAATTCTATGCGCAGCTTCTTTTTGCTGTTTGATGCTGTCTTTTAAAGAATTGGTCCTGTCTCGAATAACGGCAGATATACGTGCGTGTTTATCGCGCATTGCTTTAAGCTGTTCAGACAAACTAAGTTTATCCGCTTCGCTAACTGTTGGAAGAATAGCTTTACCTTGTTCTGTTATTTTATCGATATCATCAGATACTTTTTCGGCTTCTTTATTGAGTTTATCGTACTTGGCCAGTTGTTCTTCAAGAACACTAATGTTAGTAGCACGAATATCTGTTGAAGTAGCGACTTCAGCTTCGTTCAACCAGCGCTGACACTTTTCAATATCATTTTCGAATTGTTTTCTACCTTGCAGCAAATCAGAAAGAGCTGAAATTTTCTGTTGAGCGTCATTCTTTAACGCATCGTATTCTTGGTTGACGGCATCTAACAGTTCTTGTAATCTTTTGCGGTCTTCTACATTACATTCTTTTAATAAATTATTACCCTGTTTGAGCAAATCGTTAAGATCGCCCTCGCTGAACTCTTTGATGTCGGTTTCGTGGGCTTTGTGTTGAACGATTTCTTGTTCTACTTGTTGCGACCTCAGAGGAAGGTAGCCGCTAAGTTTGCGGATTTCGCTGTTTTTGGCTTTGAGCCAAGCGTGAGCTTTTTCCAGATCAAGCTCGAGCTTTCGCCGGACTTTAGCGGCTGACGCAGTTTTGTCTAACTCGGATTTGAGGGCGCTTACGAGCTCTTTTTGTTCTGTGCCCAAGTTTTTGAGGGCTGTTTCCAGTTGTGATTGTTCCGCGGGTTCTAATTCGTTAACCATGTTGCTTACGCGGTTGACTAAAGTTTCTCGAAGAACTGCTTTGCCTTCAGCTTCTTTCAGAAGTCCTTTCAGGTACTGGACGCGGTCATCAGCATTCTTGCTTTCGAATCCAAGGAGTAAAGGTTTTTGTACTTCTGTTAGTTTATCTTTAACCCATTCTCGGGCTTGTTCAATTTCATCTCTGGTGCCTTCAATACCTTTACGAGTCATTTCTAAAACTTGCATTTTACGTTGTAAACGTTTAGAAATATCGTTATATCGACGCTCAACAGATTTTAACTGTTCTTCAACTTGTTGCGAATCTAAATTACTAACAACATCCATAACATCAGCTGCCAGTCTCTTTACATCTTCTAATTTATTGGGTCCTTGTTCTTCAAATTCTGATTGTAATTCAATGATAGCGGATTGTTTCTGAACACAATTTAATCCAGAACCTTTATCAACAGCTTCTGATCTTTTTAGTAAGTTATCGAACCAAGCATGCATGGCTTGAACACTTTGACGGTAATCTTCGATCAAGTTCTGGCTTCCTTGTTTCTGGGCAATAGCAGCTGTCAGTTCATCTTCAAGAGTGTTAAGAGCAGCTTCTAAATCAGAGTCATCATCTTCTAGAGCAGAAATCTCAGTAAGAAGTTGATTTCTACGGTCGCCGATTGTGTTTAAAAGATCGTTCATTGCGCTTAGTTCTTGTTTAGCAGCTTCTGGGCGTAGTTTAGTTGGACGAGAACACCATTCGGTGACGGCGGCGCGCTGAGTTGTTATCCAATCTTGTAGGGCTCCACGTTGTTTCTGAAGCTCTTCCAACTCGGAGACTGTTGTGGTTAAGCCTCCGAGATGTTGTTGGACCTAATTGAATATTATATTCAATGTTTTTGTTGGTTATGAAACTAATAAATAAGAATACATGCCTTTTCGACCATTACATGCAGTTTGTCTACGAAACCTTTTGACTTCAGGTCCTCAAACAAAACTTTAAGCCGAGTATCGCCTTGATCGTCAATTTTATTTGGCTACATAAAAAATAACACACACATGCAAATTAACTACTACATGCTACACACATAAAACTACCCCTTGATTCACGAAAAAGGATTAAATCCAATAACTGAGTGCGTAACACTGTGTTCACGCAAAGATTCTTCCATGCTTCTAAATTAAAAAAAAATCCTAGTGAGAATTATCTGTTAAATAGCGGCGCCGCTAAATTGAATCTTCAATGAGTCTAGGAAATGATTAATTTCTAATTCATTGATAGCTTCAAAACAGTGAATTACACCTTCGAGATAATATTTCAGTGGCATATTCTTACTGAACATGGAACAAAAATACTTAACGCGTGCGAAAAAATCATGTCTTATAAAACTTGTGTTTTAATATACTATTTTAGTTCCGTGATCAGTAAGCTAAGTACTGTATGCCATTAGAATATATTTAATGTCACTCTTTTTCGTGAATCTAAGGGTTCATTAATTAATCTAGCAAAACTAATAAATATTACGATGCAAAACACAAATCAAATACTACTTTTAATACCAAAACATTCAAATAGTAAAAAATCCTACCTGATCAATGAGATCTTCCAGTCTGGCGCGAACAACAAGTTCTTGATGCGGAATTGGAGTGGGCATAGGATCCTGAGGACTGCTTGGTCTGCTAATACAAGCTGTAGCAGCTTCACAGGCTTGTACAGCAACCGCAAGTCGAGATTTTTCAGCTTGCAGTTTATTATGCAGATTCTACAACAATACAACAATCAACAACAATACCAAACCGGTGGTTCAATGCGTTCGAATTACATTGTTGCATATTCTTGACAAGAACCTGAATTTTCATACATTTGCACATTGTCGTAAGTTTTATTTGATTTTATCTTTTTAATGCGCATTAGATTAACTATTAGCTATACCTATTAAAAAACATTGTAAATGTAGAACACATAACTAGAAGTTAAGTTATAACTGCCATCTGTCAGAATGATGTTTAAAAACAATGGAATGTTTCACTGCTGCCAATATGCCAAATTAAATTTAAGTTGTAAAATCGTGAAATTGTAGAAAAAGTAAGTATAAAACATAATAATTGTAAAATATTAGTTTATAGTACCTATATCATATAAAATAAGAATTTTGAATAAAATAATAAATTTACTTACAATTTTTAAAATATTTCATCGTAAAATAACACTGGTAGTAACACTGCTTACTTTCCTCTCTAGAGAGGAAAACTTACTTTCCTTACTATTTCGTGAGAAGAAAATTGTGTTTTCTCCGCATGTCGTGAAAAGACATGTTTACGCTATCATTAAAAAAGATAAATTTTGTTAATTGAAGTATGCGACTATAAAAAGGAATTTTGTAAAATCCAATAAGGTTATATTTTTTCGCCTTAATTCAAATAGTTAATGCATTTAAACGATAAAATCAAATGGTATTTTATGCCGAAGTGTACAAAAATATCAAATTTTAATTCTTGTTAGGATTATGCAACAATGTAATTCGAACGCTTTCCTCCATAAATTCTCAACTTACTCTTGCGCTATCCAATTGTTGGTGCGCCTCGCGCAGATTTGTAACTGGCGTATCAAGTTCTTGACAAATAATCGGTTCGTAAGTGTCAAGATTCTTCATGATGCTCTCGAGGGTGTCTTCGTATTCTTGGAATTTAGCTAAAGATTCCAATAAACGATTCTTGATTTGAATTGCAGTGTGGAGCAGAGAATTGTAGCTGTCTTGCACGTTGCTTAGCTGCTTTTCGATTGTTGCTTCGATAGACGGAGTCGTAGCAACATAACGTTTGATTTGTCCGTGCCCTTTGGCTTTGACATCATCTAGAGTACTTTGGTACTTTTGGATATCGTCGAGAAGTGCCTCATGTTGAGTAATTTGTTCTTGAGTTTGTTCCCGGTTTGTGATATACAACGAATTGTGCGCCATAAGCTGGAATGATATTTGCAGAAGCCATTTTTCGGTGTCTTGCAGACTCTGGTGGTAAATTGTATAGTCCTGCATTTCGTTTTCGATTTGTTCTTGGCGCGCTTTGCATCCAGCAGATAATTTTTCATACCTTTGTTGTAGTTGTTTAACCTCATCTAAAACAGCCGGTCGTTTGGACCATTTAGACAGCTCAGTAGCTTCGTTAACTAAGTGATCCAGCTCAGCTTGCTTCTTGGCAACTTCTTCTTGCATGTGTTTGTGTCGCTCAAGTTGAGTCTTCATTTCACCTAGTTCTCCTTTTGTGTCTGACGGCTGCTTGAGAGCTTCTTCAGTATTTGAAATCCATTTCTGCATCCGGGATTTGGCTTCGTTGTAGTCGTCCCATCTAGTGAGCGCAGCTTTAAGCTGAGCTTGAACTGAGGTTAGATCCATTGACAACTGATCCCAACTGTTGCGAAGTGTGGTCATGTCGGCACGTAAGGTTTCTTGTTTATCTGCTGGAGTTGTGTTGATTGCTTTGGTGAAGGCATCTTGCAAGATTGAGAATAAGTGTTGACCTTCTGTCATTCTTGTTGAAACTAACCGAATAGTTTCTAGTTTGTCTTTAGTGCTAGCTTCGTCGCCAACTCCTATGCAGTCTTGTACGGAACCGTGAGCGGTGTATAACCAAGATTCAAGTTTTTCTTTGGCTTTTAAGAAGTCTGTATGATCTGATAAATTCTTTTCTACGCGTGACACTAAACCTTGTACGCTTGTAAGTAAGTTAGTGTAAGCTCCTTGCATGTGGACAGTTTGGTCACGTACCCAGGGTGAAGCACTTAGTTCCATCAGTGATTCGCAACGATCGTTTAGTTCCTCCATGACTGATTTCTGAGCTACCACTTCTTCTAGGAGTTGTTTGCACTCATTGAGATATTCTGGAGTCTTTTTATCTTGTTCTAGTTCTTTTGTAACCTTGTTTTGATATATTTCCAACCAAGATTTCATTTTATCGTAAGTACCAGTGTAGTCATTCCAAGCACTGATACATTTGTTTAAAGATTTTTGTGTTTCTTTGCTGATGACTTGAAGTCCTTCCCAGTCTTGTTTTAGCTGTTCAATTTCGTGGCGGATGGTGTCTTGGCCTTCACTTCCGGTTGTCTTCATGACAGAAATGCTGAGCTTGATTGTTTTTTCAAGAAGTGATTCGCCCTCAGGCATTGTTTTGAGAATTTCAGCGATTTTGTTTTCTTTAGCGATTATTTTTTGCTTTTCTTCGTGGAGATCTGAACATTGCTGGATTTCGATTCGGATACGACGCATCCAATCAAAAGTGTCGTTATAGGCTTGTCTGTATTGTTCATGTTCTTTTACTTGTTCTTCTAAATTAGTTATTGTCTTTCCTACTAGCTCTTTTAGGGATTCATATTTCTTTAGATTATTTTCGAACTCATCTCTTGGAAGAGTTTTATCTTCATCTAATTTGGCTTTTACTTTATCGACTAGCTCGTTGTGAGAGGTGATTTCGCGTTGCAAAGCGCGGAATTTTTCTAATTTAGCGCGTTTTTCGCTCAGATCGTTCAAGTAAGCTTCATCAGATTGTACTTGATGTTCTATTTCAAGTAACCAATCAGACAACATTTTGTGAGTCTTGTAGATATCTTCAAGTTGTGCTGCGCGCGCAGCAAATCTTTGGCGAACATCATGAACATCCACAAGAAGTTTTTCTAAATCTTGTTTAAGATTCTCAGTATCTTCTTGGATTTTAGCCGCTCCGGCTTGTTCAGTATTCATGATAACTTTTTCTTTTAGCTCAAGCGCATAGCGCAATTTGTTTTGGCCCTGTTCCAACGACTGTCTTATGGCGTTGATGGTGTTTAACTTATTGTTAACTTCTGTCAAAGTGTTAGGAATATCTTGACACTCATTGAGTTTGTCTCTAGTACGTTCGATCCAATCTTGACATTCTTGATACAAAGTATTGTGTTGTTGATGTTCTTGATAATGTAATTCAAGTCTGCGCATAATTTCTTTCGCCATTGACAACAGAGCGTTGTATTTTGTGGTCATCTGAGTGACGGCATTGCTGATTCTTGTATCTGCGCATGTTTCTAGCAAAACTTGAGCTCGCATGTTAAGTTTGTCAAGCTCTTTCTGCCAATCGAAAAGAGTTTGAAGCTCGACTTGGAATTGCTCCAAAACGTTCTTCTTTTCTTCAAGATTGTCTTGAAGTTTGTTGTACGATTGGACAAGAGATTCTGTTTGGGTGAGCCAATCAGAAGCTTCTTGGTATTGGTCTTCGTATTCGGTCCATTTAACAATACCGATTTCTAGTAGGTTTTTAATATGGTTGAGGTTCTCAACATAAGTATCGTATTCTTCTTGAAGCAAGGCAACTTCTTCTTCGATTATGTCTTTATCTTCTTCATCAGCGTATTGACAAGCAACATCACCTTGTTCTAAAGCCTTTTCTAGCTTCTTTTGTCCCTCAGGTAACTCATTTTGAAGTACTTTTAATTGAGACAACTTGCTACCTAACGATTCTTTATCACCAGTAGGTTCTGAGCATTTGCTCAACCGTTCTTTAGCAAGACGAATCCATTGTACAAAATCATTACCGGCATCGATGAACGCTTGATGTTGTTCGACAGTTTCTTTTTGTTTTGCGTATAGTTCTTTCGCCTGTTTGCTCAGAGTTTCATATTTGCTGGAAATTTCGTTTGCAGGAGCTGCTTGTTGTAGATCTTCAGCCTTTGAGGTTACGGATTGGATCATAGGTTCGAAAGAAACAATATCCTGAACGATACTGTTCGTTTGACGCAAAGTAGCTTTTCGTTCTCCAATCGGAAGAGAGCTAAGACCAGCTGCTTGTCCCTTTTTGGCTTTAACGACTTTTTGTTCGCAAACTTGTTGAAGTTTTGCTTCGCGATCGGTGATCCATTGTTGCAGTTGGGAGTAGGAGCTACTGTAGTCGGCCCATTGGAGTAAACTAGTCTCCAAATGTACTTTCGCAGTTGATATTTTGCGTACAAGTCTATCCCAATCATTCTGTATTTCTTTGAGCTCATTGTTGATGACATCTCGACCATCTGATCGGGTATTTCGTAGTACTTTTTCTCCGCAGTTAACAGTGGCATGGATTAAATTCTGTCCTTCTTCTCTACGGCGTAACAGTTCTTGAATTTGTTCTAATCTTGCTTGAAGAACTTCTCTTGTGCTAGTGGAGGAACCTTCAGAACAAGTTCTAATAATTTCTTTTGCGTTTTCAATCCAGGTTTTGGTTTCTTGTAAATTGTCTGCGTATTGTTTATGCTGTTCTTCATTAGTTTCTACTTTTTTCAAGACGTCTTTGCCGAGGTTGACTTCTACTTGGTATCTTGAATTTAAATGACGAAGTTGATTGTTGACGTAGGTGTCTAAATGTGAGGTTAGTAAAATTGCAGCTGCTTCGTTGAATTTATCGATTTGTTCTTTGCCGCGTTCCAAACGGTTGAGAATATCTTTTACGTCATTGACTTGTTTGGATTTTTCTGGAAGGGTTGCAGATAAAGCAATCTTTTGATTTTTTGTTAGGATTGCTATTTGTTGCAGCCAATCACATAATCGTTCGTACTCTTCTTTATAATCGCGCCAGTGAAGCAAAGTAGACTCCAGTTTATCTTTTTCTTCTTTGATTTCTGCAATAAACAAATAAAATTGGCATCAATTCGTAAGAACAAATAGTATATTATTTAACGAGCACATAATGAAGGCTATAACTCAATAGAATGAAAGTTTATGCACGAGCTGAAAGCGAGTGAATTATAACCATAATGTGCAAGTCAAATACGACGTTTTATCTACGAATTTTTAAATAAAGAATTTCGTTATAGTTTTTTATTGATTAAAATATTAAACAACCTCTCATTTTGGTGTGATGACAGTTCATCATTGTACAAAAGTGTCGAATTATAATCATAATATGATAGTGTGTCTTATGGAGTGGCTACTACAGTTATCTACATAATAGATAGATAAATAATATAAACCTACCTTTGAATAACCGTTCAAAGTTCTCCTTCAAAGCTCTATTTTCGTTCTTGATGATTTCTTGTCCTTGCGGGCTAGTGCTAGCGAGAACAACTTCAGCAGTTTGATCTAAATGCTCAACTAAAAGTTCTCCTTGAGCTTGCTTATTGAGCAAGGCTTCTAACGGAGCAACAGCGTTCTCAATTGCAAGTTTATCGCTTAGAGAACGTTGTTTCATCGAGGGAACTTTTTCGCGAGCACGGTTTAACCACCGCGACAATTCGTCGAATGCCTCCTTGTACGTGCGGTGGTCTTTGTACTGATCTTCGCGCTCTGATAATAATTTCTACGGGAAAAATAATTAATAAAAAAATTACAAGTTGTGATAAAATAAACTTACCTTTATTCTTTCTGCTAAGTTGTCGAATTTATCAAGAATGGCCTGAGCTTGAGAAGCGGCTTGAGTCTGTTGTCCACTAGCGAGCATTTCTGCCGCTTTCGCTTTTAGGTTATCGACTTCAATCTTTTCACAACGTACTTTATCTTCTACGTTCTTGATTCTGTCTAACTGGTTTCGTTTTTCTGGCATGTAAGTCTGGAATTCTGATAACTCTTCGTAACTAGTTTGCATCCATTCAACAGTTTTGTTTAATGCTTGAATCTGCTCCAGGAATCCAGCCCATTTGTTGATTGAGTCATCAAGGATTGTTTTAGTTTCCATCATCTTCGAAGCTAAAGCTGACCACTCTTCTTGAAGTTTACCAAGGGCGTGGTTGATAGCGTCATGACCAGAAGGAGCAGTATTTGCAAGAACTGTTTGAGCTAACTCTACCAGTCCTTGTACTTTGCTGAAGCCTTCTTCTTTGTACAAAAGAAGATCTTGAATGGTTTCTAATTTGCGTTCGAGGTCTTTTTGTGACGACGCGCTTAAGTCGGAACAATAAGCAAGCTTGTTTTTGATGCCTTCTAGCCATTGAGTGCATTCCGCGATTTGGGAATCAAAATCTTGGTGGCTGTTGACGTACTGCTGCCAACGGCTAGTCAAATCTTTGACTTTATGGGAGACTTGTTGGTATTTGACTCCAAGTTCGGATATTTGTGAAACTCTAGATCCAACTGTGCCTTTGTTTAATTGTTGGGCCCGTTCAGTAACTGTATCAATTTCTAGTTCCTTTGCACGTACTTCTCCTTGAAGTGCTTTCAAGATTTCAAGCTGGTCTTTCTTTTCTTGAGCAGTTGCTTTCAAGTCAACAGTATGTAATTTTGTATCAGTCTCTCGGATCCATGCCAAACATTGGTCTTTAAGTGCTTCGTATTCTGACCAGCCTTCCAACTTATTTTCTAAAGCTTCGATTGTTGAGCTGACAGCTGATAAAAGACTTTCCCATTCTTGTTGCGAAGAATCTATTTGAGACCTAATGTTGACCTGTCCAGATTCAACAGTTCCTGGAATAACTTTATCACCCAAAGCACGAATTTGAGCAATTCTAGTTTCTTCTTCTGGTAAACTAACTTGTAAGTTTTTCAGTCGTTCTAAATTAGTATGAAGAGATACTCTTTCGAGTTCTGTGTCGCCCCAAAGAAGAACTGTGTTATGGGTGGCGTCTAGCCATTCATGAGTATCAAGTACAGCCTTGCTGTATTGTTGATGATCGCTAACAATCGCTTCGTAGCGTTCGACGAAGTTCTGCGCGCGTTTGAGAATCTTCGCGTGCTGTTCGGTGAGCGAAGCGAGTTGCTGATCGATCTTTTCGTTTCGCTCGGGCAGACTCTCGGTTCGATCTCGCAGATCGATGATGTCTTGTTGGTGCGTCAAAGCGTCATGCAACAAAGCGCGATAAATTTGTAGCTGAGCCCGTTTCTCGTCCAAGGTTGTTTTTAATTCTAGTTCTTGAGGAAGTTGAAGCTCGGCTTCTTTCAGCCAGCGCCGGATGTTCTCCGCGCATTCTTCGAAACTGTTCCACCTTGAGAACACATAACATTTTCGATTTTTGAAATAATAGATTATGTAACAACAATAAAAACTAGTTTCATTCAAGAATGTGAACGCTAATATAATTAATCAATTTGCTTAACAATAATATTGAATAGTTTCTTCAACGACCGGACTACTTTTTAAAGTTATATTTTAGAACAATTTCAAATAGTTACTGAACATATTTGGAGAACATATACCTACTAAATTTTTTTGTAACACGTACACATACTGAGTTTTAAAGGACTCCCTAATTATAGCAATTAATTTGTTTTCAAAACATATAACCTACCTTGATAATTTGGCTTGTAGTTCACGTTCGGTACTGGAAACACTATCGTACAAAGTTTCCAAAGCCTGTTGAAGTTCTTGTAACTGTAGACGAATAGTTTCTCTTCCTTCTAGTGCAGTACTTGGGTACAGCTTTTCTCCTAACTCGACTGTATTGTTTAATAATAAAATTGCGCTGGTTTGTTGTGCTAATAATTCTTTCAGAATTTCCGAACGTTGGACGAGAATATGACGCGCTCCCACGTCGCTATTTCCTTGACAAGTCTCGAATCTAACAAGATAATCCGCGAATAATGTTTACAATATTTAAAAAGGTTTACCGGTTACTGTAATAACATTAGAATTTCACGATTCTTAAATACTTTTGCTTATCCACGACTGTTGAATAATACATTCATTATACAATGGGCTACTTGCATGGTACTGCAAATGAGATTTTTAGGTTAGGTCCACGTTAGGTCTAAAACATTGATAAAAATACAAATTTTATTTTTTTAAAATTATGGTTTTTAGTAAATTGAGAAAGAAATTTTGTTGTGACTTCATTATTTTGTATATGAGATACAGGTGGTCCATTTATATCTTGATAAAAAATCAAATATTAACAATGTTATAACTCACTCGAATATAAACTTTTATCAAATATTTTATCGATTCAAAAATAAACGTAGGTTAAAAATCTTTGAAATTCCAGTATTTTTTTGTACCGGTGAGACCTCTGGTGACGTATTTACCTAGCTTGCGCCGCTGCCAGCCAATCAGAACACTGGCGGTATTTTTCGTTGTAAGCTACATGATCAAAGACAGCTTGTTCGCATTTCTTAACAATTTCTTTGGCAGTAACTTGAATAGATTGGAATCTTGATGTAATTTGCTGCACACTGACAGAAATGCGAGTTTCGCCGCTGCTTTGAATCAATTCGGACGAGTCATCTGACATTTTATCGAATTCTGCTTCATTTTGTCGTAAGCTGAGTATCAATGACTAAAAATACAAACAAGCATTACTATTTTTCTTGTGCTGTGTTTCCCATCCCATTTATAATGCAAAAAAGGTGCATTGTATTATCAAAAACAAAATACAAAAGCATGTTGTGAGTTAAAATGTTTGAAAAAAGTTCGAATCTATAAAAAGCTAGTTAAATTGTAATGCAGAATATTCCCTACTTTATACCGTCTAAATACAAAAGCGACATCAAGTTTACAAGGCAGCCAAAGAGAAGATCCACCACCTATATGAATAAATTGACACTACGAACAACTAGTGCTATAAAAGTTATAGTACGCGCCACCAAAAAATACAAATCGAAATAAAACAATTAAACGACTCCAAATCTATAATTTTTTTCATTGCATATACAGTGATTAATAACGGATAGATATTTAAACCATAATTTAACAAATCGTGAAATAAAATGTATGAATATGAACTATGAACTGAGCTCTTTTGTTAGACTTGGTGGTCCGCCCGGTCCACCCTGAGTTCAAAATTTTAAACGTTTTTTTTTAACCCAATAAATTTTAACTTTATGAAAATGTATCATTTGTTATCAAAGTTTTCATTTTTAGTTCAGTTTTAGGTTTGCAAGCATTATTTTTTGTACCTATTTCAAAATAGAAACAACAATATTTACGTTATTAATGCCAATCATCATTCTAATGTCATCAAAAAATTGATAGAAAATACAACATGTTCTGATTCCTCATTAAGTTAATTAATTTATTGATCAAGAAAAAAAAATGTGTTCGTATCAGATCACACACAACAATAAATTGAAAATAAAACTGACAGTTCATTGATCAATAAATTGAATCGTGTAAAACAGGCATAAGATATATACTTCTTTAGCTACCAAAAGACTGCGAACGACCTTTGTAATAATATAAATAAGAACGTTTAATAATTCTATTTCGATTATATGATTTTCGATGGCGCATTGAGAATGATGCAATAGAAATAAGAGTCCACGATGCACGATCACGATGCAAAATGTGTTTACATTGCAGTGACAGAGATCGGCTTACTTGTTCGAGATGATCAGCCAACGTGACAAATTCCTTGACGTCACGAGTGCGAGATTCAATGACTTTTACCAGATCCTAGACAATGTTCAACGTAACAGTACAAAAAATCTACAATTGCCACGAAAACAGCGCAGAAAAGACAATAATTTCACTTATGATTCATCATGAGCTCATCAACTTTTTTTTCGTGTCATATTTGTCAAAATCATCAGAGATATTTTACTTGACAATGTGTACAGGGTGTAATGTAATACCGTTACATAAATTTTTTTCTCAAAGTATAAAAACATCAGTACCTATATTATTAACGTCATGATACAAGATATCGTATAGTGTTCATTAATTTCATTAATAAAATTAGTTGATGAATCCATCTTAGTTCTGCTATCGCAAAAGTTGGTAAATATCCAATTAGGGTGCCAATATAGTATGTTAGTAAAGGTCGTTCAAAAAATTTCCAGATTGGAATCGAATCCAACCTCTCTTTTCTGCGTCTGTTTTCATCAAAAAATGTCGAAATGAGAATCATATTTACAAAAACAACTCATGAAAACCATGATATACAAGGGGAATGTTAGTATTTCTCGACATACCTGATACTTCTCCAATTGTTCATGTTTCTCATCGAGAGTAGACCTCAAGGTGTAGTTCTTCAAAGTCGTTTCCGCTTCAGAGAGCCACTGAAGAAGCCGGTCGAAGGATCCTTCATATTCGGACCACTGCTGTAGTCGTTCTTCGAGTTTATGTTTAACATCACTTAGCGCAGCGATGAACTTGTCGAAATCAAACTTCAAATTGGCAACGTCTCTTTCCATTGCTTCTTTAGCCCTGGCAGGCAGTTTCCCTGTCTTATTGTTCACATGATCGGTTAGTGATTGTAATTTCATGTGTCCTTCAGAAAGACTGTCCTGAAGTTCGATTACTTTGTTGAGACGTTGCTGAAGAGTGATTTTGTTGCCTGAATAATCAGAGTAACCAGTAAGTCGGTCCCATATTTGTTTTTGGTAATCTTGATGCGATTTTTGTAAATCGGAGAATTGTTGGTACACATCCAAAGATTCTTCCATTCTTGTTATTGCTTTTTGAATGTTCTTGACTAGATTTTTGTATCGTTTATTGATAGATTTGACAGTTTCTTGTACTTCTTTGCTTCCAGCTTCATTGTTTGTCAATTTAACTAACGCCTGAGCTTTTTCTGATACTCCTTCAATGATTCTCTTGTGAGATAAAATTTCTTGTTGCGTTGTTTTGTGTTTTAAGAGTTTTGCGCGTACTTCTTGCGCAGAACTCCACGCCATGGGGTCCATTTGAATTGATTTTTCCATAGAATCCAACCAAGCAAGAGTTTGTTGCAACATTTCTTGGTAACTGCTCCATTGGAGCGATTGCGCATCTTGTAATTTTTGTTGTTCTTTGATTCCTTCTTCTAGTTTATCCCAGCGGTCGCGAATATCACGTAATTCTTTTCTGATTTTCTCGCGACCAGCAGCTGCAGTATCAGGGAACAATCTTTCCCCAATAATTGTAAGATTGCTTAGTTTGTGCTCAGCTTGTTCTCTTTCTGATAATAAAAGTTGCAGGCGGCTTGTTTTCGCTTCCATGTTATTGGCGAGTTCACCATGTTGCAACATTGCCAAGTTTTCTTCTAAAGGTGTCAACCACGAAGATGTTTCTTCCAGTTTATCTTGATAACTGCGATGATGCTCAACCAGAGCCTGCCATCTATTAATAACTTCTTTACTTAAAACATGCAGAAGTTGGTATCTGTTGCTGATCTGAGAAATTAAAGGCTTGATTCTTTCAGCTCCACTCGTGTGCAGTAAAACATGGCTGCGATCAACAAAGTCGTCAATTTCTTTTTCTCTTGCAGTGATTTGGTCCCTCTGACTGATGTATTCTTTGAGTTGGTTTTCTTTTTCTGGCAAAGAAGCTTGCAGCTGCTGGTCCCGGAATTTGACTTCAGTTGCACGGAACCATTTTGTGTTTTCTTCTAACTGAGTTTCGAATTCTTGCCACTGTCTGAGTGCTGAGTCTTGTTTGGCGGAGATTACATCTGTAAATCAAATAAATTAGTAAAAATACTTACGGTAGTGTGCAGATTATTTACCTAAATCTTCTATGTGTTGCTTGAGAAGATTTTGAAGTTCATCAATTTCTTTTTGAAGATCTTCATTACCTTTCGGAGCTGTACTCTTGGAAACTATAGCAAATACTTCTCTAATATCATCAAGTAATTTATTTCCATGTTCTTTATTATCTTCCAGGCCTTTAATCGTGAGTAATCTCTTAGAAATATCACTCTTTTCTCCACTAATATCATCACACTCTTGTAGTTTTTCTTTTTCATCATTCAACCAATCTTTGAAGTTATTGCAAAGTACATTGAACTGGTTATGTTTGTCAACACATTCATCTAAATTGTCTAAAAGATCTTGCGATTTAGAAACTATATTCTGGAACAACTGTTTTATCGACTGAAGATAAATATTTAAAGATTTATCTTGAGTTTGGTCAACTAATTGTTGCGCTTTGTCGCAAACAGATTCCACCAATTGTTGGTGAGACATGATTTCTTGGTGCATGATTTTGTGGTTCTGCAGTTGCGCGCGCTTTTCTTGTAACGTGGCCTTGAGTTCTGTGTGTTGGTGCATGGCTTTCTCAACATCTTTCAGCCATTTTGTCAGCTGTTCTTGCGAGGCGGTGAAATCTTGGAATTGCATTAAGCACTGGTCAAGTTTATTCGTTGCTGATTGCAAGTCGTCTGTAAAACTGTCCCAAATCGTTCGCAGGTTTCTCAACTGTTGACGGATGATCTCTCTTCCATCAGGGGATGTATGAGTGTAGAGTTTTTCACCACGATCAATAAGCGATTCGAATTTGACAGTCTCTTTTGATCGAGTATCAATAAGGAAACGTACTTTTCGTTGCCGATCTTGAAGAATGTTGAAGTCGCCGACAATGTGGCTCAAGTCTTGTAGTTCGGTTTCGCGGTCTGACAACCATTTTAAGAATTTGGCGTAGTCTTCGTTAAATGCTTTATGCTCTTTGACAAATGATTCATACCGGGCAATAGCTTCTTTAGCATTATTTTTTAATGTCTTGTATCTTGTAATAAGGTGGGAAACTTTAACTGACAGTTCAGATTCTCCTTCAATTCCTTGACTTTGTTCTAAAGCTTTATTAAAACTGTCACTTTTAGATAATATTTCTTCTTCTAAAGACTTAAGTTTATCAAGATGGGCTTGTTTGGCTTCTTGAGTGCTTCTTAAACTCTGGTCTTTAACTTGAGACTCTTTTTGTTTGATCCAAGCTTCTAGTCCGTCAATAACTGTTTCGAATTCAGCCCATTGTGAATGCAGTTGATTCAACTTGGTTTGTGCCTCGTGACATAGTTGCAAGAAGGCGTTCCAAGCTTTTTCTTGTTCTTCAAATGCTTGTAAAAGAGCTGGATGACCGTTGATGGACGTTTGTTCAAGAACAGTCTGCATTTGTGCCTTACAGGAGCTGATGATCTTGTCGCCTTCTTCTTTCTGTTGCAGAAGATTTTCAACAATAGCTAGTTTTGAGTCAGCATCATCTGTTGCAGAATCGTCTAATAAAAGAGTTGCTTCATTGGTTAGGGTGCTTAACCAATCTCTGCATTTTTCCAAAGCTTGAATGTACGTTTCATGGTTGAGGACATGTTTTTCTGCAAGCGCAATTCGTTTCGTAACATCTTCTGATAACTTATTATACTGTTCTAAATTCTCGTTTAGCTTCGAATCAGCTTCTGAATCTGACAGGTTCTCTACTTTATCTTTTAATTGTTTTAAGATGTTTTTATGGATGTTAACTTCTTGTGCAATGCTTCTGTAATGATGTAAAGTAGCTTTCTTTTCTGGTAAAGTAGCGTTCAATTCAAATTTGTCTCCTAATTTGGTTTTGGCTTCAATGACCCACTGTTTCACTTGAGAGAAACTATCATCCCATGATGATCTTTGCAGGAGGATCGTTTCCACTTGTTTATAAATTGAGTTAACTTTATCTGCAAGAGCTTCTGAGGCATCTCTAAGTTTGCGCAGTTCTGTTCGGATTGTTTCACGATTCTCTGGGGTAATACCAGGGAACAGGGCTTCGCCACATTCGACTGCCTTATTCAACAATGCTTGTCCTTGTTCTCTATCGACTGAGAATTTCTTAAGTTGCTCCAAAGTGCCTTTACTTGGTTTTGAACCTGGCGCTGTAAATTCAGAAAACTTAGCCACTTTAGCTTCAGCAGATTTGAGCCAGTTTTCCATATCTGCGACACTTTCTGAGTACAGATCTTTGTTGTAGTTCAGAGCTTCTAATCTTTCTAGATAATTGGAAATAAATTTGACAACTGCTTGATACCGGTTTGTGAGATGAGAAATATACTGTCCAACCCTTGATTCAGGTATTTCTTTGAGCATGTTATCTCCGAGAACAACTAATTCGTTGATGTCTTTGTTGAATTCTGAGACATTTTTCTGCAAAGTTTTAACTTCTTTGATTTTATCAGCAACTGTACCAATGTTCTGTTGGTTTACGCTTTCCGAACGGATTTTTCCTTCAGTGTCTTTTAGCCAAGACGCAATATTTTCTGAAGTGAGTTCGTATTTTTGCCACAGATTAATATTACGCTGTAGCAAATCTTTAGTTGAGACATGAATATTTTTGAGCTCATTAAGCTGTTCTATCAGTTGATCTTTTTCTGATTTCAATTGAGAAATTGTTTCTGGAGTTTCCACACTTTCTAGCAAACGTAACGAGTGTTCTAACTCTAATTTCTTTTCTTCACAGTCAGCTAAACCATTTTCAACGTCAATAAGTGATCCTAGTTTGACTTCTAAATTGTAGCGGTCACTACTAGCTTCAGGTAAACACCACTGGATTTTTTCTTTCTGTGCAGAAACGATTCTTTGCAGTGCGTTTTGTTTATCTTGATGACACTTTTTCAAGAATGCAAGAAGAGTACCTTCGATTTTATTCGCATGTTGTACAACTCCTTCATGACGTTTCTTAATAATGTTCAATTCTTTTGGAAGATTTGATTCAGCAAAAGATGGGTACTGTGTTTTCAGTTCATCTATTTGTGCTTGAATTAGATTTAAACCTCCGTTGCAGTTTTCTAACTGTTGTTTTAAGTTTTGACACTTGTGTAGACGTTCCATAATCTTTGTGTTGTCTCCGCTCAGATCTTCACATTTGATAATAAGCTCGCGTATTTCTGAAACTTGATTGCCAACGTTTTTGATGCTAGCTTTTAAGTTTCGTTCTTGTTCTCCAAATGTGGATGTAACAGATTCCAGTTTATCAGCTGTAGTTTGTATATCAGCAAATTGATCATCAAGTAATTTGACTAAAGCGTCTAAGGTTGGTAAAGATTTACCGTTATTCATTTTGACCAACTGGACTTGTTTGTTGATTATATTTTGTTTTAAGCTCAAATGTGCTGGTAATTCTTCTTTGTATTTTGCAAGCTTTGTTTGTCCAGCTTCAACATCTGCAGGTCGCTGAAGAGCTTGATTTAAAATTTCGTTAGTTTCGCTTAACCAAGATAAAAGATTATTTTTAGTGTCATCGACTTGTTTCCAGATAATAGCTTGAGATTCTGTATTCTGGACGCATTTTACAACTTTGTCATAAACTGTCGACCAATGGTTGTGAGTTTCATCTAAAGAAGACCGAACTTGCGGCTCAAAATCGGTGATCGATTCAGATTTTTTTAGAATAACCTGACCTTTAGTGTCCATTTTATCTACGATGACTTTAGATTTTTTGAGAATCTCCATTGCTTTTTTGGCTTTTTCGTGGCTAATGCTAGCTTCAGTGGAATCGTTAGGAGCTGTGAAAGCATCGCACATTTTATCAACTTTGTTGATTTCTTTTTCGGCTTTTGTTTTAGCTTCTTGGAAATCTTTCCATGCTAAGCTCATTTCGGTGTATTTTTGTCTCTGTTCTTTTAGAAGTTCGTTGACTTTGTCCCAATTAGCATCAATTGAGGATAAAGTTTTCTGGATGACTGTCACATTTCCTTGATCTTCTTTCATCAGTTGTTCTCCTTCTTCGTGAAGTCGAGCTTTTAATGGCTGCATCTGTTGATGGTCTTCTAACAAATTAGTTACATCTATTACAGCTTGTTCTAAACCACCGCAAGTTGTTACTTTCGACACAATGTCTAGTAATTTAGCTTGTGTGCTCGAAATATTGTCTGAAGTGTCTTTTTGTAATTGTTGGAAGTGGTTCCAATGCGCTCCTAATTTTTGAAGCGTTTCTATTTTGTTCCCTAGACGAGATTTTAAGTTTACACCTCTGACTTCAATATCTCGTACTAAAACATTTGCAGACATAGGTTTACCAGTACTAACATCTCTAATTTGAATGCTAGTTACACTATCAATATTTGGTACTTCTTTATGCCAAATTGTAACTTTATTTAAGATGGTATCAATTTCAAGTATGAGCTTTTGTAAGTCTTCTGGTTGTGGTTTCTGGCTCTCAATTTGGTATTTAATGTGAGATAATTGTTGGGCTGCTTCGTCATGCCAGTTCAGAAGCTCGGACCATTTTTCTAAAGCTTGTTTTTTCTGCTGAAGATTATTTTCCAAATCTTTGTAGTTTTGCACAAGTGCAGTGTAGGTTTCGTTCAATAATTTTTGTTCTTCAGGTGTGCTCTTTAAAGATAGATTCTTAACTTCTTCATAGATCAAACTGAACAATGGTTGTTTGTCTGAATGCTCTTGAAGTAACGCATGCACTGTTTGTAAATTGGTATCAACTTTATCAAAGTTTACTTCGTCTACTTGAGCGATGTTTCCGCTTAATTGGTCCATCCAGTTGGTAAAATCTGCAACTTTAGTTTGGAATTCCTGTCGGGCAAGAATAGCATCAGATACAGCATTGATTTTGCCTCTGACAGATTCCGCCATTTGAGTGACTTTAAATTTCATATCTTGCACTCTTCCCTTGATTGCGTTAGCTCCTTCTAAAGCTAAACCATGGCTTATATTATCAGAATTTTGTGTAAGAGTTATCAGTTTGGCTTGTTGTTCGCTCAAAGCATTGTTGAATGCTTTTAGTTTGACTAGATCAGTTTCAAGTTTCTCTACTTGAGGAGTGTTTAGGTTAATAGTGTGGGCAGCTAACGATTTTTCGTTCTCAACGATCCATTTTTCTAGTTTAGTCGCGTTTCCGTCTAAATCTTTCCATTTACCGACTAGTTTATCAAGTTTATTAGCCCATTGCGCAGCTGTGTCATGCACTGACGTCCATCTTGAATGCAATGCGTCAACTTCATCTGGTGCATTAGTTTTGCAGCTCATTTGTTGACTAATCATTGACACATTTTGCAGATTAACCAATTGGGCCTCAGCATCTTTTTCGAATAACCTAACTTCGTGTTGTAGGCGTACTGCTTCTTGTAAAGTTACAGGTTTGGGTACTCCCATTGTAACTCTTACTTCTGCCTGTTCGATCCAAGGTTTGATTTCTTGAAGTCCAGCTTGGTATTGTTCCCATTTTGCTAAATCTTTAGTCACAGCGGATTGTTGAGTTTCAATACTGCGATTAAGAGCTAAGACTCGATCTTGAAGTGCGACTACATCTGCACGAAGCTTCAAAGCTTCTGGGTTGTCGTTATCATCGGAAACTAGTTCACAAGCTTCACTTTTAAGCATATCTAGGATAGAAGCACGTTCGGCAAGCTGACCTTGAAGTACTGACGTTTTTCGAACTCGTTCTTCGGGTGAGACATCTTCAGTTTGGACTGATGACAACAATGCGGGCGCGTTTTGAACAGCCCATTGTTGCATTTCTCCTAACTGGGACTGGAACCGCGTCCATTTTGCGTTGAACTGTTGCAGGAAAACAACTCTTTCTTGGACGGTCTCCATTGTAACTTGAAGACGTTTTTCTATCTCGGTGACTTCTTTTTGCAGAAGAGGTTTCTTCTCAGGAGGTGCAAGAGAGCATAAAGAGAGGCACAAATCGCGGAGCTTCTTCAACATGTCTTCGGTTGCTTCGCGAAGATGGATGCTCATGTCTTGTTTGGCTTGCAAATCAGCTGTTATATTTGACAGGTTGTATTGACCAGGCGATATACGCTTGAGTTCTTGTTCTGCGCGCGCTAACAATGCCAAGATTTCATCTTTCTGACCTGCGTAGCTTGACCATAACTTTTGAGTACCACGAAGTTTCTTTAGTTTGTCAACAGTTTCGTCGTATGCTTCATTCCAACCAGATTCTAAGATTCTAACTTCATCTTTAATAAAAACTGGCGCATTTGTATCTTTAACTAAATCTTTGCCACGTTGTAACATCGACATGATATTGGTACGTTGTTGATCTAATTGACTAACAGCAACTTCTTGTTGTTTGATTTGTTGGTTAATGGTTTCCAGGCTTTCTGGTTGAGGAGCGGTTGAAGACTGGTCTTTAACTCTCTTAAGGAGATTGCAAACTTCACGAACTTCACGGCGATAGGTGTAACACTTGGAGTACACTTCTGTTTTAACCATTGTTACTTCAATTGTTGGGATAAGATTCTTGTAACGTGTAATCAAAGATTCCAGTTTCTTCTGTTCTAAAATAGCGTCACTTTCTGGACAGTGAGATGATAGAAGATCCAAGGTTTGGACTAACCATTTCATGTCTTCGCGTTTCATGTCGGCTTCTCGGCATATTCCCTATAGGATTGTAAGTAAACAAGCCAAAATTAGCCATGAAAATGGCAGGAGTATGCGCGTCTGTTTATAAGTGCGCAAAAAAGTATTTATTCGGGAAATTGATCTTTGATAGTGCATTTCAAAAGGGGTCAAATAATGCAAAAAAGGGGCAAACCACTAAAAGGGGGCTATTATGACTAATAAATAATAAAAATTACCATTAAAGTCTTAAGCTGAATCCATCGCAGCATAATAAACAGCAATATGATCAAAAACATTCATGATATAATAATTAAATAAACAACTCACCTGGAAAACTGCCTTTTCTTTTTCGAATTCTTCAATGGAGTTGACATCG
Organism: Agonum fuliginosum; assembly: GCA_947534325.1. Lineage (NCBI taxonomy): Eukaryota > Metazoa > Arthropoda > Insecta > Coleoptera > Carabidae > Agonum > Agonum fuliginosum. Next base: position 44,165,137 of record OX384029.1, read on the forward strand.
TTCATGATGTTGTTCAAGGTAGCGTCAACCAAGTCCATCCACTTGACCATCTCATCGAATTTTTCGTGGTAATGAGCCCATTTGGCCGGAATCTGGTGCAGTTGTTGACGAAGAAGTTCAACTTTTTGGGCAATGTTCTCCCATTGATGTTCAACAGAAGCAACAGCTTCGTTGAGAGAACTGTCATTCGGCTGCCATTTTGAATAACTTTCTGCAATTTTCTTCATGTTTTGGATGCACTGTTCCACTTCTAACACTGTACCACGATTAACGAAGTATTCTTTGTTTCTTGCGATAATTGCATCAACGTTTTCTTGCTTGGTGAAGGCTTGTTGTTCAATGTTGATTTCTTTTTCAATATCTTTGATGTATTGGTTGAAAGTTGTCTCGTCTAAACGGAACTCTAGTCGCATGAGATGCAACGGCGCGAAAGATAAAACTTCTCTCCATTTAGATTGAAGTCTTTCAACGCTATTTGTAATTGGTTTTTGTTGATCTGAAGGTAAACAACTTCTTAAATCTTGCGCTGTTTGGACCAGATCATGAATCCATCTTTCGTTGACCCTTTCGAAGAATATTTTATGTGATTCTACGGTCTCTTTTGTGTCGATGTGTTTTTCACTGATTAGTTGTTCAGCTTTTAGTAGCCAGTCTGAAATGACTCGCTCGCATTCTCTGAAATTGTGCCAGCATCTTACGGCTTCTTGCAATTTTTGTTCCCAAAGTTGAGAATTTTGTGACACATAATTGAATCTGTCGTTTAGTTGTTGCATTTTTATGCTGGCTTCATTTGTGTCTACGTTTCCAGTTTGGTCTACTGATTTGATTATGTTTCTGAAGACTTTGTTCTTGCTGTCTAACATCGATTTATAGTATAATGTTCGGGAGAAAAACGCTCTGTGTTTGTCTAGTTGAGCTTGGACGGCATCTTTTCCCCCTAGGAGGGTAAGTGATCCTAATAATTGTTCTGCTTCGTCTAACCATTGGTTTATTTCTTTTTGGCCGGATTCTAAATTTTCTTGTTGAACTAACAGCTGATGGAAGAGGTGAAGCTGAGTCGGAAGCAAAGCTCGTACTCTGACTAAAGCTTCTTTTTCCTTTTTCAAAATATGCATCATTTTATCAACCTCTTCTCTGGACAGATCTTGAATTAGAGTCTGGAAGGTTTTGCTGATATTCTTAAACAAATCCTCAATTCCTTCGACTTCAGTTTGTAGTTTATGAAGTTGTTCTCCATAGGCTTTGATCTTTTCGGTCGAACTTAAAGGTGGAGTAGCTAAGATTGATTCAGCGTTTCTTAACCACGCGCTTAATTTTTCCAGACCTTGTCTGAAGTCTTTTCTGTTTCGTAATATGTCTCCAGCATGCATGTAATGCTTGACTTTCGGGAATAGTTGTTCCCAGCGAACTGTCATTATACTGTAATGATCTCGCAATTCTTGAGCGACTTGGTCGTCGCAAGTTGCGATCAAAAAGCTGACGGTATCGCCTAGAAGTTGATGTTTGTCTTTCCATACGCTGATGTCTTGGAAGAATTCCATTCGGTCGTCTTCTGGAAGTAGTGAGGCTGGTTCTGCTTTGTCTAACCATGCGTCGAATTCTGAAGAAAGTGCATCCCATCTTCTCCAATAGGCTACGACTTCTTCCAGCATACTTTGTACGCAACGAAGTTCCATACTGACGTTTTTCCACCGATCAGCTGTTTCTCTCATGAATTTATCGATTGAAGCTACTTCTTTTCTATCGATATTTCCGTCTGTTTTGTATTCTTCAATAACTTGTTGCATGTCTATATAAGCTTTGTTAAATTCTTGGAAAATTCTATTCCTACTAACGAAATTTCTGTATTGTTCTAAGAGTTGCACTACTTTATCTACTCGTCCGTATTTGACAGTCCAACCTTTCAGTTTAGTTTCAGTCAGTTGTAAGAAGGCAATCAGGCAACACTTGTGTTCCAAAAATTTCAGTCTAATTCTTCTCTGGGTAGCTTTTGGTCCTATATCGTTAAGCCTAGCAGCCATGTTGCTTAGCTGCATCGGAGGCACATCTTTCACATACGGGGCGTTACACGCTTGTTGGAATTTCTCAACAATTGTGGGTAAGTCAGCGAAGAACTGTTTATGTTCTTCAAGTTTTCTACTAATAATACTAGCTGTTTCTTCGTTCATAGCAGTTGGGATTTCGTCATAATAGATTAATTTTTCAGCTTTTGCAAGCCATTCTCCTACGGTTTTAAAATCTCCTGGTAACAGAGAATCTAACAACCACAACCAATATCTTAATTGTGATTCTAGTTTGTTCCATAACCTAGAAATTTCTCTCCAGGCATCTGGAGTAATTGCAATCATACTCTGCGACTCAAAAAGTCCGCGTAGTCTTTCGTAAACGATACTTTTGTCGTCTACTTCACTCTTGAAGTCTAAGTAAGCGTCATAATTCAAAGGCAGTGAGTTTGTCTGCTGAAGATGCTCCAAGTGTTGAGTCTTCTTCAACAGCCAAGAAACTAACTCCGCGTATTCTTCTTGCGCGGCAGCAACGGCATCAGGGCCGGTGCTTTTGGGTTCGGGGTATTTGTGTAAGAATTGGGCAACGTAAGTCATAATGGATTTTTCGTCTGGTTTTGGCACATCTACATCTTCGGGGTCGAGCAGTCGAGCGATGCCTAGTTCAGCTTCTGCTACGTCGAAGGCGGTTTCTAATCGAGTTCGGTTTGACTCCTTGCGCATCTCTGCCAAGTTGATGAGGTTAGCTTTGATCGCGTCGATGATGGCCAGGAAGGCGCAACCGTCGCGCCAACTCGCGCCAAAGTCGCGGACTTCGATACCTGAGCGGGAAATTTAAATTAAAACCAAGTTTTAAAATGGAATGTTGGAATTCTTACCGAGATCTGGGGGAAGAGCGTTTGCAACCCATTGAAGGAGGGTCTTTCGGGCTCCTTGCTTCCATTTCTCTTTCGCTTGGGCTGACGAGGAAGTTCCAGCACTTTCTAAACTACTTTGACTGCCGAACTGAGCAAGGTATTCCAAGGCACTACTGTTTTCTTCAATCTAAACACACGGGGCAACATAATCAAAAACTATTCGCCAATATTTGAAGAATTTTTCATTGTAAAGATCAGTCTGTACATGTACATCTTGTTAATATTAAAATAATTGAGCTGTTTATTATTAGAAACACGCATCGTCGTATTACCGCGAGTTTAGAAATTTCGTACAGTGAACATGGCTTGAATGCTTTACAAAATTTTACTCAAAGAAAACGATAAATAAAATAACAATAAAAAGCTTGACTTTTTGAATAATACATTTCTTTACAAATTTTTAACATTAAAATATTAACCTAACATTGTCATTTGGTGTGATGACAGATAACAGTTATGTTGAATAATGAACTCATAATACAATAGTGTTGAATTATGAATTCATAATACAATAGTGTGTCTTATAGACGGGTTTATCTTAAAGTTATTTACGTATTGAATGTATTATTCAATGGTTGTAGATAAAATTTATTATTTTCTATAAAATTTAAAAACGTATAAACTGAGACTTGAAATTCTAAAGCTAATAAAAATTGGTTTCAATTTTGCACCGTGCTATTCGTATTATTGTTTTTGTACGAAAATTTAAATTTACAACCGCGCACGCGCCACAAAAAGAATTTAATTAGTAAACAGCTCTATTTAATTTATTTTGTACAGAATGCTCCTTGTTGTCGTATTTAATCACTCACCACTCCAAGTCCAAAATCCTTATGGTTTCGAAGCTTGACAAACATAAATTTAATTAAGTGCAACTACAAGCAGTGTTAATAAATACAAATTATTACCAATAATTACAGTATTTACTACATCAAATCGTTAGCCGCTTAATTACTATTCGCATAAGGTCTACACGCAAGGAGTTATTCATAATTAGTGTGCAACTTTGTATTAAATACGAGTATATTAGTCAGAAAAAATTACTTAAGCTACAATTAACTAACATTCTTTCCTAATTATATCTTTGAGGTTTAAAAAAGTAGCACTGATTTAACGCAGGTTCGATATTACGGTGCAGAAGATTATTATTAATACTTAAGCCAGTATTTATTTAGCCAGTAGTTTTACATTATACAGGAGCATAGAGCATACCATACTTAAATAGTCAAAATAGTTTATTGTGATACAAGTGTATAAGTAAGCTTTTAAAGCACGTACGACGCGTTTAAGAATTCAACGCGAAGCGGAGTGGTTTAATGTCACTAGTATTTTAACAGTTATTTATGTTATAAAGATCGTAACGTAAATCATTTTGGTACTATACCTCATTTCACGTAAGAAAAAAGCAGATGGAACTGCGACTGCAGTCCGTTCTATGCAACTATGTAATTCAAAATAAGAAGGTAGGTATAAGTAATGTTAACGGAAATGAAAATGTTTGCTACTGTAAATCCACCTCTCATCTCGTCCAATCAGATTCAGTTATCATCGCCCTATCTCACCCAGTGCTTTTTTCTCACGTGAAATGAGATTATCAGACGAGACGAAGCCGAGTTTAATAACACGGCATGATTGGTTACGATCCGTATTGCACACAAAATTTTATCTGCTGGCGTAAATTACCAAAAAGTAAAATTAATTATTTGGTATTGAACAAAAAATTTTAATCTAAAAAAAATCAGGTATGATTATTTTAACTCATATTATTTTGATCTTGTAAGTACGGTATATATCTACGTAAGGTTCAGTTCACACGAGGATTCTTTTTGAATCTTGGAAAAATATTAATTCACGTTTTTAAAGCAATCACTAAAATATAAATTCTTCTATTCCAAGACTCATTGAAGATTCAATTTAGCGGCACCGCAATTTAACAGGTAATTCTCGCTAGAATTAATTTTTCCAAGATTCAGAATCTTCATAGAATCCTCGTGTGAACAAGTCCTAAGGTGTCCATCTTTAACATTGTTCTATTAGCATCAAATCCTTACTATTTTAGTAAAATTAGTAGGTATTAGAGGTGCAGTTATAAGTATATAAAGAAGTAAAAGATCGTTCTAGTGTTAAAAATTCTAACCTGGAAGTACAGGATGATGGTCCAAATGAGGCCGAGGACGACAGGTGGTCTCCCATCCACCAAGTCGCTGGCATTGATGTTGACAAGTTTGATTCTTTTACTGGCGAGGAACTGCAAAGCTGTGTTGGCATTGCTGAGGAAATGTGGCCTCCGAAGAACTCGCCCTCTCTCCACGGGCTAAACACAGCACCACAAGAAGTGTTAAACACAAAAACATTCAACGATTCAACATATTATACCATAGACCACGAAATATTAGAGGACGGATGAAGTGTGGCCTTTCTGTTTACCTTCTACAGAGAGAAAATACGGGCCCATTCAGAGCATGCATTCTACGACGATAAACAACGGTAACGATGGTAACGCATGGGCCCAGTAGTGATCTTTTTTCACACAACGTAAATAGAAATGCCACGAATCTAGCTTCATAATTTGAAAAGTTTTCATTCTTATACAGGGTTCGCCAGTCAAATGGAAATATTTGATGTGGGGCTTAGAGCTCGTAGGGAGGTGGTTTGGAAAAAAATAACCGACTCGACATTATCAGCGTGGTCTACCATTTAGTTAGATAGTTGGACGGGTGAACGCGGCGAGATTTTAGACGTCATTTCAACGTACCGCGCAATCAGCCTATTCCGTTGAATAGGGCGATTCGAACGTGGATAAACAATCTTGAGCAAAGTGGATCGACGTGTAAAAAAGGTGGAAATGCAAAAACGGTTCGAACCCATTGAAAACATCACAGCTATTCAACAGGCGATGTTCTTATATTTGCTATTAAGATGACAAAATTATGTTGTTTGCGTGTTTGGCTATACACTGTCCCAAAATACAGGGAAAATAAATTTGAGTGTAGTTTGCAATTTTGAATCACATAATATTCACTTATAATATAAAAATAAAGTCATTTTGAACCTTTGAACCAAATATTTCGTAATGGTGATACCAAAATCTGAAAATAAATTAATATAAAGGGCCGTACTTACCAATTTTTCTCCGGAAAGCACTTCTAAAAGGGCCAGTAAACGTGTTCCGTCTTTTAAGTCTTCAATTAAGTCATCTATACGTAACGGTGGAACTCGCTACAAAAAGAAAAACACAATAATTTTAATCAAATAATGAAAATCAATGAGTTTATAAAATATGCTGACCCAATTTAACTGATCTTATTCAACTAATTTGTATTAATCTCCAAGTAAAAAGGATTGATGTATGACATACAAATCAACTGTTTCTAAATACAGAATTACAGAAGTTTTCTAATTAAGAAATTTGAGCTACGCGATTTTGGTTGTTATGAAACCAAACATGCACGCTTGCTGTGCTGTCAATCTATTTAATTCAATTCTACGTCAAGTTGCGAATGATTAGACATTTCGAAGAATAGAACTACAATCATTGCTGATGAATCTTTACCATTCATTGTTGTAATTAATTTAGTTCTGCGAATTATTACTTAATTATCTTCTTTGGATAAAAATTTGTCATCGAAAATGTTTGTTGAAAAGTACACACAATTATTGTTACGCGTAATTGTTGCTACAAATGATTACATTGTTGTAATCAATCAAATTAACAGATCTGAATTCAATGAATCTGTTTTTGTAATATTTTTGAATTAATTTGTAATAAAATGAATGAATGAAAACTAGAATTTCTTGGAGTGACCGCAATGTAATCATGTCTAAAAATAGAAATGCACTAATACTATGTTTATAATTATATTGGTACAATTATTAATGTTTACCTAGCATTTAACAACAACTACTGATATGTGTGCATTCTACTTTTTATTTTATCGCCTTAAAAGGAAATAGAAATAGTTTTCCAAGTTATATAAGTATGCAGTACTTACTTTCGATAGATATGAGTTAATCCAATTGACAAAAGTTTTCTTTTGAACACGTTCTTGTTCGTCTGGAAAGAAGAAAACAATTAATAACATTAAACATAAAAGAGTTCTTATCAATAATTAACAATAAATCAATTATCATAAAATTTTGCACAACAGTAAATCTTAATTTATTTATTAAAATTTAAATAAATTGCAATCAATTTCACGTATAATAATTATTAATGAATATGAAATTAGACTAGTCATTGCAATTATAGCTGATTTATTATTATTCATTATTCATTCAGTACTTTTACTAATAAAATTATTTGATTACATGCTAGCAAGTATTCATGTTTAATTAGATACCCATCAAACATTTATCATGTTGTTATTAATTTATGAATAAAATTTATATACCTATTTCATATATTTCTAGAAAGAACATTATAATTTATTTATGCTTTGAATAGAACTTTGTATAGGGATAACTTAATATCTGAAAATCTAAAATATCATAACACAATTGAATAATCATGTTAAAACTCAAATACCTACGAGATAATAATTTTCAATCAACCTATTTAGGTATTTATTATTTATGTAGTAATATTTTAATTAAATACTGCACATATTACAAAATGACTGATGTTTCATATAAATATAAACAACGACTTTGACCCAACTTGGGTGTTGCAGATTTACTGACCCACATATACGGGCTGTTTCATAACTTCGAGAATATACGTTAAGGTATCAAATCAAAAATAATTTTTAAAAAAAATCGAAAAATTAAAAGTAGTTTATCTGCAGCATTTATTGTAGTACTGCACTGCACTGGATTTGTTTTCCTATTAAACAAATACAATAGAAGTAGGTAATCAAAATCTTAAATTTCATAATACTAGTAAGATAATCAAACAAAATTTAATTATTTTTAATGAAACAATAATTACTCCACCCAGTGGCGGTGGCAACGAAAAATTTTTGACTGGGAAACATGGAAATTAATTTTGCGATTTAAAAAAATTCTTTTTGATTAGTAAGTAGCATATCAAACAACATATTTTTTAACAAACAGTTTTGGGTCAGAGTGTTCTTATTAGTGTTGCTGCGAGACCCGAGAATAGTCTCGATCTCGTCTCGTCTCGGCACGAAATTCGAGACGAGAGCACAAGGCACGTCTCGACTACAGATTTGAGACTGAGACAAGGCCCAAGTTGATTCTAGGCTTTCGACTACATATCGAGATTAGTCGAGAAATTTCGAGACTAGACGAGACGAGTGACTTTTTATTCGTTTTGGAAATTCCGAGTCGGGCATACTCTTGACTACTCTCAACAAACGGCATCACTAGTTCTTATGGAATTCTTACAAATTTAGTATTCTTGCCATCGCACAATTAATTAAAATTTAATTTTATTGCACTCATGATTAGTTATAGCAGGTACAATAAAAAATCCAGTGGTTTCAAAAATGTGCTTCTTGGAAAAACTTTCTTTAAATTTACGTATTAAAAAAAACATCGTTCCATGATCAGTAAGTTGAGTACCTACTATATGCCATTTAAATATATGGACGAAGTTGTGGATCATCCTGTATACGTATTTAATAAACTAATGGATACATCATTCATAGCACATGATAGTTAATAGAGAGTAGACCACAGGGAATATTATTGTAAAGTTAAACAGACATGTTATAATAATCACAAACCATCCGGGCCATTTAAGAATAGTAGCATTTTTATTTTGTCAATAGGATTTATATGCGAAAATTATTAAAGCTTTCTTGATCGTAAACAAATAAAATTTCCCTACAATATAAATAATCTCACTAAAAGACAACCACAAATGGCATCGCATGCCATAAAAGACAAAAATCCACAAATGGTACCCGGAACAAATGTGAAATTATCAAAGTTTAATGACAACGTTCGAAATTCTTCCTACGTTTGCACGCAACTCGTCTAACGCACAAGTTCTGACTGTCGCTAAATTATGGAAATGAGAACGTTTGACATTCTTCCGAAATAATGGAACCACAATTCGCATTTTGAGAGATAAGGCTTTAAACAGCACTATTTTGTAAATAGTTATTTTTATATAGGATGACAAAATTATATTTTATCGACGAAAGAAAAATGTTAATTTATAAGCGACGAAGGAGCGGGTGCATTATTTTTCTCGAGTCGATAATATAATTTTATCGTCGTGTATAATATTCTATTTTTCTATAGCTGATGTTAAAGAAAAAATATAATAAAACCAACTTTAAATTAAATTATTATCAAAACGCAATTTCGAAGTTTGTAATGTTTTTTATCATCCTACTTTTTCACAGAGGATGCAGAAATGTGTCAAAACAAATTTGAAGAAAAAATGTAAAAAAATTCTAATTTTAAAACATCTTGCAATTAAATCGCACTCGGATGCTTTAAGCTGATCATTTGATCAACTTAAATGTAGTCCTGGTTGCATAGGAATATCTCCGTTGCCACTTTGAATTTAAACGTCGTCGCATGGATTGAGATTCTTACTGCAACCCAAGACTGGAGTGGGTTCAACGCAACGCCCGAAAATAAAATTCTAGAATTTTCAAATACAGGAAAATTCAACGCCAAATTATGCAAATCTAGAAAGATCATTTGCGTTTATTTGCAGGTATTTTATTACATATTATGTAATACCTGCACCAAAAGATTCATTCACAGGTAAATTCAAATCTTTTTATATTCAGCATAAATGCAAACACAGGAAGATGCAAATCTAAAAAAATTATAGTCTTAACCGAGTATGTGGGATTCAAGAAGAGTATTGGATTGTTCATTTAGTTCAATTCAACCTCGAATTTGTGTATCCCCTTGTGTTGACGAAACAAACTAGTTCTCTAGATCTAGATTTGCATCTGTCTATGTTTGCATCTTCCTGGTATTTGCATTTATGCCGAATCTAAATTTCTAGATTTGCATTTTCCTATGAATGAACTTTTACTGCAGGATTTTCTTACGTAATAAATTTTCTAGATTTGAATTTTCTTGTGTAGGTATGCATCTTCCTGTGTATTAATATTTCTGGTATTGAGTGGCTACCCCACTAATACGAATCGGTCAGAGTGGTTGCATTTCGCATTTTAAATTCAATAACACTGCCAAAAATATTTTATTCAATTGCAAGATTGATTTTCAGATATGAAATTTAAATTTCTATGTTCTATAAATACACATCTTAAAAAATTGGCGACACACAATTCCAGATTATACTAACCCAATATTTTTTCAAATTACATCAGCTAAAAATAAAATATTAGTCACGAACCACAACCATTTAACTAAATTATAAAAAAATATCATCCTGCCATAAAATTCTTCCTTAATTCCATGACAATAATTCAATAAAACATCTGACTATCTGGGCGGCAAGATGGCGGCACACGCAGCCCCCTTCAAAGAATGCACGACAAAACACGATCACAATAGGGGGCAGTGCACGACTTCGCGTGTTTAGAAAGGCAGAGGGGGGTGGCACTGGCACGAATACCTGCATACCGATATTCAAATGTTCTTTATTAAGAAGAAAACGTCGTCTGTCAAAGCATTTTTGAGGTTATGATAACTAAAATCAAATATTATGGCTTTCTCATAATCCTAAATCAAACTATCTTATCACTAACTAATAATAAAACGTTTATCTTGTACTTTGTGATAGTAAAATCTCGGTAAAGTAAACACTAACCTAACTTAGTGCGCAATGTCATGTTTACGATTAATTATTTTGTGTTTAATCACTTTTTCGTGGCTTGCACGCCCGCTCATAGTATTTGCGAGTAATAAATAGATTTATTTATACCTAAGGCTCGCTAAAAATAACTTTGGCAACAAATTGTATAGAATAACACTCTCTAGAAATAGTTTATTTTCAGAAATAGACACGAAAATGTAATTTTCGAGAGAATTTATCAAAAAGCACGAGAATTTATTCCAGAAAGTTGTAGGGTGTGGCAGCCTTACATATAAAGACTGGTTTATAATCCTGTAACCGCTTGCTTATTATGTATTCTGTAAAGATAAATAAAAAATTTCAAAGTTAAGGCTGGTTTATAATGGATTTCACAGGTGACTTCTTCTGTGTTCTGATAACATGCATGAGCTGTAGATATTTCGGTTCGCCAACTTTAAAAAAAACTTCCTAGATTATCACTATATAGTATAAAGAGTGTGGCCATATATTGCAAACAGTAGCCATAGTTTCATACTCTAAAAAAAATTTGGAATTAAGTAATTAATGTTTAACTGTAACAATATGATATCCAAAAATTAGTTCAGTATCTAATTTTTATACTCTTTATGTATTACCAAACATATTATTTTATTCAAATAAAATTTTACTGAAGTCAGCCATACTCAGTATAAAGTCAATCTATTACATACTTCATTCTTTCCAACAAATAGCAAGCAAGTTCTATTTGTTCTTTGTTGATCTTTGTTTACATTTTGATGAGTATTTTAAATTTCGCTACAATATTTATTGTTACAAACATTGCAGATTTCTGACAGTTGTTAGAAAAGTTATGTTGTCAAGTTAGCAGATTACTGAAATGATTATGAACCACACACTTCTCATTCACATCACACATCTTATAGAATACAGAAAAAGTCACCGATTACATCCATTATAAACCAGCCCTTAACTGTGATTATCGAATAAGTTTGTAAATTAATTTTGTTATTTATGTTTGCTAATAAAAATGTCAAACAAAATATATTACAAGGATAAATTTATAAATAATTATTTGGCATATAATGAAATGAAGCAACCAATAAAATAAATTTAATATCCGTACATTAAACTTTAAAGTAGACGTAAAAATAAAAAGGACAAGTTGCCAAAAATCTAAAATATGTCTCAATTTTTCATCCCATTTTTAAAGCACAAATTTGTACCACTGTCTCAACAGTATTCTATTTTTAAAACTAACAATAATTATCAAGTCTTTTAGGTTATTAACTCCCATAGATTATTCACAAAAAGGACTAATATACGTATCTTATAGATTAAATAGACATAATTTTAACAGTTTTAAACTGACGTCTTGTAAATACAAATTATACAGGATAATTCACAACTTCGTGCATATATTTTAGTGGCATAGAGTGCCTAACTCACAACTCACTTATCACGGAACTGAAAGAATTAATTAAAACAATTAATTAAATTTTAATTTTATTCCAATCATAGTTTATCAGATATCTATTATACAATCAACAATCCAGTGGTTTCAGAAATGTGCTTTTTGAGAATAATGCCCTTAAATTTACGAATTAAAAAATCTATTTATTTTTGTTTTTTGCGGTAGAAATTCATAAGCGTGCGTGATTTCAGTGTGAGGTGAGGCCAAAGCAGTCAAATAATGAGAAATAAATCATTAAAAATCGTAGATTTGAATGTAAATTACAAATAATAGGTATCCAATTAAATAAAAAAGATAATTGAAATTTAAATTTACACTGAAATGCAGTAGTATGACGTCAAAAATATAATTTTTCTTGAGACTGGAAGCTTATGTATATGCGATTTCTCAACAATTATTGCGGTGAATTATTATTTTTATTTTTTAAATAAATATCTCAAATATCAAAGAATAACATTCGTTTTCCAAATATGTGTTGGGTTGTTATTTTATAATATTTTCTAATCGTTTAGTAAATCTACAGCTAACCTCCATAATACGCAATGCATTTTACATTTTAGCGCGTTTTAGTGCCAACTTTAAATTCAATTATCTTCGTTATTTCAACGGTTACCTACAAATTTTAATATTTATCCAAATTCTACGACTTGAAATGAATACTGTATATTAATTTAAGTCATATTTTAGGTTGTCACTACCTTAAATTTACGAATTTTTGTTCCATGATCTTTAAGTCAAGTAAATATATCACATTTTTAAATCAGATAACTTTATTGTAAGATTGTTGAATACATTATTGTAATCAGTTTATGTCAAAGTACGTATTGTTGCAATCAAATTATGCTAAATTCTCGTCTAAATTGCATACTCTTCGTGGTAGCCATCAATGCTAATCTCAATTGCAGATCTAATTCTAATATGTAATGGTTCTACCTATAGTAAGTCAGGATACGCCGAACGGAAGTCGTTGACCCAAATATAGTGAGGTGCTTGTCATTCTTGTCATGATATAAACGTCAAACGTTTTAAATCATCTAATCGCTTGAACATAAATCGATTTTGGAGATAAAAGATGTCCCGTCACGACATTGATAACTAAATTTGTGCGTGCGCGACCCTGTTCGCATAATACGGTAATAATAATACGAATTTTGTGGGTTTCGGTTGTAAATATTGTTAAGATTGGGGTGAATGACTCAAAAATGATCTGCTGACCCACAAATTTCTCTTTCATTTTTTTTACCACCCGCCTCATATTCTATAAGAGAGGTATTGTAATGGGCAAAATTTTCGAGTGAGTTTTTAGTGGATAAGCACGTTTTAGGGTCTCTAGAATACGAATTATACATTTTTGAGATGATGCCTGTTTGTGTGCGTGCGCGTGTGTGTGCGTTCGGTCGTTCATGCGTTTGTATGTTACAATTTTTTCGGAAACGATAACTCCAAAAATATCAAACATTTAAATACCAAATTTTATATTTAAGGTTTAAATACGATTTTCAATAGACCAATTATTGTATTTTGGTACCAATTCATAAACCGGAAGTAAGACTTTTCATATAGAGAAATATGTTTTTTCTTAAATTATCTACATAAATAAAGCATTTATGTTAATACATGTTTCATTTTTTGTATCATTTATAAACTAAACAATTAAAATCTACTTTTTTGAAATTCCAGTATCTTGTTGTCAATGATATGAAATTTGTTTCTACACAAACATTACACAAAATTTGAATTATTATGACAGTGACAGTAGGTACAGTTGACATCTTTTGCTTGCATCTTGGTTTACATTATCGTTTACATATTGCATGACAATGAATCTATTAAAATGTAAGTAAAACTATTTATTAGATTAGTAGAATAAGCAGAATTAGGCGAGAGGTCGTGTGCTGGCCACAGCAGATTTTTTATCTTTATCTTAAAAAAATAATATTTTGAAGTAGTGTATTATTCAACAATAGTGTTATGACAGGAATTCTTCATGTATAAGCTTTCCGCTAACAATTATTATAAATTCGGTGAAATATACCTGATACCTGATAATTATTAGGTCTCATGTACCACTCGAGCTAAACTAAAAATAAATGTATTATTTAATAACTTTTGTAAATGCACCACCTTCAAAACTTAAGACAAATGATGTTAGTTTGCATTTTACTTTACGAGCAACAAGATCCTATTTAAATTTTATTTTCTTGCCTATTATTCTAGTTATAATAAAGTCATCCACATCTTAATTTCACGGTAACAATAGTGTTACAGTGTCTGTATCGCATTATGTCTACTAAGTAAATGCATGTAATTTGAACCCCCAAGTTGTAAGGGTAGGAAAATGACGCATAAAGAATTTATAGAACAGGGAGCAACGCTGTTACTAAGAGGATAAGCTCAAAGAAAATATGACGCAGTAGATTTTCCATTTTCCGAGTAATAAAGACGAGTTTATCACAGAGGACAGCAATGCACACAATTTACAGAACAAAATTAGATTTTCTTATAAAATAACAATAATTTATCTTAAAGCCTTTTCACACTTGAATTCTTTTTGGATTCTTTCATGCTTTTGAACCTTGTAAAAAATAAATTTACTGTTTTGAAGCTATCAACGAATTTGAATTTTTTCCTTTCTAAGACTCATTGAAGATTCAATTTAGTGGCATAGCTTTTGACAATTCTAACCTGGATTCTTTTCCTCAAGATTCAGAAGCATGATAGAATCCTCAAAGAATCCTTGTGTAAGCAGGGATTAAGATCCTAAAACTTTTTAGTCAAACAGTTTTGGATCACTGTCTACTGTCTTCAAATGGAATTTCATAAATCATAAATTTACTATTCTTGCTATTGCACAATTATAATTATAATTCAGTTTTCGCAAGAATTAAATTTTTGAAACCACTGGATTGTTGATTGTATAATACTGATTAACTATAAATGGAATGAAATTAAATTTTAATCAATTGTGCAATGGCAAGAATAATACATTTATGAAATTAGATTTAAAACCAAAAATGTTTCAAAAACCTGAAAACTAAAATTGCGAATTTTGAAAAAACATTTCAGTTCCGTGAGAAGAAAGATGAGCACTACGTCATTAAAATGCATGAAGTTGTGAATCATCCTGTACCTACTTATTTCACACAGTTAATAGATATTTTAATTCTTTAATGTTTATTATAATAATGATTGTCATAAATGATTTATAGATTGGTACCAAAATTTACTGGGCTCTTAAGATTCGTATTAAAATAACAACAGTAATGTAAAATACAGGGTGTAACCCAACCTGTGTAACAAAATTTAAGCGTGCATAGTATTGGACCAAAAATAATTTTGTTGAAATTCGCAAATTTAAAAATGGGTCCATGCAAATAAGACATTCTGTAAGTACCTACAAATTACATTTTTTCCTGTTTGTAAAATTATGATTACATTAATGTAATTACGCTAATAAATACTGCATAACTAATGTTTTTTTTGTATGACAACCATAATGATATTGTTTTGCAAAATACTGTTAATTTTACGAAATTCAACAAAATTCTTTTTGATTCATGGTCAGTACGTCCAATACTATACACCCTTAAATTTTGTTACACAGGTTGGGTTACATCCTGTATAAGTTAATTATTATTAATGTTATTAATTTTTTTGCATATGTAGTAAAATAAAATTACAACAATATTTTAATGTACAACATTATATAACCTCATTAAACAAATATTTATTATTTTTTAAAGCTTGGTCCACATAGCTTATGTCATGTCATGTCTGTGTCATGTCAATATGTTGAGCACACGGTAAACTAATGAAGTGGTTCACATAGGGTATGTCTCGTATGTTATTTTTTTTGACATAACATAACAGTTGATTTGAACTCAACTTCCACTGCTATATGTCTATGTCTATATCTGTCAAAATTACACATTTATTATTAATATAGATAAAAACTTACCAATAAGTTAAGAATAAAGCTTGTATGATAAAATAAAAGCTGATTATGAAGGTAATAAAATAATAAAATCAATAAAAAGTAAGTACAATTTAAAATATACCATTCCCAATTTTATTAAAATGTTTCTTGTAAATTTACTAATACAAATTTATCTTAGTTTCCATTAGTAAATGCCTACGAATCCAAATTTTCACGGCTAAGGCCCGGTTGTTCAATCTCAGCTTAAACTACGTTTATGTCAAAACCATGGTTACGAAGTTTTCCTATTGTATTGTGGTATCTCATTGGTTAACGGTTTTATTTTAACACTTGAGATTGGCTGAGAAAACTCAGTTTAACTAAGCTTGAGTTTATGTTTAAACTGACACTAAACTCGAATTGCACAACCGGGCCTTAGTAACAAGAAAACAAACAAGAAAATTAATTTTCCAAGGCCAAGTGAATTTATTGTATTCACCTATGCCGTGACCAATGTTTATATTTTTAACTTCTTAGTGTATGCTCATTCAATTACTTTTAATTAATGAATTTAATTATTTTAATTACTAGCTAGCGTGCGAGGCAGTGAAATTTGACGGAAAATTGGAAATATTATATTTGCGGAAATTGAATATCCAGATTCGTAAAGGTTATAATTTCAGCCAAATGTTAAGGGTGAATAGGTCACTTATAAATGGGAGACTCTGTGTGCAAAATAAGATTTTACGTTTAGAAAAATAATAATACAAGCATAATCTTTCAATTGAGTCTGGCTAGGATAAATAAAATCTGTCAATATCGTTTATACGAGGAATGTAATCATTTTTGAGGAAAAGATTACTCGACTGGATATATGAATAAAAGTAGAGAAGTTCTTGGAGAATTAAGTCAATTTATTAAAATACAATAACACACCAACGTTTCGACTTCAATTAAGTCCTCTTCAGGGTGATAATTGTCAAAAACTAGAATATAGAAATTGTCATTAGGTATATAAAATTTGTTACAGAAAATGTTCGTCCAAAGGAGATAAAATAAATTGAAACACACACACACACACACACACATCATTCAATCAAGTACAAACAACTAACAAACAAGTTAGTGTGTGTTTCAATTTATTTTATCTCCTTTGGACGAACATTTTCTGTAACAAATTTTATATAATGACAATTTTTATATTCTAGTTTTTGACAATTATCACCCTGAAGAGGACTTAACTGAAGTCGAAACGTTGGTGTGTTATTGTATTTTAATAAAATGACTGAATTCTCCAAGAACTTCTCTACTTGTAATCATTTTTATTAAATATTTATAAGGTCACTAGCTTTAATATATTTTAAAGATATAATTAGTTTCCCCCGCGGTATTGACAGGTTTTTGACAGCTCCTAGCATTTGTTTTACTTTTAACTTTTAAGAAACTTTTTAGTGAAAACTTCCCTCGTGTGAACAGGACGTAATGTTAGGTGAGAAACAGGTAAAAATATAGATTTAAAAAATATATGTTTTTTAGTAAATTGTGACGACTATTTCCCTCATAAAATTTAAGCCAATCAAAAGTCTGACATTTCAGAATGTCGTCCAATCAACGTAGAATTACACGATAATTTTGCACTAGTGCAAATTATCGATAATTCGCACTAGTGCAAAATTATCGTATTTGGATACGGCGTGGCAAAGTGATTCTGACTTGCTGTCAAAAGAAGTTTTTAAATTTTGCTTTATTTTTCATGAGAAAAAGCGTTGGGCTAAATTTTAATCGGGAAATAGTCCTTCGAATATCCCTCGCGCATGTAATTGTCGATAATTTTCTCTCGTACGCTTCGCGCACTTGAGGAAATTATCGACAATTTGACATGCACTTTATTATATATGATAATTTTTCTGTGACGTCATAATTTTGTATAGAAGAAATAAAAGCATTCAACACACAAGAAAATGCATGCCAGATTCAAATATAGAACATTTATATGTAATAAAATGTCTGCATTATAAGATTCATTCACAGGAAAATTCAAGTCTAGAATTTAGATTCGGCATAAATACAAACATAGGAAGATGCAAACACAAGAAGATGCAAATCTAGAAAACTAGTTTGTCTCTTCAACATAAGGGGTTACAAAAATTAGGTTGAACTGAACTAAATGAACAACACAATACTATTCTTGAGTCCCATACTGGGTTTTGACTACAACTTTTCTATAGATTTGCATCTTCCTGTGTTTGCATTTATGACAAATCTAAAATTCTAGATTTAAATTTTCGGGTGAATGAATCTTTTAATGCAGGTATTTTATTACGTATTAATTTGGGAATGTGCCAGAAAAAAAATTGTAGAATGTTCATACACAGAAAAATGCAAGCACAAGAAGATTCAAATCTATAAAATATCTACATCAATAAATGCATGTACAGGAAAATTCAAATTTAGAATAAATGCATAAATGCAAACATAGGAAGATGGAAATCTAGAAAACTAGTTAGATACCTACTTTACTTCATAGTAATGTTTAAAATGCAAAAAATTATATTTCCACTAGAAGTTAGTGTACAAAATGAATTTAAATGTGACATAAATCAAATCTTAACGTTATTAAACTTTTGTTTTAATGTTTATAGTTAAAACAATAAA
The DNA here is from genome assembly GCA_947534325.1 of Agonum fuliginosum. Classification (NCBI taxonomy): domain Eukaryota; kingdom Metazoa; phylum Arthropoda; class Insecta; order Coleoptera; family Carabidae; genus Agonum; species Agonum fuliginosum. Next base: position 44,183,789 of record OX384029.1, read on the forward strand.
AATAAATTATATTATGTTCGTTGCTTTTGAGATTTGACACAGTCGTAAATATGAATGTAATTTATTCTGCAACAGGAGTGCATAGAACTATTATTCTGTTACAGTTACAATAATAATATAATGCATATATTGTTGAAGTGTATTTTCATTTTGAATACTAATGATATTTGTTCTCACTTCGAACAGTGAGATCATTCTACCTTCTGAAATGAAAATAGACAACTCATGAAAAAATAAATTCAATTTAACGTGAAACATAGGATTTTTAATATACTTATGGAATGTTACGAATTTGATAGCCATGAATTAGAGCGTTCTTTTTAAAATGAAACAGGAAATAAATTTGAATCTTTTAATAAGTGTTACACGGCTGCTACCTGTCGATACATTGTATATACTAACCACGAAGTATAATACAGGGTGATTCATCATAACTTGCTTTTTTTAAATGCGTACCATTCAGGCTTCAGGCTGTAGGGATCGTAGTGGGGAGAGAGTGATCTCATTCGACAGGTGCACTTTTAAAGCTTTGTTCCCCACCCGGTTAGTCGCCATCATGCGTTGGAGCACGGAGCAGCGTGTGTTATCAGTTAGAGGGAACACTTTCCGGGGCGCCTCATCTCAATAAGAGGCGATTTGGAGTGGCCAGCCCGCTCGCCCGATTTGGGTCCTTATGATTTTTTTGTGGGGTTTTTTGAAATCCCGCGTATACGTCAACCGTCCAAGGACCCTAAAAGACCTGAAGGCCAACATCCGGGCCGCAATTGCCAACATAGCCGCTGCCATGCTGGAAAGGGTTATGACAAACGCCAGAAATCGGCTTATTCAGTGTATAGCCAATGGGGGGCGTCACCTATCTGATATGATTTTGAAAATTGGGTGAAACAAAACTTTAGATATGTACCTACATTATAAAATAAAAATGAAAAGTTTCTGATTCACAAAATGGGCATTATTGCGTTTTGAAATAAGTAAGTTACGATGAATCACCCTGTACTTCGTGCTTAGAACAATTAAAAGTTCAAATTGTATGTATTGTATTGTATTACAGCTGTATATTGTTCAAGAATAATTCTGTTAAATTTATTCCTGCTTCATTTAAAAAAAGACGTTCTAAAGTCCTGTTAATACTTCGATTCTTTGAGAATCCTTGTGTGAACAGAGCTTGACTCATAATCTTATGTTTCACGTTAAAATAAATTCATTCTATTATTAAATTTTATCAAAATTTATACCACACTTGAACTGTGAATGAAAGAACGGCACATCAAACAACCACTTAAAAAATGTCGCTGATAACAACCATCGTCAAACAATCAAACATCAATTGATAACAACACATCTGATAACAAAAATATCCCATAACATATGCTTATGTATAATTTTTTCATTATCACTTGATTGTCAATTTTCCAATCAACAAAACAGAGTGTTATATTTGTTGTTCGTTGTCATGGCATTAGAATACGAGCATTCGAGTGTAATTTTACGCGTAGAAACGTTGTTCGTTTGTTAATGTGACAATATGTTGTTGTACACAGTGTTTTGACCTACTTGTGAAATGTAGCATAAGTTAAGGTTCTTAAATTAAAACAGTTAATATATGAGTTGATACACATGTGCACAGATATTATTTAAGAGCATTTTTATCCTACTTTGTGGAAGGAGCTTTTTATAGACCAAAGGGATGTGCCCTAAAATTTTCAAATGATGATATTTGGTATTATGTATATGTTTATACTGTTTTTTTCTTTACAATATTTTTGAAATAAAATTTTATTAATTACCTATGTAATATATTTTTTTCTGAAGTAATTTTGAAATCTTTAATGGTCTAGAAGTTTTTTAATTATTTACCCAATAATTTTGATATATATATATATATATATAAATTGGAGGAGCTCATTAGATTTTGGTAGGTACAACTATCTTCACCGGAAGTGATATTTTTTGAAGATTGAAAAGATTAATTGTCAAAAATTTCTATAAATTTGGATAAATATAGAATTTATTTATAATAAGAATAAGAGGAAAAGCTATTTGTAACTTAGGTTATACAAAAATTGTCTTTATTTGGTATCATTAAAGAACTGCAGTCAAATTTAAAAATAAATTTATCAAATAAAACGTTAAAATCTTGTAATCCATGATCGGTTGATGGGTGACATGTTGCCATGTTGGCATACTAACGCCATATAAATAATCATAAGTAAGATATTAAATGTAGTAATTGAACGAAGGATGGCTTCAACATAGAAGAGTTTTCCTGTGAATTAATTTTTTGATTCAGGTGATACTAATTTCTGTGTATGAATATTTTAGATTTTATTTGTATATTTTAAATGGACACCGGATTGTACGTATACATTCATGTGTATAAGTCTAGATATGGCGGGAGATTGTGTGCTGGCCACATCAGATTTTTAAATTAAATATTTCGAAGAAGAGATAAAAATTTGGGACACTATTTTTTGTTTTCACAAAAATTTTATTAACAAGCCCAAAAATAATTATTGAAAATTTGAATATTTAATATGTGTCCATTTGTCCAGCTTCAAAACATTGAATTTCTTTTTTCCAGGATTCAAAAGCATGAAAGAATCCCCAAAGAATCAATGTGTGAACAGGGCTTAATATTATATAATATGTATTTAATTTGGAATAATATTCATAGCCAGAACAAGATCTTTATACTACTACTTCACAAGTAATTGAATAAAACATTTCACTGCCTCTCCTAGCATATGTCCTTGAATCTGTCTTCAACCTGTACATTCTAATCCTCATCTTATCTTAATCTAATCCAAATATTAGCCTCCTCGCAGCCAATAAAAACCGGCAATTCGGCGAGGAATGTACAAATCTCGTGCAATATGTGCGCAGTTAGGTCACCGATGTAAATAAATTCATTTAACGTGTCTTTACTGGACAATCAATATCCCAGTAGTCGCGGTCGGCAAAAACAAGCGACTGTCGACCAATGGCGAGTGGCGCGATGCGTGAATGTTTTATATGGGTCAGGTTGACGCATGAAACAGCTGAAAAACACGCCGAGACACCGGCAATTGTTCACAAGAATCCGGTTTGGAGGAAAGGGAGTCTGGTTTTCGTTTGTTTCAAGGATGAGATGATGATGATGCTCACACATTTGAAGTTCAAGTACTGTTTACCACACAGAGTCTAAACTTAAATTTATTGGTCCTGAGCTTTAAGTGCAAACTTTTTAAACAAGGATTGTCTTTTTACTACTTCCATGTTTTAATTTACTTATTAAGTATGCATTGTTTATAATAATAATTAATAGTTTTAATCGTATTATCAACTGTTATTACCTTTTAATATGCAACATTTATTAACAATTATAAACAACATAATACGTTAGTTACTTATAATACGTTAGATACTTATAATGTTATAATTCATTAGTTACGAATTTAATACGTTAGATAAATTGTTGATTTGTTTTAACATCGCTGTCGATGATACGATTAAGCTTTGAATATAACGCGAATATATGCGATTTAAGCATAATTTTTTGTAATTAGTTTTACAGTTTTTTATTTAAATAACATCATTTTTTCTTACTTATAAAATAAATTATCTTGTATTTGCCATTTAGATTTTTGTTTATTTTCGGATTTTTTTTGGTATCTTAGAAACAGTCAAAGAATTTATTAATTTCTGGTATTTTGAATAATTTCAACAAGCAAATTAAATTTGGTAATTAATTTATTAGAATATATTGAACCATGCATAAAGTTGGGTGTATGTACCACGGGCGTAATTTGCTTTTGTGGAGTGTATTTAGCCCTCGGCTGATGCTCGGGCTCAAAAAAGCTTCTTTACACCCTTAAACATAATTTTTTTTAAATAAAAGCATGAGTAGAAAAAATAGGTGTACGCAACTCGTGTATGGCTAATATTTGAGAGTAGAATGAACTTGTATGAATTACGACACTCGCCATGGCTCGTATCGTAAATTTCATACTCGTGTATTAATAGCAATCATTATAAACTCATTGCATAATATACTAATTTTTTACTTATCATAATGTGTACATTATGCAACGAGTTTATATTGTTAGCTAAATACGCGAGTATGGAGTTTACGGTACGAGCCATGGTAAGTGTCGTAATTGTAATTTAATTCTAATTCTAATTTATACTCTCATGCTCATGCATGTAATTTACTTGAGTATGAAAATTGTATCGAAATGAAAATCTATATCGAAATGAGTAGGTACTATTAATGTAGGTACAGGTGACAAACATAAAATAACTAAATTATAGCATGGGAGTAGAAAAAATATTTTGCTACCATGGTGTTTCAAGTTTTAAGGTTTCAATAAATCTCAACAATATAATAGAAAATATTTCGAAAAATGCTGTCGTTTCAAATTTATATAAAATAAAACGAATAAATTGTTCAATTATGGTCGTAGATAAAGTATACTATTCTGGTTGAGTTTATTGTAACAAATACTCATTATGTTATTATTATGATACTTGTTCAAATTCGGCATTGGTTCTTGTTTGTTTCTACGTCTAATTACTTTTTGTTTACCCTTAGTTCTCTGTTCTCCACAAACTTTTTCATTTAATAAATTGATCTACAAAAATATCCAAGATGTTTTCCAAATAGATTAATATTAATCAAGCCTGCCACTCTTAATGGACTACAAAAGTTCAATAATATTCGAAAGTTAGGAACGCAGAAAAAACCTTGGAACAGAAGTTACTGAATCGTTTTCCTCCAATAAAATTATTATTTGACCTATTCGTACAAACATAAATATCTTAAGCCGTAAATATTAAATAAAATATGGCATTATTGGACACAATTTATTGGGAATAAAATTGTTTACGACCGAAATTTTGCTTGAATAACAAAAATAACAATATTCTACGCTTGATTTTATAATCAAGACATTAAGAGCAGAAAATTGGCGTAGGTCAAGACGTCAAGAGTAACTACGTAATTGAATAATTATAGATTTCACAGAATGTACTTTTTCAGTATTTTAAGGAGCATTTTTTAGTAATTATGTAACCAGTAAAATTTTTAAAATTTTCATGGTTTATAACGTATTTCAGCATTAATAATATTAATTATTGAACGTATTTTGTTTTTGTTACTTAGTTTAATATTAGGTATATTTCAATTTACTTTATTACTTGTTAATGTTGGTATACTATTTTTAGTTAATTATTAGTTCAAGTATTGATAAATTTGCGTTAATATTTTATGTGCGTGTAGTATTATAGTAATAATAACATAGTAGTGCATTGCATAAATTAACCTGTTTAAACATTAATTCTTTTTGGATTTTTTAAGCCTAGAAAATAATAATTCACTGTTTTGAAGCTATCAAGTATAATTTCTAAATTCTTTAGGTACCCAGTCCACAATTTTTTTAACTGCTTCAATAAATATCATAATTCTTTACTAACTGAAATAAATCTTTAAAATTTTAGAGCTCTGTGCAAAAAAGAAAGTAACTGTTTTGATTTTGAGCAAAAGTAAAATTTCCAAGAAGAAGAATCAATGCCGCTATTTGACAGGCAATTCTCATGCTCCATGATCATTTTTCTTAGAATTTAAAAACATGAAAGAATCCTCAAAGAATCTTTATGTAAACTGAAATGTCAAAGTATATAGGTACCTCTAAGTTTGGAAGAGATGTGTGGTATTTATACCGGGTGGAACACCATACATGTGTACATAGGCGATTATAGCATCACATTTCACATTTATGCAGATTCTGCTCCCTATTTCCATGTAGAAACACGGTAAAAATTACCTAATATTGATCTTTAAAAGTATTTTAGAAGGAAATTATTAGTTGCATCTGGTGTGACATAATTTGACCTTTCGATTGATAGCTTTAATGAATTTCTACGTGAAAATGGGGAGCAGGTATCTGCATAAATGTGAACTGCAATGCTAATCGCCTATGGTGTATGGTGTTCCACCCGGTATTTATTTATTTTTTTAACAATGCAAGTTTTGTGTTGTGTAATAAAATTAATAGGCTACGCTCGTGTCGGATAACTTGCATTTGTTTCAGAATCACTCATTTCCCACACTTGTTACGAAAATAACCAAAACAGTATTGTTGACATTGCATAACTAGGATGCGGTAAAGTACGAGTACCAGCCCGAAACTCGTACTTTGCTGCATCCTAGCTATGTAATGTCATTTTGAAGATGAAAATACTGTAAACATGGCTCCAGTATTTCCATAATAACTTCTGTATTTTTAAAATAAATTAAGTAAAACAAAAATTAGTCGAAAAGGAAGGTTAGTTGAAGGCTTCTTGCTTTTTAAATTTTTCTTTCTATTTACGAGTATAGCGACCGAAAAAACTCGTATCAAATAATGACAAAATACGTCATTTTTAAATATTTTTTACATCAAATTCCTAGGCCAAAGACAAAAAATAAAAAATAGAGGCATTAAGACATTAATACACTCATAGGTAAAAGCATCATATACTTATTTCAATTATAACAAAAATAAACGTAAAATTTTAGGGTAGGCGCTGCACTCTTGTAAATCCAGAAGATTAACAATTTGAACGATTCTGGCTGCATTTAACATGAAGAATCATGACTCATTAGTGAATCAATAAATGCGAAATATTAATTGCTGTGACATCAATTAGCAAATTTGGAGCTACTTTTTATCATTTAATAATCCGTATTATACGTTGATTAATGCACAATATTTTTTTTGAATCAATAATACATTAGTCGGAAGACGGGTATAGAGACGGGTATAGAGATTTAACCCATTGACTGTAATAATTTATGTAAAACTCGCATTTTTAGTAATTTTTAGAAATTATTTAACAAAATACGGCAAGGTTTTTTGTAAATTTCATTCTATAGCCATGTAAGCACAACCTATAACTAACTATACATCATTGTAAAACATGAGATCATCGATTTAAAAACCAACCACAAAATGATTTATTGTAACATGCTCTGCATTTGATAGCAAGAGATGGGCCTTTAAGTTAGGTAGTGAAATGTCAAAGTATCTACCTCTAATTTCAGCGATATGCGAATCATACTGGCTCTTGCTCCTGACAAACTCCAACTTAGTCCCACTTTTCAGGAAGCTTTCAGTCTTGTATTCCTGATACCACTCACTCCCTGAAGTCGTTTTGCTAGAACTGCTCGCCGTATCCCAGTCGTCTTTGACGTTTTCTTTACTCGGCGTTCTTCTGAGGCTCTCTTCCGAGGGAAACCTGCCAGTCAGTGACGTCACGCTGCTGCTTTTGCTGACACCGTTCCCGTGGGAATGGTACGCGGAGTCCTCCAGGAACTTCTCTTCAGAAGGCGTGCGGCTGCTGAGAGTCCTGGTGGATTTTTTTAAGGTTATGCGTTCGAATTTGACCATTTTGACACCGGATAGATCGCCTTCTTCGGTGGTTTTTTCGAAGGTTTCTTCGAAGTCGTCTTCCCCACCTGGGTCAACTATTACAACCTTTTTCGGGCTGCTCAGAGGGGTATGTCTCAGTGTAACATGTTCAAGCTGCGCTTTGGATACATGTTTGTTTTGTTCCAATCGCCGTTCCAGTTCTCCGATGTCGACACCTACTGCGTCGACAGCTTCTGACGAAGCTGTCCGGGTGCCGGTCCAGACCTTCTCGAAGAAGCTGACGCGGTCTTTGAGGCGCTTGGCGCTTCCTGAAGGGCTGTCGGGGGGCCTCTTCGAGGCGTTAGCCTCATCATTGGACGGCGCACTCATTTCAGCAAGGATCAAGTCATTTTGATGTCACTCGAGCACACTACGCGGATGCGCGTTGTTGTGAAACAAATGCCGGTTCGATACTGCTGAGTTTCACGCCGACATACGATAGCAGGAACGTGAACGAGATAAGAGGCGAAACGTTCGAGGAACTTCGGGCCAGACGAAGGTGGGAAAGTTTTTTGCAGGAGTTTTATTGCTTGATTTGTTGATAAAGATTTTTTGATGTAATAAGTAGGAGGCAATATGAAGTATGAACGCTAATTTGATTTGTATTTGTATCATAATTTAATAATCAGTTGTGATTCACAATTTCGTGCATATATTTTAATAACAAACTAAAATAAATGAAAAATGAACAACCCAATACCATTCTTGAGTCCCACATACTTGGTTTTGACTATAACTTTTCTAGATTTGCATCTTCCTGTGTTTGCATCCACGCTAAATCTAAAATTCTAGATTTGAATTTTCCTGTGAATGAATCTTTTGATGCAGGTTGTAATAAAATTAACTTTCTAGATTTTCATCTTCTGGTGTTGAAATTTCCTGTGTATGAATATTCTAGAATTTTATTTTCTGGTGTTGAACCCATTCCCGGTTGACAGGTGATAACCTCACACCGCACACACAATGTGGGAGATTGTCACTTATCCAAGTTGACTGATATGTTACAGCATATTTAAAAGGACTTTTCCTAATACTTTTGTTGTTAGCTGGTAACCGCACACACGGTGTTTTTTTACCTGTGACTGCCGCTTAATAAGTTGAGAAAATGGCGTGATAGATTATCAGCAGAATTATTCCTGGCAACTTCAAAAGCTTTATAAATTAAAATATTTGTTTTATTTTCTTTAATTCAATTTGGTTCTGTCTGTGAATAATTTATGTATGTTCCTGATTCCTGCAGTCTCTACTATAAATTTCCTGCTGGGAAATTCAGTGTACATAGTTTATTGATTAAATTGCAGGAATATAAATATGTAAAATTATGCAATATTTTTCTTTTTGTGTTACGTAATAATACATATATAAATATTGTACTTCAAACAATAGATTAGTTGAAGTAATTAATTTTGCACTTACTACACCCAAGTGTAACCGTGAATTGACGGTCTAACATTAAACTGTGAGAATTTCTCACTCAAGTTAGGAAGAAATGTGTTATTTATATATTTATTTATTTATTTAAGAATGGAAGTTTTTTGTTGTAATAAAATTAAATACAAATACTTCAGATAAAAACGAGATAAGAATCGTTAAAAATTCTGATAATAAATATGTTTTTGTAATAAAAATGCAGTAAGTCAATGAAAAATATGTAAAATATAAATAAATATTATGTACAAAAGTACAAATAATACTATACATATAAATTTCGCTAATATTTGCTACTGTACTTATTGACTGACAAATGTAAATTCAATAAAAATTGTGCTATTCCTATATACATTATGAATAAACAAATATAAGTAGATATAGATAGTAAGAAATTTTCAGAACTCATAATAATAACCGATTTATATATTTGGAAAATACTGTAAGTTTTGTAATATTTATATTACACATAGAATATTATTTGTAAAAGTAAAAACTGGTTGAAAATAAAAATGTGGACCCCTCCATGGAATTAATACTCCCTACGCCAATGTTTGCACGTATGTGTGGTCGTCTAACTGTAGAACTTTTCAAAAGTCTTTTACAACAATTCATAAATAATTGTTATATCAATGCAATGATCACAAGAACGTATAGCTCATGAATCTAGCTTGACAGAGCATTATTTTGTTTTGTTTTGTACCACACCCTTTCTTCTGCAAGTTTTCTTCGATCAGAGGTTCTCAATAGAATGGTGCAACCACGAAGTATAATATAAACACAGGAGTGGACACTCCGTATCTTAGCAATACTGTAGATTTATGGCATTTTTTTACCCTGCATTACCTACCATCGTTATCATTGTTTATCGCCATAGAATGTTTGGTCCGTGCTGGCCCGTGTTGTCTGTCTCTCTCTAAAAGGTAAACAGGAGGGCCACACTTCATCTGCCAGAGTGTCCACTCCTGTCATATATCATATTTTGTGGTTGCAACGAAAACAGTAGGTACAGTAAAAGATCTATATCAAAAAGTACAAGTTTATTTTGCTATTTCCTTCGAGTGACCTTTGACATTTGACTACAATAAGAACTGACCATTCAGTATATTTTATTTTGTGTAGAAAGAAAATATTGATTCAAGAAATTCGTGCACTTAAATTTAATATTATCGGCATTTCCTTTTTATGAAACAAAAAATGTTTAAATTCAATATTCGGTTACCTCGTTTCTATTTTTAGAACAATATGTTGAAGAATATAAATAATAGTAGGACAGGATTGTATAAAATAAATTGTTGTTGTTACCGTATTTGTATACAGAAATGAAGTCATGCAACATTATTTACTATTATGTGGAAATTTTAATTTATATTTCCTGAAGATACGTTTAGTAATTTTAGTAATTATCATCAGTGGAGGTGAACATTTTTTATTTATCATCAGAGATGTATTTAATAATATTCTTTAATAAAAATCTTTATTTATTAGATGAAATATGAAATGAATTAATTTTTTTATAGATAGTAGATAATGTACTCTATTTGAGTATATAATATTGCAATTTGCAATTTATTGTACTTATTCGAATAATTACGACACTTGCTATATGTAGTAAACAGTGCTATAATAGGCTACTTTCTACTTGCCTTGTAGCCTTGTAGGTACTGAAAATATAAGATGGAAAACAGGTACGAATACAAATTTCATTTAAAAAAAATAGGAGTACCTACCTTTTTAATAAATTGAGAAAGAAATTTTGCTGTGGCGTCGTTCTACACTAGACACAATACTAAATATTTAGTATTGATTAATTATTTTTGGACTTTTTAATGAAAATTTTGTCGAAATAAAAAATACGACTGCCAAGTTTTTATCTCTTTTTAATAAATATTTAATAAAAGATATTAAATAAAAAATATCATGTACAGTTTAGCCTATTAAAATCTTGCTAAAAAGTGTATTCCTAAAATAAAATGTGTCAAAAGAAGACTTAAGGTGGATTTATAACTGCGCACAGCGCACAGAACATAATTTAGCACAACACAGCACAGCACAGCGCACAACATTTTCTTCACGGGGGTTTTATAAATCACACAGAAACACAGATTTATTGACGGGTTATCACAGCTGTTTTGACATTTAATTTGGAGGCTTTGTGTATTTTTATTGTGTTTTACAAATATTTCTTTAAAATAATAGACAACAAAATAATATAAAACCGTGTTTGACCAAAAAATAACCTTGACAGGAGACTTTGACATAAATAATAAATGAATAAATGGTAAATAAATAATTCGTGTGCTGTGATAAATTATTTTCTATGCGCTGTGCGTCTTATAAATGGATGCACTAATTTCCATATGACCAATTCATATGCTATGCTGTGCTAAATTATTTTCTATGCGCTGTGCGTGTTATAAATCCACCTTTATACTACAAGATTTCAAGAATTTATGAATTTTTTTATGTCAGCAGAACTTTGTTACAGAAAATAACGTTGTGATCGACTGTGGTTCTGACAATTTAGGTTCGAATCCTGTTTCATTTTAACTGCACAAAAATCTCTCCTGTTGTATAACGCTCCAGTAACAACCATGAGTGAGATGACGGCTGGTAACCGCACACACAGAAAATATAATCTATACCGATGATTCACAATAAGTTAGGTAATAGGCGTGGCGTGACAGAAACTTAAACTATGTACGTATGTTTATGGTAATATCTTTTGAAATGAAGGTGAGTACCGCCCTGTGCTAATTTAAACAATTCCCTACTTATTCAAATATATGCAACGGATGTAAGTCAAATAAAGCGCCGGCTCTGAACGCGCAAAAACCAGACAACAAAAAACCGCTCATAAAGAAAACATTACATAATCATGGTGTGCTGTGCTACATATTTGTGTCCTCCCAAATGACCTTGACCCGAGATTACACTTTAATCTTACTCTCATTTGACTTCATTTCAACTTGCGATGCTCGACTGTTTGCCTCAGGCATCAATGAAAACGAAATTTGTTTTTTTATGTGGAAAAAAACGTTTCGACATTGTTATTTTTCGTGGAAAAACAGTGGAACGGTTACTCAATACTTGATTAATTGAGTTCTGATATAAATTGGAAGATAATTGCAGGTGAATATCAAAAATTAATGGCACGAAAGAATTTGAATACGAAATTAATTTTTTACTACTAAACATAGTGATTTATAGTAATTTTTGAAAGTAAGTACTGCGTTTGAGAAATGAACCTGAACTAATTTTTAATTTGAAACTGAAATGACTCTGTTGCAAATAATTTAAATAATTGATTTCATGGAACTAACAATAACAAATATTACAGTTTTCTTATCTTCAATTAAATTTTGTTTATTCAGTATTAAGAAACATTACATTTTTTATCATTAATATGTTTGTTATTATAAATGAGTATTTTAATACATACAGGATGGATCTATACTTCGGGTAAAAATTTAAGGGTATATAAATATTACTGAACATAGAAACAAAGATTTTTTGAAAAATTCGCAAAAAAAGGGTAAAGGATAAAGTTAATTTTTAGTACCACAAATAAATAGGTTTTTAAAATATATTATTAAAATCTACTACAATACCAGAAGTCATTCTTCTGTCAAAATATATAATATAATGATCTTTAAAACTAAAGCACTGTGTATATATATATATATATATATATATATATATATACAGAGAGTTTTTTTTATAAGTAAACATAGGGCATGTCATTACCATAGTTACAGTGTTACAGAATGACAGCAATGCATTAGAGCGTTTTTTTAAATCAGTAAACATAGGGATAATTAACATACGAAAATAAATATGAAATATAAATTAAAGAAATGATAAATTATTTATTTATGTTTTCTACACTTAAGAACTAGGTAGATACATTAAACTTATGAATGAGAATTTAAGAACTAGGTAGACACTTAAAAAATAATGTGTACAATGGTGACAGAATGACTGTTGAACAATTAAAAAATCGAATTAGTGCTGTTTCCAAAAATATTACTCCCCAGCAAATGCTATAAATTATTTTTATAATCGTTTAGGATATTGTTTAGAAGTTAATGGTTCCAATTTTGAGCATTTAATTCGTTTAAAAAAATTCTCAATAGTTTAATGTAGGTATCTACCTATTATAGTTCTTAAGTGTAGAAAATATAAATAAATAATTTATCATTTCTTTAATTTATATTTCATATTTATTTTAGTATGTATAATTATCCCTATGTTTACTGATAAAAAACACGCTCCAATACATTGCTGTCATTCTGTAACACTGTAACTATAGTAATGACATGCCCTATGTTTACTAATAAAAAAAACTCCCGGTATATATATATATATATATATATATATATAGTGTGTTCCACAACTTTGGACAAAAAATGAAATGGTATATACTGTACGGCGTGCTGATCATGAAACAAAAAGAATTTTTTTAAAATTCGTAAAAAAATTGCTTCGTATTTCCAAACATTTTTTTGCCACTGGTCGGTAGTTATTTTTAATAATTTTATTCAAATCTTCCACAATGAAAGTAATTGTTTACATAATATCTAACACTAATAAATGTCAAATTATCAAATATACCATCAAAACAGTGATACTTAAAAGGTACACACGTCAAGTAAACTACCCTTAACTATCAGCACGTCGTACAGTATGTACCCTTTAATTTTTTGTCCTAAGTTGTGAAACATTCTGTATTGTGGATAACAATATAGCATTTAAAATAAACTAATTGACTCTAAGTGTCTTAAGTATTACCAGAAGTACTAAAAATGTTTGTCAACAACAAGAGGTCATTATGTAAGCCACATTTTTACAGTAACATCATATTTCTTTACACCTTAACAACATGTGTACAAGTATAAAATCACAAACCAGGAAGAAATCTGATATAAATTGTTACTGCACTCTCCGCTGACAGAAATATTAGATTACTAAGTAATTAATATCTTCACATGCCCGACTATATTACTGTGATATCGCTTATAACCGCCCTTGCTAGTAATGCGAAAAATATTGCCACTGCTCTTTGGTAATCAATACGACAACAAGCAGAAAAAGAACGTTTTTATTTTTGTTTGCAGTAAAGAAGAAATTAAACGAAAGTTACATTCATTTAACCTTAATCAAAAACTGTTGTTGTAAATCAGTTATAGATAAAACAGTCAAGATAATTTTAGCTGACCAAAAAATATTTTTGATTATGAACGGATAGGTCATTGCCTGACAAGAATAACTTGCGGTATTGTAGTCGATTTAAATAAAAAATAAAATATTTAGAAAAATTAGCCGAGATATGGCACAAATTTTTTCCAAAAAATAAAAAACAACATTTATCTATAAAATATGTTATTTTAAATACTTTTTACGGCGTTCATTAAGCAAAAATATTAATTTTTTTCGAGACAAGTATTCAAATATTTTGTATTGAGAAATTTTTTAATTTTTAATATTTATTGTGTACATGGAGCTGTAACTTCTGAACGGATAAAAATATCGACTTCCGGTTTCTTTCATTAAATTTTACGAACATTTTTATATAAAACACATTATTTTAAAAACTTTTTAGGGCATTCATTAGCCAAAATATCAATTTTTTTTTCGAGAGAAGTATTCAAATTTTTCGTATTTATTATAAAAACATTTGATATTTTGGCACAATGAACACGAACACCTTAAAAACATTTTATAATAATGTATTTTATAGAGAAATGTTCGTAGAATTTAATAAAAGAAACCGGAAGTCGATGAATTTATCCGTTCAGAAGTTATAGCTCATTAAACATAATAAAAATTTACTTTCTCTCGGAATTATTATATATTATATATTTTGGCTAAACATAATTTTTTTTATAATAATGTACCTTATGGAGAAATGGCCGTAGAATTTAATAAAAGCAACCGGAAGTCGATATTTTTATCCTTTCAGAAGTTACAGCTCCATGAACACAATAAATATTAAAAATTAAAAAATTTCTCAATACAAAATATTTGAATACTTGTTTCGAAAAAAATTAATATTTTTGCTTAATGAACACCGTAAAAAGTATTTAAAATAACATATTTTATAGATAAATGTTGTTCATAAAAGAAACCGGTAGACAATATTTTTATTTATTCAGAAGTTACAGTTAATCAAACACAAAAATTACGAAAAATGCAAACATTTCTCAACTTTCATTTTTTTGAAAAAATTGCTAATTTTAGAAGTGCCATATCTCGGAAACTTACTTATTGAAAAATAAGAACTACATCACACTTTGCGATTTTAATGTCTAATTTGAGTGGCCTAAGTGTTTCATAATAAAAATCTGTATCGAAATGAAAATCTCTACGCTCAGTAGATACGTCATGTTTTATGTTATTGTATAACTATAACCCTTAATTTTTTCCATTAGTATAATAAAAACCTGTATATCATTCGATGACTCAGAATATTTATGAGATAGTGCCACACCCATATGGGATAAAAGGTGTATAATAATGAAGCATGGTTCTGTAGGCAACTAATGGATCTGTGCGAGATTTAACTGATGTGATTTAAGTGAACTGATTTATTATATAGATCTAGCGAATAAATGAAACAACTAAGAGCTAAATTATGGAATGACTGAAAAATTAAAATTCTTGTCATGATTCTTCTCACGTTATATTACGTAAGGTTTGAGTTGCGAAGGCTAAACCGCTAACCAGCCAAAGTCTGGCAAGTGGCAGGTGTAACCAGACGAAATCATCTGCCAAAACCGGCGCCGAAAGTCCAACCAGACGAAACTTTACACAACAGTCAAATAATAGGATGAGACATCACTCAGGGACATCAAAAGGCGGAAATCTGTTATTTCAAACTCATTTATTATGGAAATTGGTGGTATTATTGCAAATTGAATTGAGAAAACGTAAACAATCTGTCGACAAATTTAAAATCTCCCGCCTTTTGTAGAACACTGCATTAATTTCATTAGGCCGGATGACTGTTATATAGGAAAAAACAATGCTATTTTTAAATTTTGCTGTACTTACTTAGGTACCTATATTGATTTAAGATGAAAGTTGTAAATACAAAACTTGTTCAAAATTATGAACTACACAATATGAGACCACAGTCGTCAGTCGATCATATTGCTTTGTATGTTCTCGAGATAAATGCAAAACAAAATAGACAAATAATATAATTATACCACTGGGCACGAGTGGTTAGATTCCACTATAATAACATCTTCCATCCTATAATTGGGAGTTAATCCTGTAGGCTGGTTACCATCAAAAATAAATAAATATAAAAGAAAGAACATAAGTAGGTACCTATATGCAAGTATTGTTTGTACTCACAGAGTATAATATGACAGGAGTGGACACTCGGGCGGATGGAGTGTAGCCTTTCTGTAAGTCTTTTAGAGAGTGACAGAAAATACGGGCCAGCTCGAAGCATGCATGATGATAAACAACAGTAACGATTAGTGTTGCCGTCTATACGAGAAATTTCTCGTCTCGTCTCAATCTCAACACAACGAGACGAGAACCAATAAATTTCTCGTCGCGGATTTTCGAGATGAGACGCAAATTCAAAATTACAAGTCGAGAAATAGTTCTCGAAAAATCGAGAATTCTCGAAACTAAAACTTTGATAAAATTTGATATTATTAATTTCGAAAATGCAAAAAAAAACAAAAATTGTGTGGAAATTTAACAAAAATGTACAAAAAAAATCCTAAATTCACTCCTTGCTTTTCAAATAGACGACAACAATTTTTTCAAGAAATTGAGACGAGACGAGAATCGAGTTCTTTAAGACGAGAATTGAACAGCTGAGAAATAGCCGAGACGAGAATACTTAAAATTCTCGTCTCGAAAATTTAAGATAAAACTTCTCGTCTCAGGGCATCACTAGTAATGATAGTAACGCACGGCCCAGTAGTAATCCGTGTCTGTCGCACAGGATAAACAGAAATGCCACAAATCTACAGCATTGCTAAGATACGGAGTGTCCACTTCTGTGTTTGAATTATACTTCGTGTTTGTACCTAATTGTTAATATAATTATATAATTTGGCAACTTTGAATTTGACTTTAAAATTGTGCTACTAAAAATTATGTTAATAATTTACTAATCATAATCACTCACTTCCCACAACAATTAATTATTATTCTCTTTTGACAGCTCCCAACTCATTACTGTTAATTGCACAAAATATTTTGTATATCAAATAAAAAAGCAATTAACAAACTTTCATTTATCATTTGTTGTTTACAGTATTTATTTTTAAATGACATAACATAACCTTGTGCAAACCGAAAGATAATTTCGCTGTTAACTTAAAGAACATGAATGTAAGTAGCGAATTAGTTTAGTTTAATAGTTCATGGACAGAATTAAAATGGGTTGCTAATAATTTGTTGATTTAAAAATGCATGATCTAATCGTAGTGAAATGAAGTATAAACAAATTTATTACTTTACATAAATATGATACTATAAAATAGATTATAGATTTATTGTTCATAAACTTATGATGGAAAACAACATAAACTAATTAAATTCCTAGTCTCATATTCATATACATTCGAAGAAAAGAATAAAACTTTATGTTTGCGTCAAACTTATTTTAATAAATTAATCTTTGCAAAAAAATGTTGCCATTTTTCTGTAAACAATATACTTATTTTTTATTTAAAAGTATGAGGCAAATAGCTGAGTTTATGATGTGATCAAGTCAGGATCGAACCAAAAATAAAAGTCTGGAATATTCATACACCAGAAAAATGTACCTACCAGAAGAAGCAAATCTAGAAAATGCATAACTCATAAGTAATAAAATACCTGCATCAAAAGATTCATTCGCAGGAAAATTCAAATGTGCAATTCAAGATTCGGCATAAATGCAAACACATGAAGATGCAATTCTAGAAAAGTTAAGCTAGATTCAGACCTACCCAATTATAAGTATAAGTTGAGCGCTGGTTGGTTAAATTAGTGACTTTACACTTATAGTTATAATTCGGTAGGTCTTAATCTAGCTTCATAGTTAAACTCGAGTATTGGGTTGTTCATTTAGTTCAGTGTTCAGTTCAACCTAATTTTTGTATCCTCCTTCTGTGGAAGAGACAAACTAATTTTCTGAAATGGGTTCAACACCAGAAAATAAAATTGTAGTATACACACGAATATACATGCACAAGAAGATTCAAATCTAGAAAATTTATACTTAATAAAATAACTGCGTTAAAAGGCTCATTCACAGGAAAATTCAAATCTAGAATTTTAGATTTGGCATAAATGCAAACACAGGAAAATGCAAATCTATACCTTTTCAACTTCAAATTGGGATTAAACAATTTCAAATTGGGAATAAACAAATTTTATATTGTTAAATTTGAAGGTGTTTCGTCCCAATTTGAAGTTGAAAAGGTGTAGAGAAGTTATGGTCATAACCGAGTGGAGTATGTGGGACTCAATAATGGTATTGAGTTGTTCTTTTAGTTCAGTTCAACCTAATTTGTGTATCACACTTGTGTAGAAGGGACAAATTAGTTTCCTAGATTTGATCTTCCTATATATTGCATTTGCATCTTACTGTGTTTGCATTTATGCCGAAACTAAATTTTTTGATTTGAATTTTCCTGTAAGTGAATCTTTTGATGCAGATATTTTATTACTTAAATAATTTTCTAGATTTGCATCTTCTGGCGTTGCGTTGCCCTGTGTATGAACATTCTAGAATTTTATTTTCTGATGCTTTATTTCATTTATTTATTATATAATTTATTTACTCCCAATATTCATAGATGGTAGATGTTATTATATACACTTCGACTGATTCCTCTCGGTGCAGTCAGAATCTCAATCCGTGCGACGACCTTTGAAATTCAAAGCGGTAACGGAGAGATTCTTTTGTAACCAGTACTAAGACGATCAAGCGATCAGTTTGAAGCATCCGAGTGCGATTTAATTGCAAGTTGTTTTACAATAACGAGACTCCGGGTTCATACGTCATCACATGCAAAGAGCTGTGCTTCAACCCGCACAGCTACTGCATCGACAGTATAACAACAGATTAACAGGAAAAAATAAATTTGCAGGAATAATTTTCCAGCAGGAATAAATTTGCAGGAAGAAATTCTCTCTCCTAGCTGCTCCAGCTGACGGGCAGACGGAATCAATACAGGGAACAGCGGAGTGTAACGGTTGGTACACAGACTCAGACTGTGCCCCATATCGCCGGCGTCTGTCGTGACGTCATGACCACACCCGCCCGGTCCTGGTTAGGGGCGGTCCGGGACAGACTCCGGCTCTCCGGAACATTTACAAGGTTACAAGGGCAAGAAACAAGAGAAAATGTTTTTATCTCAGAGTTTCATTGTTTATTTTGTAAATATTATATTATACGTATATAGTATACGTAGAATGGCGCCTACATACATCTTTTTTAATAAAATATTTTTGAAAATGATATAAACAAGTCCAAAAATAAATAATGAAAATTGAATATTTAATTTAACATAGAAAATTTTCAATACTTCTATACTTACAAAATAATGATGTCACATAAAAATTTATTTCTCAAATTACTAAAAATCTGATGTGGCCAACACATGACCTCACGCCATACTCTACTATTTTTATTTTTCGACTATACCTAAGTATATATTATGTAGTACTAAATCACAAATATACCATTATAGAGGGGAATTCGAGAATTGTAGTTTTTATAATATTATTAATGTTCATCAGAATCATATAAATGACATTTCATATTTTCAATTTGTCAAAATGTCAAAAATGTATTTGACATTAACGATCAAATATTTTATTTTTTGTTTTCATTGATAGACACAGATAAATGAAAATTGTAACAAATTTGTAGAAATGTTACTTCTTGTAATTGGAAAATGGTGCTAGGTAGATAGAAACAAAGTTTTGAATACAATTTGTAGATAGTATCATACTTATATTAGAAAAATAAAAATCGTAGAGTTTGGCAAGAGGTCATGTGTTGGCCACAAAAGATTTTTATTTTTGCCGAGTGTATTTTATGCGAATAGATAATTAATACAAAATTACACAAAAATTCTATATCTTCAAGTTATAAAAATTTCGCTAAATAGTAGGCTAAATAGTGAGACACAAAAAATTAAATTCAAAATTATGTTTGTTTATGATCAAATTAAATAAAAACAAAAATAATTATCATTAGATAAACATATGAATTACATATTAGTATATCGAAAAATATAAAATAAACTAAAGTATTCGACTATAAAAAATTTATTTTTATTGCCAACATTTGTCTCACTGTATACTCTCATTATCAACCAATCAATAACTTCAATCATTTCACTGATGAACCAGTAAATCAATTTGCTTCCCACTATGTTTAAATGGTTTTATTACCGTGTAACTTGATAAAATATCAAAGATCTCTTTGTAAGCCTCTTGACTTAGCTTTACCGTTACGAAGAAGTTGAAGTGTTCTTGGTTTTAACACCGTGAAGGCAGAGACAGATGGTAAAGGAACTGCAGAGATAAATTCAGACTTGTGACTATATTCAGAACAGTTGGTCGATGTGTGAAGCTGCACTAATGATGTAAGTAATTATTAAACGAGTAATGCAGTAAACGGATGATGATGATGATGATTTTAATGTGTTTACGACTTGAGAAATGCATCTTAGACAGATTCCATTAGGTTCTGAAATTTTCACTAAGTTATGTTTGTACGGTAAAATTGAACTTCCTTTACCGTGTGTGCGGTTACCAGCCTTAAATAAATAAATTAATAAACATAAATAAACAAAGGAAATAGTATATTATACAACAATGCTATAATGGATGCAATTATTCCCTCCGATGATTAAAACCCTTCCTCGCTTTGGTCGTGTCTTATGAAATAATAGCATCCATTTTAGCGTCGTTGTATAATATACTATTTCCTTTGTTTATTAATAAGCCGCTCATCGAAATCCAATATTAAGAGTCCCGTTTCCCTAACAAAATATTGCATGTTTAGAGGTGTAGCAGTTTCTGCTTTACTCATTGCATATTACAAATTTGAAGGAAAAACAGATACTAGATGTATGTCTAATTATTAAACTTGGTTTATAAGATCGGGAGCTCATGACAGATGATGGTCTCCGATTTCATACAGCGGGTATTAAACCCCTACACGCTTTCCGGTCATATGGAAAATTGCACTTTTCCACTTGCACAAAAATTTTGTGTTTTTCTCTGATTTAATAATGCATGCCCTTTTATCAAAAGAAACTTAAACAAATTTAAAGTCTTAAAAATTATAGGCATGCGATTCGCAGGATTCCAAGGGGCTCAAACGGTCACGTGATCTTGTAATAAAAAATATGATTTTCCGCGTTTTCGTACAGCATGCCGATGAAAAGAATTAATATTTGTGTCATAAAACACCTATAACCAAATTGGCATGCAGTCCTCGTTGGCCTAAGGGTAGAAAATTTCGGAAAAGTTTTGTGCAAGTGGAAATGCAATTTTCCCTATGACCGGAAAGCGTACAAGGGTTTAATACCCGTTTTTCTATGTTGTCATAGGGTCAATATGCTATCCTCCAAAAGATACGCTGTATGAAATCGGAGACCATCACCTGTCATGAGCTCCCTGTCTAATAAAACCTAGTTTAATTCTTTTACAAACATCTAGTATCTGTTTTTCCTTCAAATTTGTAATATGCAATGAGTAAAGCAGAAACTGCTACACTTCTAAACATGCAATATTTTGTTAGGGGAACGGGACCCTGAATGTTGGATTTTCATGAGCTCCCGGTCTATATGCCCAGTTAGAATTATTCTGAAAAAATCTTTAGAATCCATATAAAAAAATATGGAAGCAATTTTTTACATGCTTTATCTTATGATTAAGAGATTTATTAGAAAATGTAACTAGGCATAAACCTAGTTCCATTCTTCGTCTGTAAATAAATTTATGAAATTTTGCATTATCTGTAAAACTTCGTGAGCATTTTTAAAATTGATAGACTGCTTTTACTTATTTTTGGCGAATGTTTACATGCGTTGCCGTAGGACAAATTACGTGGAGTCGATTCCCTTAAGGTACCTATCGACATCGGCTTACCTTATATTCAACTAAGAAGTTACAGAAACAGTCCTGCTTAGGAAACTTGAGTGCGTCTAATCGGTTATCGTGTGTGCGGTTATCAGCCGTCAATTCACTCATAATATGATTGTTAATGTAGAGTACACCACAGTTAGAAGGCCCGTCTACCTCCTAAAATCCTGCATAAAATGTACTAACGTAGCGAGTATATTGTGACCAGTACAAGAATTGTAAAATTTTATTTCAACAAGGATTTTATAAAGAAAGAATGGATCTACAGATGTGCATTTTTTAAATTTTGAATAAAAAGTTGTACATGATTATAAAAATGCCGAAAATTTTAAAAAAATCCAATTTATGCAAACTTTACACGGTTTTATCTCATGATAGAAATTTATTTTAAAAATTTTTAAAAGGCACATCTGTAGATCCATTCTTTCTCTATTAAATGTTTATAAAACATTATCCTGAAGTCAATAGTAATCTGACAGTTTACTCGCAACGAAATCACTTTTACAGTATTTTTTTTCAACTTCAAAATGACATTGCATAGCTAGGATGCGACAAAGTACGAGTTTCGGGCTGGTTTCAGGCAGTCATAGTAGTGGAGAAGAGAGTGGAATAGAAAAAAACGTAAAAACGAGAGTACTCTAGGAATTCGGAAAAAACCTAGACCGGCCGCTTAAGTTCAGTGCATTTAAACTGGAATGTGAACCTGACTGGATTCGAACCTGAGTTTTCTGAACCACAGTCGGTCACAAGTGTTGATAAGAATATGTCACTACTTTTTCAAATCTATTTTTAGACTTGACCTAATATGACTCACAATAAATTATGAACATGTATGATAATTTTTAATCCTAATAAATAATGTATTTCACTTTTTTTATTCTGCACATGTTTCATTACGAGTTAAAAATAATTATTACGATATTACGGCGCCTACGTTATTGACAAAATGACGAAAATATATTTGCGGCTTATTATATCATTGTTTTGCAAACAAATATATTACATGGATAAACTGGATTGCGAATCAGTAAAGAAAGATTTATATGATAAGGATTAATGTTGTAAGCTTGTAATTGTTTCGTCGGATACATTGTCAATTTAAACGTAGATGCTAATAAATGAGATTAGTCCTTCATGAAGGTATTATTTGGTTCCCAATTAAACTGAATGATTAATATTTTTATTTAGCTGTTCGCAGTATACCGTAGTCGTAGTGTACTAATAACTTGATTTAGGTACAATTTGGAGAAAAATTTTATTCACAAAAAATTTCTATAATTTTATGCTTAACATCGAACTGTTTTAAATTTTTCAAAAGATTCGAAACGTACGAAAATCTAAAATTTTATTATTTGTACTTCCTCGGCCTATTATAATAGGGAAAGTATTACTTGTAATCGTGATTTTTTGACGGTTCGAGATTTTGATGAAAAAACATAATTTAAAAAAGTAGGCCTGTCTGTCTGTCGGTCTGTCTGTCTGTCGATCTGTATGTTGGTCTATCTGTATGTCTGTCTGTATGTCTGTCTGTCGGTCTGTATGTTGGTCTGTCTGTCTGTCTGTCAGTCTGTTAGTTAGTTTTAAGTTCGTTAATGAGCTTCATACATTCAGTGGTACCACCTTCATAATTAAATTTATTTTAAATTAGTACCTACTTGATTTGATGAATTATTTAATTTAAATTATATTTCTATATATATTTATATAAATGCAATTAAAAACTCGAATTTTAATATTCATTAAATGATTGCTGCCACTTTTACATTGACGCTTGTCACTTTGACACCGATTACGTTATTAAAACATACTGGTGGTCACAGCAATTTTTACCTTCCGCTTACCTGTAAAGGAAGGTATTGGAATCATGCAAAAAATCGGGTAGTGAGTTTTTAGTGGATGAGCACGAATTAGGGTCCTTACAACTCATTTTTGATAGTTTCACGATGATGTCTGTGTGTATGTGTGTGTGTATGTGTGTGTGTGGTGTGTGTGTGTGTGTGTGTGTGTGTGTGGTCAAGGCCGGGTGTTAGTCGCATAACTCAAATACGAATTATCCGAAAATTTTGATATTTGGTATTTAACATTTATATATAAATTGGAAGAGCCCCTTAGATTTTGGTACAAATATCTTCATCGGAAGTGATATTTTTTAAAGATTGAAAAGGTTAATTGTCAAAATTGTATATAAATTTGGATAAATATAGTATTTATTTGTAATAAGAATAAGAGGAAAAATTAATTGCAACTTATGTTATAAAAAAATTGTCTTTATCTGGTAGCATTAAAGAACTGCAATAAAATTTAAAAAATAAATTTATCAAATTAAACGTTGAAATCTTGTAATCCATGTTCGATTGATTTTTGTTTCTGCATAAAAATATTGACAGATACGACGGGTGACAAGTTGGCAGACTAGCGCTATATAAGTCATAGTAATTGAACGGGGGATGTCTTCAACACAGAAGAGTTTTCGTGTGAATGAATCTTTTGATTCAGATGATACTAATTTCTGTGTTTAAATATTTTAGATTTTTATTTGTATATTTTAAATGGGCACCGGATTGTACGTATACATTTCTGTTTAAAGTCTAGATATGGCGGAAGGTTGTGTGATGGCCACGTCAGATTTTTAAATTTAAAATGAGGGATGGTTTTTGAAAAAACAGCGACAGTTCGATGTTAAAATTGTAGAGTAGACAATGTGTAATCTATAAAAGAGTTATTGGTAAACTGTGATTTTTAATGGTTTTCTAGACATTCCATTATTCAAAACAAGTGCGAAAGATCGGAAAAGACAATACATACTCGTATAGCTCAGTATAGTGTTACCAAAATTTGGTTCATAAAGCAATCGAAATGCACGAGCAATTAATTTAATAAGTAACTACACTTACACGCTAAGTATACTTTTAACTGAATCCTATTTTATTTTGTGTTTCTCACCAGCAAATTGTGGTTGTGAATGAACTTGAAAAGTACACTTCTATTAAAAAAAAGTAAAACAAAGAATTCCCGTTCCAGTTGAGTAGACATCGATGTCAAGGTTTCTTAAGTTTTTTACTTGACTGTACCTCAACACCTTAGAGTACAGTCTAGACGAATAATAGTCAGTCATTTCACACGTAAACTGATTACGTTTTTCTCAACTTTATTATTGTTTTTTTACTCAAGTAATTTAGTACATAATTGCTGCAAAGAATTTTAAGTATAATTTCAAACCGTTTCTTTAATAGCCTAAAATTCATTTGGTTAATTGAAGTAATTTTGACACTTTTTTGAGTCTTTTAAATGCTATATAGAAGTGTAGAATTAATTAAATAAGTGAAAACTATTTTTTAAATTAAATATTAACACGTCGTTTTACAAGAAATCATTTTTACAGCATCTAACAAGTATTTATTACCCATAGAGTATGAGACGAGAATGCAAATGTGAAATTAGAAATTTAAATTATAGAATCAATGACACTATAAATATTCACAAACGGAGTGTCCCATTTAAACCTCATTCACATCAGCATTTAGTTTTAAGGTTTACATTTATGTTTACGTTTAAGAAAGTTTAAATACATCTAACTAAATACAAGCATTCACAATTCTTGAAAGTGGGACGTGTGAGTGTTCCTAATTATACCTAGTTATTTGAATTTAAACTTTTTTAAACGTAAACATAAATGTAAACCATAAAACTAAAACGCTTAGGAATGAGGCTTAAAGCAAGTAATAATTGTTGAGATCTCAAAAATTATAATACTTACAATTTTTATTATATTGGAACAAAATTGCGTTAAGTCTTGTTCGCACAAAGATTATTCGAGGATTCTTTGAAGATTCTTTCATGCTTCTTTATTTTGAAAATAATAATCCTGGTGAGAATTGCCTGTCAATTTGCGGTACCGCTTGAATCTTAATGAGTCTTGGAAAAGAATAATTTTTAATTCATTCATAACTTCTTAAAATCCTATTGAATTAATTTTTTTTTCCAGAATTTTGATATGAAGCATAAAAAAATCCTTAACGAATCCAAATGTGAACCAGGGCTTTAGTGCCCTAATTAATGCTGTATGTTTTCAAAAATACGGGCAACAACATTTGGGTATATATTTAGATGATATAAATATTATTTATTTATTTATTTCCATTTAAGACATTGTAACGAAATTGAACTAGAAAGCAACGAAACCTTTATAATCTTAACCCTTTTCGGAATCAAAATAATTTACTTTAATGAAGTTTTTCTTATTTTAATTCACGCAATTCCAAATGAAGCCAAATGAGAATGATAGCACGCACGCATGTTTTGGGAACATTACGCTTCGCACGCGACCAATGACGTCACGAGTTATATTTAACACTCTCGTGTAGACGAACCAGACACGTCATCACCCAGATACGATAATTACAGAATCGCTGGCTGTAATTACTAATTAAAACAAAACAGAGAAATCGAAATTAAATTGAAATGGTAAATAATTAGCTGGTATTTTATTTATCACTTCAAATACAAGTAAATCAGTTGAGAATGAGATCAATCAGTCAGTATATTAAGTTCAGATTAATTGATTAATTGATGTAGATATCGATTTTATCGAAAAAGTATCAAATGGGGTACACATATGCTGATTTTTTACCTCTCGGCTCTCGCCTCTCAGTCCTGTAAGAGAGGTATTGTATTGTAATCATGCTAAAAGTGAGTGAGTTTTTAATGGATAAGCACGTTTTGAGGTCCCTAGAACACGATTTTGATTTTGATGGATGTCGAAGGTACCATAACTCGAATACCACATAATAAAAAAATTGAAATTTTGTACATGAAATCCTATTCTGACACCCTATAGATTGAATCTGATTAGATTTTGGTGTTTATGGATTAATAGGAATTTTTTTAATAACAATGTACCTATACTAAATGTAACTACAATTGTATTCAAAACGTTGTATCTATCTAGCACCATTTTCCAATTACAAGAAGTTAAAAATTATACTTTGTTACAATTTTGAATTATCTGCCTACCAATAAAAACGAAAAATAAAATATTTGAATGTAATGTCAAATAAAATTTTCACTATTTAACAAATTGAAATTGAAAATATGAAATGCCATTTATTAATTATAAGGTCATGATAAACTTAAATAATATTATTTATAAAAACTACAATTCCCGAATTCCCTTCTACAATGGTATAATTGTGAATAAGTACCTTCATTTCATACACACTTATATTAGTAAACTAGTAGAGTATGGCGAGAGGTTTATATTAAACTATTTTCGAATCTAAGTTGGACGTACTTTTTTTATTTTGCCTATATTTTATTATTAAAAGGGGAAAAAATTATTGCTAAATTCTTATGTGAATTAGGTTTAGACTTGGCTGATAGTTTAATTATAAAAAGCAAAAGCGAGTGAAGCGAGTCTACTTAAATCCCTGTTCACACATAGATTCTTTAAGGATTCTTTCATGCTTCCTGAAAAAAATCACTGATGTTTTGGAAAGCTATCAATGAATTAGAAATTCTTGTTTTCCAAGACTCACTAAAGATTCAGTTTAGCGGCGTCGCTATTTGACAGGCAATTATCATCATGATTCTTTTTCTCAGGATTCAGAAGCATAAAAGAATCCTCAAAGAATCCATGTGTGAACACGACTGATTCCAAAATCAGTTAAATATGTAAACAATATAAAACTCTTTACAATAATAAGAGATTCAACATGAATATAATTTAAAAGTATAATTTTCATTAAACTAGAATACAAGAATTGATACGCTCGACGCGTTCAAAACATTACTTCTTAATTATTCCAGAAGTAATTACTATGTTTAACCATCTCAACTCTTTTAATAATAATTAATTTCATAATTAAATCACTTTCTTTATCTTTATCACTTGCACCAATTTTTTGTACCGTGACCCTATTAATGTAGCAACATTTTTACGTAAATATTGCAACACGATTATTTTAAAATTGAGAACTTGTAGCTATTTTCGCTAGTGACATCATTGTAGAGTTGAATTCATTGGACATTCGTTGGATGTGACTTTGCGATGGTATGTATGTGTGTGTGTGTATGTGTGAATAGTGTTGACTGCTGGATGGATGTTGGCCTTCATTTTGAATGCCTTTAGTTTCTGTGAACTCGTAAAATGTTGCGATAATTGTTAGAATGAAATTGGAGAAGGTGGATTTGTGGTTTTGCAAATTATATTGCACACACTTAAGAAAATATTTTTTAATGGCAGATCGTACATATTCATTTTATATCTATCATGTACGTATTATATACGTCATTGGTACATATATGCAGAATGTATAAAAACTTCGACACTTCGAGTATATTATACGTTAAGAGGCTCGTCTACCTTCTAAAATCCAGCATAAAATGTACTAATGTAGCGAGTGTTTTGTGGCCAGTACAATAATGGTAATATTTTATTCTAACAAGGATTTAATAGAGAAAGAATGGATCTACAGATGTGCATTTTTAAAATTTTGATTAAAAAATTGTACATAATTATAAAAATTCCGAAAAATTAAAAAAAAAAATCTATTTACGCAAAATTTACACGGTTATTAGCTCATGATATGATAGAAATAATTTTTAAAAATTTAAAAAGGCACATCTGTAGATCCATTCTTTCTCTATTAAATGTTTATAAAAACATTGTCTTGTTGTCAACAATAAACTAACAGTTTACTAGCAACGAATACACTTTCACAGTATTTTCCAACTTCAAAATGACATTGCATTGCTAGGGCTGGTTTTAGGCAGTCGTAGTAGTGGGGAAAAGAGTGGAGTGGAATAGAAAAAAAAAAGTGAAATCCAGAGTATTCTTGGAATTCGGAAAAAACCTAGACGGACCCGCTTAAGAGTGAAGGGTATATTATGCAGTTTAATGTGCTGATTATGGATCTAAAAAAATTCCATAGCTGATGTTAAAGTGCTACTTTGTTGTCTATTTTGTCATTTTGAGTCGATAAAGTAACACTTTAACAGCAAGGGATCTACCTTTTCGAACCTTAGGTGTCACATAATATAACGCATTGAATAAAATTCTTCTAAAAATTGTTAGGCATGTAGGTAAGTGTCTGTAATTGATTGCCGCATTTGGTCATACCTATAATTTATATTGCATTGAACAAAGTATTTAATTAACGATAGAAATATGTACAAGATTAACCCAGATTCCCGTAAGATTTATATCTCGCCATATGCAGTTCATGTAACCTTTAGCTGCACTCCTTTTCATCTCTTTTTCAACAGTTTGAAATATAAACAAACTAAAATCAAGCAACGGAATACAAAAATAG
Source organism: Agonum fuliginosum (assembly GCA_947534325.1). Classification (NCBI taxonomy): domain Eukaryota; kingdom Metazoa; phylum Arthropoda; class Insecta; order Coleoptera; family Carabidae; genus Agonum; species Agonum fuliginosum. The sequence continues at coordinate 44,213,076 of OX384029.1, forward strand.
GTCCAGCACATTGCTATTTCGTGTTATTTATTTTTCTTTCTTAAAACCGTGTTGCAAAGGTTTTTTTATAAGTATTTTTATCTTAAGTTCAAAAAACTTATAGCTATTATAGGTGTGATTGAATTTTTGAGTAGGCACAGTTGAATTGCAGTATTGCAGCATCAATTCTTAGAATTATAAATTGAAAATTGTTTTCTAGTGCTCAGTAAATAGCGTCTTAATAAAAATTTATTGCATAATTACTGCCTGCAATTATCTGTAATTAAAAATCTGACATTTAATCTTCTGCTACTGTGTTTGCAAAAGCAATTGTTACAAGCACAAGTGAAAAATAAACAAAGTAGGTATTTTAATAATAAATAACTTATATATAATAAAAATCTGTTTGTAACATAATAGGCTACCTACATCATGCATGGTAGAAATACTTATTTTTTATACAAGACGATAAAATTATATTTTATCGACGATAGAAAAGTATTAAGTAATTCCCAAGCGACGAAGGAGCAAGTGAATGATTGGATTGCATCATATTACCTTGTTTTATGACACTGTTTACTGTCCATAAACGTGTACATTAATGGACTAGTACGATAAAAATGCTAAATTGTACTGCTGTCAATATCATGTCAAAATAAATGTTATAATTTAATATATTTTATTAATATAAATACATACATAATTTCATAATAGCACTATGAGATGCAAATTTTTCAAATATATTCACATTATTATAAAAGAAAATCTCATCTTGGCGGTCGAACATAAAGTTTTGTATTCAACTCGTGCATAATCGGACTTTATAGACTCGCCTTATTTATCAGCCTCGCTCTTTGCCATAAACTCCGGTTCGTCCAATAAAGTCCTAAATTATGTACTCGTTACACAAATAGCTATTATCGTCGTTAATAAAATTCTATTTTTCTATAGCTGCTGTTACATTTTTTTTTATTTTAAATTAAATTATTATGAATTCACGATTTCGGAGTTTGTTATGTTTTTCACACAGTGGATGCAGAAATGTGTGAAAACGAATTTGAAGAAAATATAAAAGCATTCTACACGTCACATATTAAATATTCGATTTTTATTAATCATTTTTGAGGTAGTCAATAAAAAATTTGTTTAAACAAAAAATACAGATGCCAAGTTTTAATTTCTTCTTCACAAATATTTAATTTAAAAAATCTTGCAAGTGCCTATTGAAACACCATTTCCAAATTTATTTATTTTCAGTTAAAAATTTATATTTTTAAATATACTTTGGCATACTTTGAATTGCAGTTCATCGCATTCATTCAACACTATTTCAAGAACGAAGGCCGAAATGTCAAAAGTCAAATTACAATGTATTGTCAGCACTAGATTGCATACGAAATACCTACGTTCATTTGAAGTCAACACTCTTAAGAGGCCCGTCTACCTCCTAAAATCCAGTAGGTAAAAAATGTAGGTACTAACGTAGCGAGTAGGGTTTCACTACTTGACTTGATTTTCAAGCTACTTGACTTGACTTGACTTGAAATCAAGTCAAATTCAAGTCAAGTAATAGAATCCGAAAGTCAAGTCAAGTCAAGTAGTTAAATTTCAAGTAACTTGAAAATCAAGTAGTAAAATCTCAAATACTTGATACTTGAAAATGAAGCAGTTAAGCTATACTAAGATGAAGAAATATTAAATAATTCTTCAAAACTGCATTGCATATCATAAATTAGATATAAATGTATAACAATAGGCCTGGAAATATAGACTATTATTCACAAAACCAAATTAAAATCTGACAGTTTTTTACAAAAAATAATACATATGCAAGAAAATAATAAAAATACAGCGTTCGTGTAGATATAAAATCGTTCTAATTAGCTCGAGAAATACAGCATTTTGTTTTAATGAACTATTCGACTGAATTGCGCATTTTTCAACAAAATTGTTCGTTATCAAGTAATATCAAGTAGCTTGAAATTACTTGATGTCAAGTCAAGTAGTAACGATAGAAAATCAAGTCAAGTCAAGTAATGAATTTTTAAAAAGCTTGATTTTCAAGTCAAGTCAAGTAATTCACAAAAATGTCAAGCTACTTGACTTGATGAATCTCTAGTAGCGAGTGTTTTGTGGCCAGTACTAAAATGGTAAAATTTTATTTCAGCAAGGATTCAATAGAGAAAGAATGGATCTACAGATGTGCCTTTTTAAAATTTTGATTATAAAAATTCCAAAAAAGTAAAAAAAAAATCCAATTAATGCAAACTTTACACGGATATATCTCCTGATAGAAATTACATTTTTTAAATTTTAAAAGGCACATCTGTAGATTCATTCTTTCTCTATTAAATGTTTATAAAAACATTATCCTGAAGTCAATAATAATCTGACAGTTTACTCGCAACGAAAACACTTTTCAACTTCTAAATGACATTGCATTGCTAGGATGCGGTAAAGTACGAGTTTCGGGCTGGTTTCGAGCAGCCGTAGTAGTGGAGATAAGAGTGGAATAGAAAAAAAGTAAATCGAGAGTATTCTAGGAATTCGGAAAAAACGTAAACTAAAGAAACTTCTCTGTAAAGAAATAAACTTAAATGCAAAAATTTCAGAAAATAGGCAAAGGTAAAACGCTGTCTATTGTTCCCCATCAACAATAAGATATTTATCAACAAAAATTCTTACGCCACTCTCCACCAACGTTAAAAATCTGGGAACTAAATTTACGAAATTTGCATTGAAAAAATATTAGTCAAATTTATGTAATAAATTCCAGCCTGTCAGACTTGCATACATAAAACATTTAACAAGATGTTGATATATGTTACATAATTTTGAACAGAAATTATGTTACACCTTGATTCACAAAATGGTGTAGCGAGAAGCATTTTTTTTTCGTTTATTTGGTACATAAAATTCAAGGTAGTCATCTTCAAAACCTGTCTGCATTTTTGTGGGTGTAACATTCTTAAAACTGTCAATATTTTTCCAGAAACAAATTATTGAACACCTACATACATTGTTTTCACAAAACAATAAATTAATTGACCATCAAAACATTTAAATTACGAAATAAAACGTTTCGTTTTTTTGTGCAGAAAACTATAACAATATCAAAATAAATACACTAAATTGTGATATTCATAAAAAATATTAATTAATTTTACATAACATAATACGAGTATTGAAAATTAGATCAGTATGAACCTAATGCAAGGTCTAAATCGTTGGTAAAAATACAAATTTTATTTAAAAAAAATTATGTTTCCTTAGTAAATTGAGAAAGAAATTTTTGTTGTCATTATTTTGTGTAGGAGATATGGCAGCATTCTACGTCACGTCACATATTATTCAATTTTCATTAATTATTTTTGGGTTGTTGATAAAAGTTTTATGAAAATAAAAAATACGGGTCCAAAGTTTTATCTCTTTTTCAAAAATATTTCATTAAAAAAATCATGCAAGTAGCCTATTTTACTGAATCTTCTATGCATTAAATAGAAATGTAAAATGTTTGTTATGCATTTTGAGCAATTTGTTTTCTACGAAATTAACAAAAAGAAAGTATAATTTCGTTTTTACTTACTACAAAACGCTTTCGTAAATTTGTAGGTGGTTCAAATAATTATTTAATTATACGTTTGTATCAAAAGATAATTTGAAACTATAATAAAGTTTCTAAACTCTAATGTGTTGTTTTTAAGATTTTCTGTTTTGTGTTAACCTTCAAAATTTCAAAATAGAATCCAATAAAAATCTACTAAAACTATCAACAGATTAGACTAATATAATTAACAACATTTGCATATGACCTTCAAGTTTATTTAATTTAATTTTGTATCATAAAATTAGCAATATCTTGTTAAGATATGATGCAAATTTAGGTAGCAAAGTTTTTTCCAAAAATTATAAAAGTTATTCAACTTTAACAAATACAAAATTTGCATATATCGTTGTTTAGCAACTTAATCCTTTTTTTCGAACATTATTTACAACTTTATTCATCTATTTTACATATCAAGTTTTAAGACAAAAAGTAAACTAGAATTTCGAATTTCAAAAAACTTGACTGATTGCTAAAATTTCGGTAAAAAAAATAGTACACTGTGTAGGTACGGTCATACAGTTTATACTAGCTAAGCTATACATACTGTCGTGCAGCCAGAGTTGACCGGAGGGAAGGGAGAGAAAGAATGTGCCACTGTTCTACTAGAGTCAAAATTCTCCAACTTATTACTTGCCTCAAAACCCAACTGAATCAAGAGAAAAATCGAGCTGGACGACTTCTTTATACCTACACTATTTCAAGGTAGCGAAGCGGATTTTGCCAAAAAATTTGGTGATAATCTATATCCGCTCGATTAATACCATTCACCAATGTAAAACCAGCCATCTCTTATTTCGCGTACTGTAAAAAGGTTATTATTTGTCTACACATTCCAGTTGAATTGCACAAAAATGTCCCTTGTGTTGTATTTTCCACAAAATTAATTTTATTATATTTTACTGGTAATAATAATATTATAGTGGAATCCAACAACTTCTAGACAGACCGACTCGTTTTGGTGCATGCAGTCAGATTCTCAATCCGTGCGACAACCATTGAAATTCAAGCGGTATTGGAGAGACTCTTATTCAACCAGGACTACATTTAACCATTTAAGACGATAAAGTGGTCAGCTTGAAGCGTCCGAGTGCAAGATATTTTACATTCACACACTGCCGGTCGAGAGACTTGAACCACGGAACGCCGAATTCGTACGTCATCACATGCAGAGAGCTGTGAAAGATTCTAACGCAACCAGAACTACATTTAAGACGATCAAGTGGGTAGCTTGATTTAATTGCAAGATGTTTTACAATTTAACGACTGCACATACTGCCGGCCGAGAGACTTGAACCACGGAACTCCGGGTTCGTACGTCATCACATGCAGTTACTGCCTCAACATGAGTTCCCAAACTGAGTAAAGAAGGGATATTATATAGATGTATGTTTTGATACATTACTTTGTACTGAATACTTTTTTTCCATCATGACTAATACTTATTATAACACACTAGACCCATAAATAGCTTCTATCTTTTCGCCATTTCTCTATTTGTGACTATTTGTATTTACTGACTAAATCAACTGCTGCCCGCTTCCACTAGTAATATTTCATTTCTCTTATTTTCTCTTTGGTCGTCTGTTTTTGATATCGTTTATTTCTGCTAGTGACTATAGCGACTCTATTCATTCCATTTCAACTTACACTACACTACACCTACGTGAAATCTCGCATGCAAATGTCAGAGCATCAAGTCGACATGGGTGGCGGCAACGGGGTTTAAAACGGGGGCCCCCGGCTAAATATAAACATACAATGCATTGTTAATGCATGGATGTTTAAATTTATTCTTGGGATGTTTACGTTTCACATTCACAAGTTATGAATGGATTGTGAAAAAAGAAAAATATATTTTCACAGAATGTAATTGGGTAGTTTACCATAGTAGCAAATTAGCAATCCAGTCAATTATATTGAAAGGAGACCCCAGTAATAAGTTATTGCCATGAAAAAAGTTTTCAAAAAGTTAATAGTTCTTAATATTTGAGATTTTACGTATCGTACATCTACGTCACAGTAATGCGTTCTCTCTCTCACTCTCTCTCTCACACATCTATCCTATTCTGAATGATTGCAACGTGTATGCCGTCTATCTTTGTTCAACGTAGTGTTTCTTTTTCTATGAACTGTCATGTAAAGTAATGTACTTTAAAAATTAATCACAAGAAATTAAATTTATTTATAACGATTTCTGCCGAATAAAGTTACACGTTAGGGACTTTGCTTCGTTGAGTCTTCGATATTAGCCGTAAAATATAAATACAAACCATTGGGACAGACAAACGATATAATTTATTGTCAAAATATTTAACCAATTTGACATTTTATAATATTTTTCGTAGATATCGTGGATCCGTTATCATTCCAATCAATGTCATTAATTGAAGTAACAAAAATTAAATTAAATTCTTTGATAATTCCAATGTACCTTGTCCGAATTTTGTAGTAAAATATGTGCAGTTTCGCGCTTGCATAAAATCATAGTTTTTTGCTAAATCTGTAATGAAAATTAATAAGCTTTGCCCAAATACTCCCATTGAAAGATATGTTGAATGACATAGGTCTGCGAATCATATAAGTGGTACTAAAACTCAGGATCAAATTTTTGAAGGCAAATTTATAAATTATATATCTAAATAATATATTTTCACGTGTATTCTTACATACAGTAATAAAGAAAGTACCAAATTGTATTTTATATTTTGTAACATTTAAAAACAGTTGATTTTACATGAGTACATTTTAATTCCAGCCCCATTGTTTGAGAAGATTTTCAGTTGTACACTATGTTCCAAATGTTCTGCCCCAGCCTTAGAAAGTCCCCCAGTGATCCGCAACCATTGTAGCACCATTCGTCAAAATATTCGAAATACGGCCTTCTTAGGTTGTAGAAAAAGACAGCATGCGAAAGATAGAAGCAGTTATCGGTGAATCATTACTAAGTCAGGTAAAGGAAAAGTGTAGAACGTTTGCTTTGAGCTTTAGTTTAGAAACATATTTTCCTTAGTTGTTTTCATCACTGCATTACATTTCTAAACATAAATTGCATTATTATGAAATGACAGTAATAATGTTTCAGTAAATTAAATGAGAATAAAACATATCAAACTGTTTTATTGAAATGCGTGTTGCAAGATTGTATGCATTAGGCATAAATTAATAGTTTTTTTTAAAGAAACTATGAATTATTGTCCCAAAAGTTACAATTATTATCAAGCTTCGTTACTATCATGTTTCCCGTTCCTTCCTAAATTATTGCACTTACGTATAAACATCTAAATGTATCCGTGAAAATTACTACTTTACAATCATTGTTTTCTAAAATATCTACATAAACAATATAATTATTTGTATTAGTCTTTGTTTAAATAGGTATATAAAAGCAACTAATGTTATGATCGATTTGTGACGTTTCCGAAACGTCGTATAAATAAATATAAATATACAGAACAAAACCCAAACAAATAATTTATAAATAAAGACAGTGAGAGTAACAATTTTAAAATTTTTATACAAGTAAAAATTTTAATTTACTTAAAACACAAAACAATAAATTCAAATAATTTCAATTGTGGCATTATGGTAAACATGTGTGTTAGACCCGTGGGCCGCCACGCCACGCCGCCGCCGCCGGCATATATTTCACGCCGACGCCAATATTTTTTACGGCGCGCCGCCATCAATATTCTAAATTAACTAAAAATTTCGACATTGTTAATAGGAATTTTAATAGTTCATATTAAAAAAAATAAAATTGTATCATATGTGGATGGCATCAAATAAGATATTTTCCATTAACTTTGCTACGTCGATATTACGAAGTTAGATACAAGTAAATTTTGATGTGAATACGCCGGCGTACACCGGCGCGCTGCCTAAAGAAAAGCCACTTAAAAATTAAGCTTTTATTTTTAACAATTCGCCGCCGCCACTATTAACCTCAACGCTGCACAAGTCAAATTGTATGTTAATTAATGTAGGTACTGATTAAACATTCAAAGATTTACTATGTATCGGGTTATGAAATAAAAAATCGTGTGGTGTTCATTTATCATAATCTTGTAATTTTGCCCGGGAATTATTGCTAAAAATGATATTACTTGGATTTTTTTCTATGTAACTTTTTATCGTACTTATTGTTATTATGTATTTAATGTAAACTAAATTAAAATATTGAAAATGAAATTACTAATCATAAAAATAGTTAACAATTATAGGTAATTCTGCATATTTTTGTATTTTTATTTCTATTTTTTAATTTAATTTTATTAATTCAATATACTTACTTAGCACCCCCGTACAAAAATCATTCGTCGTAATGTTATCCATGTTATGCTGCAATTAGATTTTTTTACTTTCAATTTATTCGGTCAGTTTAGGATAGGATCGCCTTCATTTTAAAATTTTACCTTTTGTCAGTACCAATAATTATCTTATGTATTTAATATAAAATTTGGCAATAAGTTAGTTTTTTAGTTTTAAGGTATTGTGGCATTTTTAAGATACAAATTTTTATAAAATTGTTTATTTAAAAGAATTTTTTCATTTCATAATAACGCAATTTTTGTTTAGAAATGTAATGAAGTGAAGAAAACAAAACTATGGAAATTGTATTTCTAAACCGAAACAGGGCTCAAAGCAATTATTGTTCTACACTTTTCCTCTACCTGGCGTAATCCGCAATGATTCCCCGAGAACTGCTTCTATCTTTCGCATGCTGTCTTTTTCTACAACCTAAGAAGGCCGTATTTCGAATATTTTGACGAATGGTGCTACAATGGTTGCGGATCACTGGGGGATTTTCTAACGCTGGGGCAGAACATTTGGAACATAGTGTACATCTACGTCACACAAACTTTAAAAATTAATTACAGCTTTATTAAGAACAATTAAGGCTTATCAGTACTCTCAATCGCTTTCAAATAACATGAAGTTTCAATAAAAAAAATTTAAAAAAATGGTAAACTACCCTATTCTTTATACCTACTTTCAACGTTTTCAACCATTAAGCCTCATTTACATTTCACAATACGAAATTAGTAGTTATAGTTAATTATTGGTATTAACGTTAGTGATTTGACATGATGTATTTCACTTCTAGCGTTCACAATAACGAAATTAGATCCATGTTGCGCTGCGCTAAGCGCGAATTACAGTTAGCGCAGGGATTTGCAAACTTCAAACCTGTAGTTAGCAGTTAATGATTTTCTGTATAAACTACCAATCAAAATCTAGAACGAGAATTAATTTTGACGTCTAAGTTCTAAGATGACATTAATATTCGATAGAATCTTTGTCATAGATACATTTACAATTTTGTATCATATTTATAATGCTTCTTCAGCCATTTATATAAATGGATTAATAGGAAAGGTAACATTAAGTAAACCAAACATAAAATATATTTATAAGTGAACAAACTGACACTTCTGACTTCTGACGCTAATTTCAAAACTTGACAGTTAAATTTATAGTCGTAGAGAAAGTATAGTTTGCAGTTGGCTATTCCGCTCTCGTGGAACCGTGAAACTCGCCTACGGCTCGTCTCACAAAACTTTCCACTCGAGCTGAATATGCTTCATTCCACACTTGTAACAGAATATACTATTCTCACTCAACGTACTCGTAACTACTACCGTCAAATGATTTGCAAATAAATAACCCTGAATACTTCCCTGTGTATTCTTTACTACATGCCCGAAGAGTTGCGTGCAAATTTCTAATTCTATCTCAAGTTCAATCGTTTAAGACCTTATTTTTCGTTCTATCGTGATTTTATCTCGACATCGGTGAATGCACTATTGCAAATCTTCTAATTCCGTTATCTTGAACGTCTAACTAATTAGATTCAATTATATGCTGTATTATTATGCACTTGGAGACTGTAAGTTTTTGCCATTGAAATTTATGTCTATCTGAAGGGCTTCAAAATGATAAAGAGAAAGGCATGTAGGAAGTAGGATGCAGACCATCTGATTGTTAAGATGTTATAGCCTCCTCCTTGAGAAAAACTAAATTTTATAAATCATTTTTCCCTGCGTATCATTAATGCAAAAAAAATCATACATTAATGACCCATATTAATGCATGATTTTTATTAATGAACGATTTTTTTGAATGCGCGTTCAGCACACGTAATATAATACCTATATTAGCTATTGTTAAGTTGTAGAAAAATGATAAACAGAATTAAACGGAATGATTTTGACAGTTCTAGCTAAGTAATATTCAGGCTACATTGTGCTCAGCAGTTTCAAACGTTACTAACCTAACATATTTGTTATGAACAAAAATTGGATTTTCTCCAAATTAAAATGGTAATGATCAACGGAAAAATATTGTAACTAACTCATTTCAAAGTTAATACAGATGAGGTTATGAAATTTATAAACCTTATATCTCTGAACTAAATACATTTTTATCAATTTTTCTTTTACTAATCATAATTAATTAGTATGTAATTACTATTTTGAATACAAATATTATAGTTGATGAGCCCATTGTTTCAAAAATCAGTATTGCATTTCTTATTTCTATTGGCCAACAATAATTAAACGAGACTTATTTCTATCTATTACTCCCGGTTAAATATATCTATGACTTCAGAAAAAAACTTAAAAATCGCATCATCTACAAATCTTCTACTGGACTTTAAACATAGAATAAAAATACAAAAATACACAGCAGCAAACAGACGCAGTGCAGCCGAATTTTTTTTTTGCGATGGTCTGCTGCATTTACTGACTGATTTACGACTTAAATTAATTGATGGTCCGTTGTTAAAATCGAACAGAAAGAGGCGCTTTTGATGTGGATTTTAATTCGGAAGAATTCGAAAAAGACAACGAGATATAAAGCCGTTAAAATAAAATTAACGCGGTATTTTTAGATACTAAAATGTAGTAGTTATGAGCGATTGACTGCGAGAGATTTATGATTATTTTTATAGCTGTTAGGCAACTTTGTTCGCAGGACTGTATACACAATTTTTAACTACTAAATAAATTTCTGTAAATTTTCTGTTTAACAATTTTTTATACAAAATGTAACAGCCATACATTTTTGAAACTAAATTTGTTTTTATTCTTTTGATTGGAAGAAATTAGACATTTATTCGATTGGTTTCGACTAAAAGCAGGAATACTGATTTTTTACATCAAATTGATCTGCCCAAAACGTAGCAAACTTCCAGGGACGTAACTAGGGTATTTAGTAGGTGAGCCAAGTGGACTACACTTTTTATAGTAAAATTTTTGTTTTGAAAAATACTGGTGTATGAAATTTTCTCACTACTAAAGGAATTTGATCTAATTCCTTCTGAAATTAATTTCGTAGAAAAACCGTACCCACTATAAATATGTACCTATGCATAAGTATGTATAGACAAAAATTGCACGAGCACTTAGATTGATAAGTTAATATTTTATAACATCTATTCAAAAATACAACATTTACCAGCAATAAATCTATATCTATCCGCTAGCCATATTCATAAACATTTCTTTTGCGTCAATTAAGTGTAAATCTATCTCATATTTTAACTATAGGTATCTCTTGCGTAAAGTGGCATTAGAATAATTTTTCTGAGCAATATTTTCCTAAAATCAGAAAATAGAAATAAGATTAAAAAAATTATTCACCACTATTATAGCTACCTATTAATATAACAAGAATATTATGCGATTGATATTAAATCAATAATTTTATCTGTCAATTAGTTGACAGTTCGCATATTATGGAAGGTTTTGATGTTATTATGGTTGTATCTAACGTATTAAGCTCATAACTAATGAATTACCTACCTAAGGTACTAAGTAACTAATGTATTATGTTGTTTATGATTATCAATAAATGTTGCATATTAAAAGGTAATAACAGTGATTAACTTTGGTGTGATGACAATTGACAATTCATCCGAGTAATTTAGAACTATTATGGGCTACTCATACACAGCGTTTTACAAATTTTAATTATTTATTTAATTTTTACAGTTTATGCTTACAACGTCATAAAAAGATAACTTAATGTAATACTAATTGTAAAACAGGTGTGATGGCAGTTTGAAGAATAAAGTACTTACTCATTATTTAACAGTGCTAAATAATGAATTCATTAATTCATAATGTGTCTTTATGGTGGGGTTTATTATACTACTTCCACGTATATAATGAATACATTATTCTATTGTCGTAGATAAAAACAATAAATTATATAAAAATACACAGCAATATAAAATGAAATCCCATCCTACCTTGCAGCTGCTGAATGGTCGCCTGATACTCCGCCAGCTTCTCATCCACATAGTCCTGGCTCTGCTGCGCGATGATATCAGCCGTGGTGGGCCCCCCGTGCTCCTCAGGCTCGTAGCGGAATCCCACGTTGCCGCCCGGCACGTGCTGGGGCTCCAGCGGAACGCCCATCATGTAGCCGTGCTCGTGGGGCATGGGACTGGGGGGCCCCAGCATGTAGCCGTGCTCGTGGCTGGGGGACACCATCGGCCGGTGGTGGGCCCCCAAGTGCTCGTGGTGGGGCGAGGGCGGCACCGGCGGCGGCTGGTGCGGCGAGTGGCGGAACGGCACCGGTGGGGGGGTGGAGTACCCCTCGTAGGGACTGCAGCCCCGGAAGTAGTCCGGGGAGGCTGGGTGCATGTGCATTGGGGTGGGGGACGGCTGCAACAAACACAACAAGAAGATTCATGTGAGTTTTTTTATTAAATATTTTGATGTCGCTGATTACGAAAAAAAATATATTGTTGAAGATAAAAGTACAATCTACAAAATGACCGATTTAAGGTGGTTGCAGCGATACTTTTAAATCAATTGACAGTCTTCATGAAAAATTGAAAAATGAACTTAAATATATATATATATATATATATATATATATATATATATATATATATATATATATATATATATATATATATATATATATATATATATATATATATATATATATATATATATATATATATATATATATATAATACTGCCGTAGAAAAATATTTCAAGGATTGGAAGAATACCGTAACAGATTTTTTTCCATTTAAAAGAAATATATGTTATTAAATAAAACCTAAAACATTAAATTAAAGTGGAATAAAGTCATTCATTTGACTCCATTACCAACTTTCCCCATAAAAAATTTTATTTAGAAAATTAATTATATATTATATAAGTAGACACAGAACTGTGTTCATATAGGTTATTTATTATAATTTTATATTTTAGAATATGATTTTTTAGAGAAATATTAATTTTATGAACGGTTTCTATCATGCGTGTAGTTAGATGATAATCGTGGCAACTCAGCACTGTGTTTTTCGACGTGGTACTACTGTACCACGTCAGATTTGACATTTGACGTTTAGGTTAAGTTATTTTTTTTGTAAGATGTCGAATATGAATGAGCGTTATTTGTACTATTTGATTATTTATCATTATTAATTAAGATTAAGTATTAAATTTAATAGTATCTACAAAATAGCAGTTTGTTTAGATTATTTTGCTTCAAGTTCAAAGTATCTAAGTTAGTACAGGGAGATTTTTGCAAGTGCAACGTTGCCAAGTTTTTCGGGAAATATACAAAACTCAAGTTTGTCGTATGTTCAATAATTTTTTACGCAATAACCATGTGGTCAAAAATTGATTTTTTTTATTTGATTTTTGAATCGTTTAATCTACCTTAGAAAATGTTTTTCATACAACCTACATGGAGGGAACAATATGTATTTTCAGAAATTAAGATGTTTTTGCTGGGCAAACATATCCTAGCAGTGTAAAAGTCAATAACTTTGATATCAATTATCTCGGAATCTACATGGTCAATCTGCTTGAAATTTTTAAGATAAATATATTAGTACTTTGGTTATATATTCTGAAAATTTCGTTAATTTTACATGGACACGGAGACACGCTGAAACCACCTTAAATCGAAATATGTATGTTAATTTCAATTTTGACAATTTTTGTTATTTTTGAACAAAAATATCTTCTATTTTAAAACGAATTTAAAAAATTCGATCGGTTATTTCGCAGATCCAAGCTTTGTTGACAACATATTAAAATTTGAAGTTATCTCACTTATAAATAAAAGCTGTACAGTGGCGCGCGAAAATCCTATTTTTACAAATATAGCAGTTTTTTACAAATATGGGTGGCAACATTTTTTTAAAATGATGTTATTTAAATTAAAAATGGTACAACTAATTATAGAAAATGGTTATTTATAGGATTATTAGTAGTTTATATAAGGAAAATTGAAAATCTAAACTGTTTGCATTAATTTGACGTTTTTCTATGGCACACTCGCTATAAAGTTGTTCGTGTATTATGATATGACCATGCATAAAAGCTAGTAACCGCACTCAGGGCTGAAATTCCCAAGTTGGGAAAACTTAAAACTAAAAATCCATCGGCTGATTTGAGAGGCTGCCACTGTCACACCAAGTAAAGCAACAGACGAGATATTTGTTTATTAATGTCATAATTTATTTCTGAATTATTAAGTATGGCCATCATCGTCATATTTGTGCCAAACATATTAATTTTCCTTTCGTGGTTTCGTTCATGACCAGCGCAATAAAAATTGTTCGTCAGCAAACAAATTTATAATTAGTTTAGTTTTAAACGTTTTCGTGCCAAATTTAACGCCTGAATCACCGCGGTGTTTATATTGTTTTAACTTAGACATAGACGAGAAATAGACTCGCAGTCGTGGTACAGTTCAATCTGTAAAACTGGATTGTTGCTTTAAAATGAAATATAAACAAAACTATGATCTCCGTTCTACAACTGCAAACTTGACCTTTGAAGTTCCATTTCAACTGAAGTTTTATTACACTTCAAGAGGAAAATAAATAAACTTGAAACAGTAGATGCATTCAAAACTTATTCATATTTAAATTGTAATTTATAATTTACCTTATAAAATATCCGAATTATTGTATTCATGCGAAACTACACTCGGCAAAAAAAACGCACCACTTGAAAATGCACCAAAAATTCCGAATTTTTAGAACGCCATAAATCGGTTGAATTTGGTCGAAAATGGATGCATCTTCAAGTTCTGACAAGTTTGAAGTTTCCTCTTTAACGGGCGGGCCACATCCAATCAACAACCATCTCAGGGTTTGTAGGTGTACAAAGGGAAGTAGCAAGTAAGCCATCCATCAAGTGTTCTCCCACTTCTAAAAGAACATTACCAGTCTGCTTTGTATAGTCTGGCGTATTGTGGTATTCAATTTTTCTTTTAAATAGGAAACTCATAGAGGTGGGGCTTATATTAGTTCAGGAGTCTCTGTCGTATTTGCGGGTGATAATTTCGTAAAATTTGACTTTCGTAATCCTATCAAAATTATGGTAAATAAAATATAAAGCTCCAATTTTGTTTCACATCGGTAATTCCTTAACGTTCGTGATGATGATATCATTTTTTGCACTATTGGTCTTTTTATCCATACGCAAATATTAATTTCTTCGTAAGTAAATTACTTATTGTTCTGTTAATTTACTTACCGTTTTGTTTAGCCTAGCAACCGGAAAGAACAACATACTGTCTTGGAAACAGGCATGGTAAGTTGATAAAAAAGACCAATAATTGTACAAAAAATTATGTTTATTTTACTACAATTACCTTACCTACACAATGAATGTATTATTTAATTGTCGTAGATGAAAATTTTTTGTCTCAAGTTCGATAAAAATGCACGACCCATTAAATCAGTAAAACTCACTGGTATACTGGTAGGTACAAAATCCAATTACAAAATAAAACAATACCTAATTCAAGGATAAATATAACATTTATTATAAATAAATAAAAAGTATAAATATAACAAACCATAAATAAAAACATTTCCTCAACAATTTCAATAAAAACTAAACGCAAAAATCATGTGCCAAACAATCGTCAAAACAATGACATATTTATCTACATAGATTCGAGTTCCATAATTATGCGTAGTGTCTCTAGCCATTCTTCCACCCCCAACAATGACTCTATTGTCGTCATCATCGTCATCATCGCCAGGGAGTTCATTGCAGTGTTCATTTTTTGGTTGTTTATCTGTTTTATTGTTCAATTCATATTTGTTTCCACCCGAGTGGAACTTAGACCATTTTGGTTTCGCCTCGACACTGCGTATGTTTTCAAATAAGTCGATCATGCTCATAGCGTTGGTGAATTTTTCACTGTTCGCGCCTTAAAAAAATCAATAAATTATGTTAAATTATTTGGTAAGTGTGATGGTTAACTTTTGGTTATTAATGCAACAAGTTTATGAAGAACGATCATGCCAAAGATGTTAGGTCGAAAAACTAAGTTTTGCGCAACAAAAACAGTATGCCCTATTCACACGAGGAAAGTTTTCACTAAAAAGTTTCTTGAAAGTAAGACAAGTGCTAGGAGCTGTAAATAAAAACTGTCAATGCTGTTCATACGGGGAATGTAATTATTTTTATTAAATAAATCAGTTTCCTCCATTGTTTTCCCGTATGACCGCTATTGACAGGTTATTCTATAACAGCACCTATACTATATGTCCATCGAACACATAGAGTAATAAAACTAGTGGGCAGAGCCAAAACTGCGCAGTACAATGTGCGCAGAAGTAGGCTTTACAAGCAACAAATTTTAAAAAGCAGAAAAATTAAATAGTTTTATTTGAAATAAATATGGAAGAATTATATATTTTATCATTTATGTATAACATAATTTTAAAAGAAATATGAAGTACAATTTTTATTTACGAACGATTTTTTTGATGACCGATCTCAGCAGTTGAGTTTGCCTAGCAGTGTAAAACTGGCTTACCAATAGCAATACCGTATTTCAATTTCACGCACATTTGTGGGAGGAGCATCTACTCTATCTGTTCGGTGGACATAGTATAGCACTTGTTTTACTTTCAAGAAACTTTTAAGTAAAAACTTTTCTCGTGTGAATAGGTTAGTAGACCGGGAGCTCATGACAGGTTATGGTCTCCGATTTCATACAGCATTCCTTTTAGAGGATAGCATATTGACCCTATGACAACATAGAAAAACGGGTATTAAACCCTTGTACGCTTTCCGGTTATATGGAAAATTGCATTTCCACATGCACAAAACTTTTCCTTGGGCCAACGAGGACTGCATGCCAATTTGGTTATAGGTGTTTTTTGACACAAATATTAATTAGTTTCATCGGCATGCTGTATGAAAACGCGGAAAATCATATTTTTATTACAAGATCACGTAACCGTTTGAGCTATTTGGGATACTGGGAATCGCATGCCTATAATTTTTAAGATCTTAAATATGTTTAAGTTTCTTTTAATAAAAAGGCATGCATTATTAAATCAAAGAAAAACACAACATTTTTGTGCAAGTAGAAAAATACAATTTTCCATATGACCGGTGAGCGTGCAAGGGGTTTTCTTTGTTGTCATAGGCTCAATATTCTATCCTCCAAAAGGCATGCTGTATGAAATCGGAGATCATCACCTGTCATGAGCTCTCGGTCTATTAGTAGGTAACAAACATACTAACAAGTATTTGTTTGACTGACTCTTCCAACAGCTGATCACAAGCGATTTTCAACAATACATCTGTAGCATAGTGCACAAGTTCCATGTCTTATCTCCCCAATATTAATAATCAAAGTGTTTTAACATGTACTGAGTGACTTATTTTACTACTTATGGTACTTGATGTACATGAGGGATAAAAAAATTATTAAGCACCGCGCCAGAAAAATTTACTGGTTGTACATGTTTTTAAGTAATTCGAAGTGCGCATAAAGTAGAGTTTCCATTATGTGATTTAACCATATTATTTCGCATGTGTTTATTTTTACGTTCACACTGTTCGATCATACAGAACTACAGGGGTACGTTCCGATTCCATGGATAATTGTCCGGATATATCTTGTCTAGAGAATGACGTCACAGAGAAGAGTGTCTTTTGATTCTGAACGACATTATTGAAAAATGTCCCTCTGACAATACGCATGCTCTTTTAGCCCGCTGTCACTTTTGTTAATTTGAATTTGTGACTATTATTTATCTGTGAACCATGGCGTTATTTGCAGCAATTAATTAGGATAATGAAATAGTAGATGATTTCAGAACATTTTTAAGAACGCCGCCTGAAAATAATCCAAGTAAAATAAAGAACTAGGTACTTAGAAGAAGTTATTCCAAATTACACTGAGCATGCCTACTGTCATGCTCTTTTAGCCCGCTGTCACTTTTGGTATTTTGAATTTGTGACTATTATATTTATCTGTGAACCATGGCGTTATTTGCAGAAATATATTAGATGCTTTTAGAACATTTTTAAGAACGCCACCTGAAAATAATCCAAGTAGAATAAAGAACTCTCGAAAGAGCTAGATACTTAGAAGAAATTACTCCAAATTATACTGAAAGAGAATTGTGTCACCAAATTTAATTATGTAGAAGACAAACACTTCATAATTTCTATATTATCATTCATTTTTACTAAAAAAAGATGCAAAACACCATAAAAATACTGACACGCGAAATTGTTTTTGACATTTATACACATAAAAACTGAACTGCACATGTCAGACAACTTTTAACTACCTCTTGGAGGTAGGTAAGATTTCATTGTCTGGGCGTTCGCCTGGTAATGATTCTGAACAAAATTAAAAGTTACCTTGACAAATCGTCACTTGATTCTGTACGGTTTTGGGTAAAATATCTTGTCTGGACAATGTCCGGATACTGAATCGGAACGTACCCCAGAACGACCCATAAGCGAACTCATAAGGTAAGTCATAACGAAACATAACTACATTTCAGAAATAGAAATGTTCCTATTTTCATATGAGTTTCGTTGACATTGAGGTTATGTTAATGTTAACGTCAGGTGCTGTCCGGTATTGTAAACTTCAGAATTTGATAATATAACTTCAAAATGGCCAAAGTAAATTATTACATTAAAATAGTCCTAATAATAACTGTATCGATAGTTTTTTTTATAAATTATGTAAAAATTAATTAATTTTGTAGGTAGATTGGACGAGTAATGCAACACGACATTTGATAATTTTCATCTCTGTCCATTTTAATAATATTACTCAAAGCTGACTTTGAGCCAAAATGCGCAAAATAATAAGTGTACTGTCAAATAAAGTTGAAGTATACTAATCATAAACTCTTATGATGTGAACATGAAATCAATAAAGCATCAGGCATGTTTGATCATATTATGGTATCTGTTACGATTTTATCATATGCGAAATCATATGATAAATCACATAATGTAAACCCTACTTAATATCGGAAAACTTCATGTGACACATCTCACCTTGAATTCCCTTAATTTGCGCACTTCGAAGCACTTTGAAATTCTTAAATTCTTGGTTACATACATTTTTGTAATGTTAATGTTTTAATTTCGTGGATTACGGAATAAAGTACGTTTCACAGAATCAAAAGTTTGTAGCAAAAATCTTTCCGAGTATTTAATCTAGCTCTGTGAATGACCAATCTGACTAAAAATACATCAGACTAGTAGTGAAAAGAGCTAAAAACATTCAATTATTTCTAAATCATGCGAACAAATATACATTCCCATTCCAGAACACAAATAAAACTCTTTGCATGATTTATCAAAGTAAAAATAACTCGATATCAAATCTTTGGAAGTGCTTATTTATCTTTAATTTGTTGTTCAATGTGATTTATAAAAAACTTTTGATCTCTAAGAAGTGGTTCTCATTCAGACATTAAGGATATTATTAATAGTTTATAAATTAGTTTACGAAAATGATTTAGATTATGTTTTCATTCACTAAACCGATATTTTTAGCCTGTCAATTTTAATGCTGACTCATAGAAATTCTATACGTGCTTTCAAATGTAATGAAGACATCATTTTGAATACTCAATTATGATATTTTTCTATAGCTCGCTACGTTAGTACATTTTATGCTGGATTTGAGGAGGTAGACAGTAGACGGTACTCTTAATTTACGAATTTTAAAAAAATTATTTTTGTTGCATGGTTAGTATGTAAAGTTGGGTGAAAAGGCATGGTAGTATGATAGAATAAATATGTTTATAAAAATAATTTTGTAAATACACCCGACAAAAGAAAAAACGCACCATTTGATAATGCACCAAAAATTCCGAATTTTTAGACCGCCATAACTCGGTTGAATTTGATCGAAAATGAATGATCTTCAACTTCTAACAAGTTTGAAGTTTCCTCTTTAAGGGCATGCAAGTTAATCTGACGCCCAGGTAATTTCCCCCCTGCCATTCCCCTGAGATAAAAAATGTTTTTGGTGTCAAAAAATGTCAAACTTGTACTCAATCTATTAACAAGTAGATATATAGTTTATTAATTTTTCTTTCGGGGAAAAAAATTGTGTACCTGCGTTGATTTGGCGCGAAGTTACGAATTTTTGAAAAAAATATTGCATTTTTTGATCTTTGAAAATTTATCGACATTGTCTACAAATGTACGCCTTACCTTAAGTGCTTTTTTGTTAATTGTTCTCGTGATCGCTTTAGACTTCAAACTTATCAAATTTTAAGCAGAGTTTTGAAAAACACATAAAATGCAGAGTAAATTTCAAAAGCCCATAGCTTCGAATAAAATCATCGTAAAATTTTTCAAAATTTACCAAAAAATGAATAAATTTTAACGCCATGTTGTTCAATTGGGTCGAAAACATTTTTGGTACACCATACATGAAGTTTGACATATTTGTGTCAAAAACAGTTTTTTCTTAGGGGATGCCTGGGGGTGAATTAGATTTTGCATTTATTAATTCAAAGAATCATTTATATCTGTGCAAAAATTAGCCATGTAATGACCGAAAAAACACAAAATGCAATTATTTAAAAAAAAAAATTCATAACTTCGCGCCAAATCATCGGAAGTACTTAATGTTTTTTTTTTTCGAAAGTAAATTGAATAAACTTTATAGCCTTGGTAGTGGATTGAGTCCACGATTTTTTGCATTCCTTTTCTAAGGAGGCTGGCAGGGGGTAAAATGAACATGGCGTCAAATTAATTTGCATGACCTTAAAGAGGAAACTTCAATCTTGTCAGGACTTGAAGATTTATCCATTTTCGAGCCAATTCAACCGAGTTATGGCGGTCAAAAATTCGGAATTTTGGGTGCATTGTCAAGCGGTGCGTTTTTTTGCCTAGTGTATATTATAATTATATAGTATTTCTTTTCATTTTATACCTTTAGCATAGTAAGGAATTCTCCTTTTAGTACAATGTACTCCCGGGCACATACAACTAACCAAAACCAAAGTTTCTTCGGGTTTAGTGCGTTCTAATACGTATTTTACACTTTGAACCAAATCCGAGAAGGGATTTGAAATTTCCGAAACATTGCCTCCCATGACGATCATAAGAAATCCAGCACACTACAAAAATACAATTTTCAGGAGATAAATAGTTGGTAAGACGATAGTTTTACTTGTTCTCGTTTTTGCGAACGTGTGATCAAGTTTTCTAAAGTTACTCGAACCAAATCAACAATCGGTTTGTCTTCGATTTGTCCCACTACGGACGGGTCAACACTGTTTTCTTCATTGAATAAGGACCGCGCAAATTTCTCTAAAAATATTAATTAAATTGTACAAATGATTATAAATTATTGACTACCCACTTGACATCGTCCATGGGATGTTTAAAAATATCTTCTTCTTGTACTTTAAGGAATATTATGTAAGTCTATCCTAGCCAGGCGCAGCCCGGCAACCCCTCCCCCTCCAAAGATAAAAAAATAATTGATTTTGAAAAATAAAAAATACATCAATGACAAATTTTAAAAAATCTCATGTGGCCAGCACAAGACCTCCCTACTCAAGATACCCTACTCTTTTAATTGCAGTTTAATAATAGTATTATATCTATTACTTAAATATATTTAAAAAAGTGTAGATGAATCTTTTCGCACAAGTTGGAAAAAAATTGATGTTCCGTTTTTCCCTTTTTCCAACCTTAAAGGCCGATATCTCAAAAACTAACACTTAAATTAACCTATAACCAAATTTTCAGAATTTTGAAGCACAGAATCCCACCAGTAAATCTAAATTCGTAAATTAAATCCATTATAAACCAATCATACCATTTAAATTTTATAAAAATCGGTTTGAGTAATTCTTGCATTAACATTTATACCTTCTTTGGGACTTCTGAAAAAGGATCCAAACAACAAATCCCGCATACTTGAAAACATGTCAAAAGCTGTGATGATATCATTAGCATTTGATTCCACAACTTGTTCTTGAGCAGGAGTCAACTTAGTGATTTTAATAGCACTTGATTTTTTATTTTTTGAACGAGGTACAATATTTACTACTTCTTCAACAGTAGATTTTTCGGTAACTTCTGGAACTTTGACTGCTATTTCTACAAAATCAGTTAATTTGCCAAACAAATTTAAGGAGGTCCTCTACCATATGCTCAGAAAACAGTCAAAAACTTGGATTTCGCACGGTATTCTACAACGGTTTTTGATTTGTTAAGCATAATAATAACAAAAAATTATGATAGACGGGAAAAAATAGTTTTTGGATCCCTACCCATATTAGTTTTAAAAAATCAGATGTGGCCAGCACAAGATATAAATATTAGATTAATTTTAAAATAGTTCTAGCAAATATATGGAATTCGCCGCATATATAAAAAATTATTTTTTAAAATTGTATTTCAACAAGGATTAAAATTTTAATAAAAAAATTGTACATGATTATAAGAATTCCGAAAAATTCATAAAAATTTTCAATTTTTGCAAACTTTACACGGTTATATTTAAAAAATTTAAAAAGGCACATCTGTAGATCCATACTTTCTCTATTAAATCTTTATAAAAACTTGAAATCAATAATAATACTTTTACAGTATTTTTCACCTTCAAAATGATATTGCATTGCTAGGATGCAGTAAACTACAAGTTTCGGGCTGGTTTTAGGCAGTTGTAGATGTAGTAGTGGGGAAAAGAGTGGAATAGAAAAAAAAAAGTAAAATCGAGTATATTCTACGAATTAGGAAAAAACGTAGACGGGTCGCTTAAGTTTTTCATCTCCTCAGGATGACGTAACGACGAAATTAGTCGATTGAGAAATATATATTTTATTGTTGCATCCCAGTAATTTTTCTCCGATCTTAAATATATTTAATAAAAATAATTACATTCCCCGTACGAACGGTATTGACAGTTTTATTTTATGACAGTTCCTAGCACTTGTTTTACTTTCAAGAAACAGGGCAATATGTCTGACAAAACTATAAACGCTATAGAGTGGCGCGCGAAATCGCGAAATATATGTTTTTGGCTGTTTTCTGGCACGGTAGAAGATCGTCGTATCAGTTTAAAACAACCTGCTTCATCTATATCAAAAATATTTCTCGGATTTTCTAAATCTTCCAACGGGTTGAAAGCTTCGATTGTTGGAAAATCTTTGTAGTAATTTTCGAATCTAAGTTGTGGAAATCCTGAACTAGCTCGCTTGTATCTATCATACTCTTTTTGATAAGGGTTAAAAAATAAATCTTTATCATTTGGCTGATGGTATTCTTCTGGGCTGAAAATTATTTCTCGAGGTTGCTCGATTGAATATCGATAAATGTCTATTTCATGGAAACCATTCTCTGGATTTTCTATCGAAGAAGTTGTGGACGTTGCAGTAACAGATAGCACAGCTAAAAATTATTTATTATTTTTTAAGTTTTTAAAATCCCACTTTGAATATTGAGATCTTTATTCACTGCTAAGGTGGCAAATCACTATACATTTTCGTCATAAGAAACAACGATTAAGGTACGCTCGAAAACGTTTTGAGACAGTCATTTTTATGCACTTTATCTGCATAAATTTCTGCAAATAGGAACAAGCAATAGGCATAAGAATATATCAATAGAATCATTAGAGATTTTAGATTGTCTTATGCTAAATAAGAATACCTTGAAATTAATATAATTTGCAGTAGAAATGAAAGAAGAGGGAGCAAAATTCATCAAATTGCAATTAATTTTATGCAAAATGAACTATTATTACAGACATATTTTTTAGAATAAGGCAATTAGGAATGAATATATTCTCATTGTGTAACATAATTTTCATTACAGGTTACATCCGAAATTTATGCAGAAAGCATGTGCAAAATGCGCCATATAAAAGTTTCAAAGTGTCGCTGACGTGGCACTAGTATAGTTACAGAAAAAAAACGTTTTTGTTAAATCAAATTATGACGTATAATAAGATTTTGAATATTATGGGGTTAAAAACATTGCCATTACAGACTTCGTGTTACGGTTATTTCACTTTTAAGCACGCCCTTAAAGCCCGCATTCACAACTCGATATTTGGTGAAATTTGACGAAATTTGTCTGTCATATGGCAATGTGCACTTGCGGTCACAACACCAAATTTCAGTGATGTGAACGCAAGTACACACACACATTGCCATATGATAGACTTCACAAATTTCGTCAAATTTCGAAACAAGTAAAATTTTATAAACCTTTGTTATTGTTTCAATATTGCTGACTTCACAATGGATAATGATCTCAATGTGTAAAGAGGGATCCTCAAAAAAATTATAAATTACCTGTAACCATGTGTTTTTCTCTTGTAGCCCATTCTTGTAAATTATTCAAGCACCGATCAAAAATAGTTTTGCAATTGGCAGATTTTGGGTCAATAGTAAATAAATTTTTGTAAACTTCTGGTATTTTATCTGCTGACTTGAATTATTATTTATAACAATAGGTAAACTAAGTTATTATTTTATAATACTGTACCTCAACTGTGCCTTTAACTGGAAATTTCAAAAAAGCTATTCCTTTATCGTTAACATTTTTGTATAAATCAACATTTGGTTTTGTAAAAAAAATCACCACGTTGTTTTTAGTAAAATCTGGTTCAACATCAGCTAAAGATAATTTGCTTTAATGAACCGGTACTTAAAGTCAAATTTGGTACCCATAGATTCACGAACTTAATTTTATATATGAATAAATTTGCATTTTGTAATCCAGAAAGTTAAATTTAAAATGAATCACCAGTCGTCAAAATGAAGAAAAACGATATAGTTTTCCTCGAGTTTTCCCCATAAAATTGGTATAAATAATTAGATTTTTTAAACAAATAACACGCTTTCGAATAGCTTGAAGTTGACCTCTTTTTGTTCTAATGCCACTTATTTCTATACCGGGCGTTTTCTGAAACAGGCACACCCTCCAAAAAATTGTATTTTTAAGTCAATTACATTATTTATATTATAGGTTTATAAACTACTATATTCAAAGTCGCATTAAACTACATAAATAATGAATTTTTATTACTTCCTATTTAACCGGAAGTGACATCAACTTCCTTATTTTAAATGCAACACCCTGTATATTTTTTAAGATTCTGATTCTACATAAAATTCTGAATACAACCATGTACAATAAGCTACTTTTTCGTTGTAGATTTCTAAATAAAATATTAAATTATCCGAAGAGTTTTACTATGTATTCAAGAAAATGGAGGCCATTTTGAAAATTTACTATAAATAATATAATTGAATTGCAATTCCTTATTACATGATTTTTACATAATGCAAAGTTTTGTTCTTATGCGTTGCTCTTAGTACTTACCTATGCATTAAACATAGTTCTTAAGCATTAAAACAGTCGGTGGAAATGTCATAAAATCTGTTTTCTTTTTTCTATCATTTATTTCTTAGCTAACTAGGAATTATTCAATTTGTTTCTGTAAAATTTTAATTGCAAATTGGAAAATGGTCATCCACTTAAAACTCACTACTCGATTTCTAGCATGATTACAATACCTACCTCTATAGGTATGGTGGAAGGTAAAAACTGATATTAAGCAAAGAAATTATTGAAAAATGTTTTAGTTATTTCGAAAATATTTTAAGGGGAAAACAACTTACTTTTCACCATTTTAACGACTAGTACACCTTATCGACCACAAAGGTTAGATATTTTGTACCAAGAGTAACTGTCGTGAATCTAGGAGTTAGTTTATGTCTTACTTTCGGGACACACCCCAATACCGAAGAGAGCAGAAAATAATAAAAGAACCAGCATTCTTATTCAGCACATCACTGATGCATTTTTGACAGCGCCAAAAATAGAACAACTCAAAAATAGATTGTTTTCAGACAAAACATTATATTCCTACGCCTACTAAACGAGAAAGAGAGAAATGATTTAATGAATGGCAGTTAGATTTTTTGGCGAGGTGTAGCGTTTATTTCTCGGAAAGTAAGATGAATTTTTAGAAGTCGCAGCGTATTTTGAGATGTTGCAGTTTTGCTGGCTAAAATTAAACGTGACAAATTTGTGTCACTTCATTCTCATTCCTGATTAGTATTATTTATGTTAGGTATGTGAAAAATAAGACTTTCATATCAAATATGCATTTTGTGATTAAAGTGTAAAAATTGGCATACATATCAATTTAACTATTCTCTTTCATATAAGAAGTGGTGCCAAAGTGTTAAGTACCACAGAGGGCCGCCATTTTTAGTTTTCTTGATTTATCTCGTATGGTTAATATTACGAGAAAAATTGATATATAAAAAATTGTAGAGCATAAAATTTGCTATAAAATGGTATATACGAGTATATATTTTTTCTGTAAGTAGTACAGTTTTAGAGAAAATCGTGAAAATATATTTGAGCAATTTCTAGTCATTTTCAACAATAACGTAATTTTGTCTTTTCAAATAAAAACAGCATTTATTTTCGAATGAATCAAGATATCGACTCCCGGTCTTCAGCATTCGATTTCTTAGATAATTTTTTGTTACATACATAATTTTCAACATTTCGGGAGTATTAATTCGGGCACAATTTAAACATAACCTCTTAGAGACAATAGTGAAATTTTAGTATTTTTTGTGTTATTTAAGCTGTCATTTCTGAACGAATTAAAATATTGACTTGCGGTTTCCTGCATTAAATTCTTCCAAAAATTCTCTATAAGATACATTATATTGAAAACGTTTTAATGGCTTACTTAAACCGATACTTAATGAGTTTTTTCTGGAGAAAATATGAAAATTTTAGTATTAATTTTATTTTTTGAGTTTGATCAGCTGTAGTTGCTGAACGAATCAAAATATTAAATTGAAACTTGCAGCATTCGGTAGCTTGAAAGTTTTTCTATTAAATGCTGGAAATTTCAAGTCGATATTTTGATCCGTTCAGGAACTACAGATGACCAAATAGTCATATTATTTCTTCAAATTTTCAGAATTTCTCGAAAATGGTAAGAGAACCGGACTTGATTCTGTCACCATTGAATTCATCGTGCCGAATTACTTACATGGGTATACAAATTTTCAGCGAAAAATTCCGACTGGTACAGAGAAATACAATTTATAGTCTTTCCTAAACAAAATAGCAAGCAAAATATAGGTAAAGGAAGAAACTAAAGATAATAATTATTTTAGGTAAGTACGTATGTCATTTAGGATAGATGGAAGAATCTCGCCCATTATCAGAAGGCAAATATTGTTTTATTTTGTTTTGCATTAAAATGCGCCTTGTGTGACGTAGACAAAGACAATATTGAAACCAAACCATGAGTAGATATGTTCGTGTAAGATCGTTTTTTGTCGTTTTGACTACGGAATGGACGACGGACCTGTGTTGAAATAAGTTAAGATCTACGTATCGTATTCGATCCTTGTCACCGCGGTGAACGTATGTTCTCAGGGCCGGTGACGTCACACCGTCGCACATGGCATCGTTTTTCACGGCACCTATTTTTTCAAACTTTATGAATTTTTTTCTGGCTTATTAGCAACTTTTTTGGCAAAAAGAAAAAATACGGGTCTAGTATTTTAATCACTGAACTAGGTATATAAAATAACGGGAAGAATGATCACTACAGAGATATACTTCCAGCATGGACCCCTCCATTTTTGATAAATTGGCTGCACTGCTAACCCCATATCTAGTGTGTTTCATTTTAATCTAGTGTCTTTCATTTTAGCGGTTGCCTATATTGCTGATATAATGGCGGGCATTTTAAATTAAATATACTAAAATAGAACATAGTAAACCAAAAAAGGATAAAACAAAAACACTGAAAAATACGAACAAACCGAACGACAAAAATACAAAGTAAAAACGACCCGGCATGACGTAACGCTACAGAAGTCAGTAACTTTAGGCAACATAAAAAATAAAAGGCACTAATTATGGGGTTAACAGTGCTTCCAATACATCCAAAATGGAGGTCTCCGTGGTGGAAGCACTTTTAATAATACATTTCTTACGGAGATCGTCCTTCCCTTTATTTTATATAGTTCAGTGATTTTAATGTATAGATTAACATATAAAAAACCGAAAAATCGTGGAAACCCCCAAGTAAATAATAAGAAGAATGAGTGACTTACCGAGTGCGGTCGGTAGGGCCTCGCCCCCTGGTAGGGCTGCGGCCAGCGGGGCCGGGGGCACGGCACGTAGGGCAGCCGCGCGGCGAACATCGGCAGCCCCGGGGAGCCGGGGGGCGGCAGCCGTGGCGGCGGGCTCGCGGCGTAGGGCGACGCGGGGCGGAAGTGGGGCGGCAGCGGCGACCAGGGCGGCGTGCCCCTGCCTCCACCACCGCCTCCAGGACCTGAGCCTGACATCGCAAGGGCCTATGTAGGCATCACGGCACAACGCAGCTGAAACAGACAAACAATAAGTAATTAGTAAAATCCAGCACAAAATACGTACTAACGTAGACGGATTTTGTTGTACCTTTTTAAATTTTTAATTATGAAATTGTACATGATTATAATAATTCCGAAAAATTCATAAAAATTCCCAATATCAAAAAGGCACATCTGTAGATCCATTCTTTCTCTATGAAATGTTTATAAAAACATTGCTAGGATGCGGCAAAGTACGAGTTTCGGGCTGGTTTCAGGCTGTCGTAGTAGTGGAATAGAAAAAAAAGTAAAATAGAGAGTATTCTAACATCTTTAGTCATTACTGTTATAATATCTGAAACTGTTTTACTACTGTTACGGAGATATTGTCTCTAAGTCATTCCCTCTTTCCTAATTCTAATAAACAAACCCTTAGATTGCTGACTTTAATTACGACCTAGCATTCTTTATTGAAATCTAACCAATCTTAAAATCTGTAACAAACTCTTGCTTTAAATACGTCGATTTTAAAGAAATTTCTATAATCTCAAATTTATATCAAAATATTGTAAAATTTTCAGTTTTTATTTATTACTAATGTCAATAAAATGTTATTATCTTGGTTATTATTGACGTTATAACGTATATTACGAAAAAAATGTCTGACAATTTTTTCTATCAAGATAAAAACATTTTTATTGACGGTACACAGTTGGAAAAAAAGAGCAATTTTTGCTCTAAAAACGGTTTATATAAGTCCAAGGTTATATGGTGCTAGTTAAAAAGAGCAGAGGTAAAAGGGTACTTTTGTCAATGCTTAAAAAAGAGTAGATTAAAATTTTACTATATTTTGTTCATAAAGGATTGCTACATTAGTAGTAGAAATTTACTACTTTTAGTTCAAAATACTGCCTTTAGAAGAGTACAATATTGCTCATATACATGCATTTATTTTACCATTTAAAATTCAAAAATTGCTTAAAAGAAGTACTAAAAATGCTACTATTTAAGTAAATTTCTTGCTACTTTAAGAGTAAGGTAATGTTGCTCTTTCTTTGAGTAAATATTGTATTTTTTTGCAGTAGTAATTTATTAAATAAAATTATTATTTATTAGAACACACAAATTCACATTTAAATGGTCATTTAAACATATCTTACTCGTACTTGTAAATATTAAGTAAACCTCGAACTTTGTCGTGATTTCATTGGTTTTATATTTCCTTTTAGATGAAACTCAAAATGTAAGTAAGATTAGTGCAAATGACCTTTTAAATATACATTGTTTTAATAAGAAATAATTACAATAGTATTTAATGAATTCATTACTGCAATAAAAAGTACAATATTTAAATATATATTGAAATAGCAACACTTACAAAATATCCACAAGTTGATCTGAAGAACCGGTAAAATTAGATGGCAGGAGGAGATTATCGAATTAAAAAACGTAGTATAATTTTAATGGAATACATTTATTTATTTCATATAGTTTGTTCTTGTCATATAAACAATATGATATTGTATATTGCATAATTATATAAAAATCACAGGTTTCTAGTCTAGTCAATAATGAAGTCTACAAACGTTGCATAAAACAATCAACATTGAACTGACGCAGTGGCAGTTTTCATGCACAGACTTATTGTTCGTATTAAATTTTATTCTAAAAAGAGTACAAAGTACCCTTTTTGGAGCAAAACGTAGCAACTTTACTCTTATAAAGGAACACGAAAATGAATTTACTCTTTAAAGGACAAAAAAATGAACAAATAACTGGTAATAAGTACCTCTTTAATAGTACTTACATTTTTTAGGAAAAATTTAGGGCAGAATATGATTTAAAAAGAGTAAATATCGCTTTTAAAAGTGTAAAAGTTTCCTCCTGCTCTTTTTAAAGTAATTTTTGCTCCTTAAAATTGTTTACCCTCGGAAGAGTACCATCAATTACTTTCCAAAAGGCAAAAATAATACCATTATTGCAGCAAAATGCTATGCGCTCTTCTGAAAAAGCATGCTACAGTGCCCTTTTTTTCAACTGTGTACAAAAAAATTTGTAAAATTTATCAAATTATCCATATTTTGATATTAATTAATTAAATACACTTATAATAAATTTGAGATAAAAGAATTTCTTTAAAATCGACCCTTAACATTCTTATTCTCACTTTATTTAATCTTTATAATCATGTATAGATCTCAAAAATCTTTACAATCGCCCACGAAATCTTCCAATCTTTGTTATAGTCTGAAACATCTTTACAGTCTTGCAATCTTTTGAAAAAAATCTCCAGACTTCGATTCTCAAATCTTAAAGATTTTTTTATATAATCTTTACAATCAAGTTATAATTCCTAAAATTCCTCCATATATATAAAGTTAAATCCTAGCAATTAATAAAATCCAAACAATCTACAAAATCTGTAACAAAATCATTCTTCTACTGAGTACAGAGTACATTGATGAACTGTCAAACAAATAATAAGGAAAAATATCGATTCATTAACACCGCTCTAATTAATTATTTTTAAACCACTCTGCCAATGTGTCAAATCCGCCAAATACTTTCTTCCCGTATTTCTGTGACACAGTTTTGCCTCAGACGCTTTTTAACATCAAGCATCGCCGACAAAATTAACATCATGTTTTAGTCACAACGTCACAAGATAACCAACAGACCACAAAGTCTACACAAGCGAGCAGAGAGTATAGTGAGTTCAAATTCAAAGTTAGAAGTTAGTGATTATATATTTAGTTTCCGACATGTATTACTGCTCCAAATAGCTGCCACGTC
Source organism: Agonum fuliginosum (assembly GCA_947534325.1). Classification (NCBI taxonomy): domain Eukaryota; kingdom Metazoa; phylum Arthropoda; class Insecta; order Coleoptera; family Carabidae; genus Agonum; species Agonum fuliginosum. The sequence goes on from OX384029.1 coordinate 44,244,095, forward strand.
ACAAGCGATGTGGCTTTCAGGTTTCCCTTCAGCCTGATGATGTAAGACGCTCGAAAGTTGTGAATCATTCACAGAAAATTAAATGAAAATTCGTCGAAATGCAGAAGAATTGGCTACTTGCAAAAAACACTTTTTTTAAAATTGAATATTTTATGTAACGTAGAATTTCTGTGATATTTTATGATATTTTATTATTTTCCCACGACCATATACGAAACTAAAAGTTTCCATACAATTACCTAGCTACGAAAATAAACAATATCACACATCCGTTCAACCCGTTCGATATGTTATCGAACATGTGGACATATCGAACGGTTTAAAATTTTGTTTTACCTTGTAGTAGGCGTGTGTTGTCTTTCTAACATTTGATAATTTTTTCCTGTCATTGAGTATTTTGCGATAAATATTATTCCATTAAAAATGGACAAACACGAGATTAAAAGTTATTTATCCACATGAATTGAAGTAGTACTTTTGCTGTATTTGGTATAATTTAAGAATTTAAATATATTTTATATTCTTGTTATTGATTGTGATGGTTTGTGGTATATTTGTTTCTACGTTAAATTAAAATTATGACAGTGCCAGTTGACTTCAAAATATATTCATGAACAAAATGTTTTAACATTTATGGTTGTGTGAAAAATAGTGTACACAACTCGTAGGAAAGTGACTATTGATTGTTCGTGAGATTTCCGAACTCAGCAAGCCACGTGCGTCAACATTCACATTCACACGATATCATTCACTTTCCTCGCTCATTATGTAATATTATCTCATACCATCCAAGTAGCCTTTTTCATATTAGTGAATAAGGATCCCACTAATAAAAGTAGGATTACATTAGTATACATATTAGTATTTTATAATTATAATATTAAGGTTATTTTTATTTTCCTATACAAGCAAATGTTTTAAAAACCAAATAAGTTATTCTTATAATACTTCAAGAACACTTTTATTGGTTTATAATATTTTACTCTTGCTTCAACAATGGCCAATTTGTCATTAACAAAACAAACTGGTGATGTGTGAAGCAAAAATTAGTTCAAATACAAAATTAAGAAAAAGTAAAAGAAGATAATATATCTTTTAATCAAAAAGTTATATTAAAAAATACAATAATTATTTATAGTTTCAAAAATTACTTTTGCTTCAAATGATAGAGTAAATTAGTAAATATTTAGTAAATTAAGTAATAACACTGACTACACAATAAGGTGTTAGTTGAGGTAGTTAGTGAGTTAGTTGAGTTAGTGAGTTAGTTGAGTTAGTGAGTTAGTTGACGGCTAGTTCACACGTTAAAGTATCAAATATTTTAGTACTTAGATGTTTTTGATGGTGCGATCGCAGTGTATGTTTAAGATAAAAATTTCCACCTTGTGGTATACTCTTCATAAACAACCATGAGTGGCTGGTAACCGCACACACGGTCATAATATATCAAATATTTAAAACTATACAGATTTTAATTTTTTGTAGATGTTTTTGAACGCGCGTGTATGTTTATCGGATAAAAGATTCTGAAAATAGAGTGTGTACTATAAAATACAGACGAGCTATTATTCTACTGGTGTCGGTCGTTGGCAGAGTATTTGTTATTAGAATAAACGGGTGTTAGTTTAAAAAATACGACCTTAATCCGAACTTTCATTACCATAAATATTTAAAGATTCATTCTGATTGTAAATATTTTATGATAAATAAATATGTTCACATACAGAATGGTTCACAACTTCGCAAGAAGCACATTTTTGAAATCACTGGATTATTTATTGTATAATGGATATGTCATTAATTATATGAATGCAAAAAATTAAATTTTAATTAATTGCAAAATTGTTTAATTAAAATACGTGGAAACTGAAAATGTGAATTTTGAAAAAATTCTTTCAGTTCCGTGATAACTGAGTTGAGACAAAGTTGTGAATGAGCCTATATATACAGGGTGTCTATTTAACTCGGGCCACTATAGGTAATTCCTAAACTAGAACAGATACGACTTCGATTAAATTAGACAAAAGTTGCCTTATCAGAAGGCCATTCCAGTGATGTATTTGTTTATCCAAAAATATGCACAGGTAACTAGATAGAGCAAAAACTTTTATTTTTTTAAATGGTAATCATAGGTAGCTATGGCATCATTAAAAGGAGTATTTTTTTCTCTTTTCATCTGTATGTAATTTTCATCATTTATTTTTTAAATAAATATTTTATTTACACAAAACCTAATACACTTAATTCTAATGGCACTTAAAGTATGTTTTGATAAAAACAATTTAAAACGATTTATATTGTTTTAAACATTTTTCTCGTGTTTCTGTCAGTTTTTATATTGTTAAAAGTAGTTTTTAGTACTGTTGTCATATTAAATTGTTTTTATCAAGGCATACTTTAATAAGTGCCATTAGAATTAAGTGTATTTGGTTTTGTGTAAATAAAACATTAATTTAAAAAATAAATGATGAAAATTACATACAGTTGAAAAGAGAAAAAAATACTCCTTTTAATGATGCCATAGCTAACTGTGATTGCCATTTAAAAAAATAAAAGTTTTTGCTCTATCTAGTTACCTGTGCATATTTTTGGATAAACAAAAACATCACTGGAATGGCCTTCTGATAAGGTAACTTTTGTCTAATTTAACCGAAGTCGTATCTGTTCTAGTTTAGGAATTACCAATAGTGGCCCGAGTTAAATAGACACCCTGTATATATATATATATATATATATATATATATATATATATATATATATATATATATATATATATATATATATATATATATATATAGAGAGAGAGAGAGAGAGAGAGAGAGAGTACTATAACATGAGGTTCTTATTAGAATGGCATATAGAACTTGACGTACCTCTACTGATCACGGAACAAAAATATTTTTTCAAAATTCGAAAATTAATTTTTGAGGTTGGGCCACTGGTTGAATTGGAAGTTTTAATATTAATAGTATATTATTTAACGAGTAAATAATGTAGGCTATAATTAATGAGGATGAAAGTTTGTTCACGAGCCGAAGGCGAGTGTATAAATCATCCGAGTTAATTATAGCCATTATTTTCGAGTCAAATACGACGTTTTATCTACAACTTTTTAAATAATGCAACATTTTCTTACTACAAAGTTGTATTGATATTAACCTAACCTCAAACTTTGGTGTGATGACAATTTATCCGAGTAACTTCGAACTATTATGGGCTAGTCATATACAGCGTTTTACAAATTATTATTATTTTTACTGTTTCTGCTTACAACGTCATAAAATGATAACTTGATGTAACACTAATATTAAAACAGATGTGATGGCAGTTTGACAGTTCGAGAGAATAAAGTACTCATTATTTAACAGTGTGAAATAATGAATTCATTATTTCATAATGTGTCCTTATGGAGGGGTTTATTATACTACTTTCACGTATATAATGAATACATTATTCTATTGTTGTAGATAAATAATATTATTACCTACCTTGTGATATTGTAAAAACAATGCTTGCGTAACACAATAATTTAATTTTAAGTAACCGGTCACATAACCCTGCTGTCATTATTCAAAATAAATTGTATTCAGAGACAATTAAAAGGTTATCCTGAAGTAAACTACCTACCGAAAAAAATATTTTTGTCCAAGAATCAGGTAGGTACGCTAATAACTATATGTTATTATCTAGGTACCTCAAGTTATGGTTCATTCTGTAAAATTCATTTTATAGGGTAAATTTAAAATATGACAACTTCTCTGATTTCCCCAATTCTCCATTTGTTCAAGAAGTTTTAATATTATTTTTGTGTCATAGTTTTTTTTTTCACTAGAAGAGCTCTCTTGGCCATCCATTTCTCTTCCATAAAATAGCTCGCATGTAATCCCTTTTTGTAAACATTTACTAACTATCGTAACATGTTGAAATTTCGACACTATTCTTGTGTTTAAGAAGTATCGATAAATTCGAAATGTTGGCTGAGGACAGAAATAGATTTAACTGTGGCTTTGACTTGCGTCCAATGGCAATTAGAGTCTCATTCAACTATGGAGATTAATTATAGAGAGCTAAGATCTAATTGGCGCAAATTACCAGAAGTGATCATTATTGCGATCTAGTGACAATCGATGTTTTAATTGATTTATGGGAAAAGTTATTGAAATTTCAGTATTTATTTCACCATTCTAAAGGTGAATCTCATTTAGTTCAGTTCAACCTAATTTGTGTATCCTATCCTTGTGTTGAAGAGACAAACTAGTTTTGTAGATTTGCATCTTTCCGTATTTCCTATGTTTGCATTTATGTCTACTTCTACTTTGAAAAGGGAATGGGTTCAACACCAGAAAAATTTTTTAGAATATTAATACACAGGAAAATGCATGCACAGGAAGATGCAAATCTAGAATTTTAGATTCGGAGTAAATGTAAACAAAGAAAGATGCAAATCTAGAAAAGTCAAAGTCTTTTAATAAAATCTCGACTCTTAAATCTCTGTATTATACATTTGTACGTAGTAAACTGGAGTACTGTCTACAAATTTGGAACCCGATCTACAACAAGTATGTCAATGTTATCGAATCAATACAAAAAAAGTTTTTAAAATTCTGTTACTTTAAAATTTATAGACACTACCCAAGTTTTCATGTTAAGGGGCTTTTATCACAGTAAAAAAGTATTTAACAAATTACTCCCAACCTATTAATACTATAAATCTAAAAAAAATACCATATAAAGATAAAGGCAGTAAAAATCTAGCTACGTTGTCGAATTTTTTAAATTGTTATTATTATTATTTATAAACAATTAAATAACAATAATTCTGAGAAAAACTATTCGTAAGTTTGATTGCATTGTAAATTTAAATGTTTATATCACATTATTATATAAAATTTTCAAATAGTAGTCGAGTAATTTGTTAAATAAATTTAAAAATTGTATGCGCGCTAGCCAATCAAATTGAGTATTTTCTAAACAAAAATTGAGCGAAACATAGCAATTAGATAAATAGAGACAACATGTACTCATAAAACATAGGCTGTCAGCGCGGATACCTGAAATAACGAGGATTTGTGATCTAGCAGCGCTGAGCGATAAAACCCCCTTAAGTATGTTACGTTACTGTCTGAATTAAATGTTGTGTCCTTAGTTAATAGAAGGAAGATACTTTCCTGTCTATATTTATATAAATTAATAAACGGTCTCATTTCTGATCCTTGCTACTTTTGCCTGCAAAACAGTCAGAACAAACTACCAGATTAAATGTCCTATTAGACAAATGTGTGATGCATACAATAATGTCACACATAATATTGACTTATTTGGTGAACCATTACTCAAATTTAGAAATTTACTTTTTGCTCATATTTAATTATTCATTTTCTACTATTAGCTTATATTACTTATGGATTATATAATTATGTACATAGATGGTTGATTTATTTCTTGTATATTTGCCTTAGCATCTATTGTTTTATTTAGATTGTATATCTTTTTTTTTGTAATCATATTGTAATTTTATTTCTATAATCGTCCTGTAATTGGGATCTTGTATCCTGTTGGATTGATTCAATAAATTATATTAAATTAAAAGGTATAGTACAAACCGAGTATGTGGAACTCAAGAATGGTAATGGTTTGTTCATTTAATTCAGTTCAAGTTTAACCTAATTTATGTATCCCCCCTTGTGTTGAAGAAACAAACTAGTTTTCTAGATTTGTATCTACCCGTGTTTCCTGTTTGCATTTATGCCGAATCTAAAATGGGAATGGGTTCAACACCAAAAAAATCTAGAATTTTAGATTCGGCATAAATGCAAACACAAGAAGATACAAATCTAGAAACGTTAAAACCGAGTATGTGGGACTCGAAAATGGTATTGGATTGGTCATGTTTACGCATTTATGCCAAATCTAAAATTATAGATTTGCATTTTCCTCTTTCAAGTCCTTTAGGTTAGAAAACATTTCTTTTTTAATATGAACAAAGTTGCATTGTGAAAATAAGTGTATTTTTTCTCAGGATATTCCTCTCCATTCCAAAAAAGAACCAACACCTTGAACTATGAGAAAAGTTATTGAAATTTCAGTTTTTATTTCATCATTTTAGAGGTTAAACTCTTAAAGGGTTGTTCACCATTGCTTCATAAAGTTAAGTTTGGATTCCGGAACTTCTAAAAATAATTCGGTATTTGTTTGTTTGTTTTGTTTCGTGGGAACAGTGCATGCGCGATTATAACTCAAGTTTAATGAGAAATGTCTGAAACTGGCAGGAGAATTTTACATTCATTTTATTATTACAAGATTCGTGTTTTCGCTACGAAATTTAATATAAAGTTTAGATACAACGATACTTCATTGAAATCTAACCCTAATTTTATTATAACCTGCAACCAAGTACACATTTAGTTTGTATCACGGTACAAGAATACAGAAGGTAACATAACTAAAACATAATTTTATATACCGTTTTCTGTCTATAAAATTAGAAAAATTTTGTGGACAGAAAATGTGCACTCCTAAGCGCAGATAATATTTGATTTGTATTTTGTTTTTTTGATTCAGCATATCTATGTTTGACAGATAATAGGTATAATTGTGTTTTATCAACTGTAATTACACAAGAGCTTTTTATTTCGCCAGATAATTCCACTCCTGTATAAAGTAAGTCATAAAAAACACAATTTTATCGCTTTGACAGCAGATAAACAGGAAGGTAACTTTTTGCAAGTGATAAAACCTTATTTACCTTTTTCTTAGCAACCAAAAAATAAACCGAAACACTAAAATATCATTTGCTTCAAATTTCTAATATTTGTCAGTGAAATAATTGGATTTTGGGAATATTTGTGAAGAAGAACCAAAGGAGTCGTTAAATTATCTCGTTTAATTGCACTCGAGCATTTTATTTCCTCCGAATAAATTTCTGTTTGACATCTCGACCTTGTCACCTGACAGGAATTTGACTCGAAAAATTGTTTTAAAATAAAATCACTCCTCCTACGGTGTCGTGATTTTATTAAACAATTTTTCTTTTCAAATTGCTAGGCAATAAGGTTTCAATACAAACAGAAATTTATCCGGCGAAATAGAAAGCTCTTGTGTAATTATATAAATACATTTCTGTTTGTATTGAAACCTTGTTGCCTAGCAATTTGAATTTTATTTTAAAACAATTTTTCGAGTCAAATTGCTGCCAGGTGACAAGGTTGAGATGTCAAATAGAAATTTATTCGGAGGAAATAAAATGCTCGAGTGTAATTCAACGAGATAATTTAACGATTCCTTTGGTTCTTCTTCACAAACATTCCCAAGATCTAATCATTTCACTGACAAATATTAGAAATATGAAGCAAATGACATTGTAGTGTTTTGTTTATTATTTGGTTGCTAAGAAAAGGGTAAATAAGGTTTTATCACTTGCAAAAAGTTACCTTTCTTTTTATCCGCTGTCAAAACGATAAAATTGTGTTTTGTTTATGGTTTACTTTATACAGGAGTGGAATTATCATTTTAAAAATGTACCTAGTTTAGTGTGTGTGTTTACTATTTGTGGTGAAATTCAAATTTGTAATTGTGCAAAATTTTGGTTTTTATATTTGTAAAATTATCAAGTCCGTCCCTGTCCGCTTTACGTCTCAGCAAGGACTAGGAGACAATCTCCGTGTTATAAATAGCCAAAACTTTTGGTGTGTCGCTAAAATACAACAGCTCACATAAATATAAATCCTCAGTAGGTCAGACTGTCTTGTCGGTCTATCCAGGGACTTATCAACCCCCCTGACTCCGCGCACATCAATTCTAACCCCTTGATCCGCTCCTGACCTCTACTTTCTCTTCCTGGTCGAGAAGAGATAAATTATTAAGAGCTTATTGTTTTATTATATTGAGAATATAAATCAATACTGGCTGTGAAACAGATATTGCTGTCTATCAAGGGTAGTAAATTTGTTTGTAACATGAAATTAAAGTAAACTTTAACCTCTAGTTAGGAACCGTGCCTAAATAAACGTGCAGGTAGCATAACATATGTTTCTGCCAAGATTTTTTGCATCTTTCAAGGTGCAACATTCATAAATGATGTTTCATCGCTCAACATTGAAGATAAAAATAAACAATTATTATTTTCACGTACACAAAATGCAATTATTATAAATAATAAATTTTAAAAGATAATGCAGGTTGCAAGGTGTCGAGATAAAAATTTAAGGGTAGGTATTATATAATGTTTATGACGTACTGAATTGCATCTTCCTGTGTTTGCATTTATGCCGAATCTAAAATTCTAGATTGGAATTTTCCTGTAAATGAATCTTTTGACGCAGGTATTTTATTAGTAGTACCTACTTATAAATTTTGCAGATTTGCATCTTCTGGTGTTGCATTTTCCTGTGTATGAATATTCTATATTTTTACCTCTCGCCTCATATTCTATAAGGAGATGTATTGTAAACAAAAAACGATAAATTTTTAACAAGGAGTAGTATGTCTCATCTCGGTCTCATCATACGAAAACGGCTGTAATATTTTTTTGAACAAAATAACAAAAATATAGATTTCCGGTTTGCAGAATCAAATTTCCTGAATATACTCCTCTATGAGTGAAATTATTTTCAAATTTTTTAATTTACAGTGACATCAAATTAGACAAAGTTATTATGACATCGGGATTTCTGCATACGATTCTCTATCAAAGTTAAAAAATAAATATGAGTTTTAAACGTTTGTAGGTTTTAGTTAGGTAAATTAAACACCAAAATGTAAAACCGAGTGAAAAACAAAAAACAAAATATTTGTTAAATATTATGTTATAATGTAAGAATATCCTTAAATTGTGACTAAACCCGTGTGCGCCAGAAAATTTGAAAATAATTTTACTCATAGAAGAATATTCAGGATATTGGAATCTGCAAACCGGAAATCCATATTTTTATTCATAACAAAATTACAGCCGTTTTCGGATGATGAGACATAAACTACTAGGTATTTGTTCTAATTTATTGTTTTTTTCAAAATACATTTTCACGATTTTCTCGAAAACTGTAGTATCACTTTCATAAAAAATATGTAAACCATTTCATAGCAAAATTTGTGCTCTACCTTTTTTTTCCAAATATTTATCATTTATGAGATAAAAATTAAAAACAATAGACGGCGGACGAAGCTCTAGTTCAATCGATTGAGACTTTAAGTGCTTTTAGTATATTGTTGCTAAAGGTACTGGGCAGGTGTAAGTATACCAAAATCCAGCAAGCTGTCTAAACCTTTTCCACTAACAAATCTAATTTGACTGGACTATGTACTGTACTGTTGGTTTGTAACTAACAAAGTTTGTACTGCATTTATTAAGAGTTTGCAGTGGAATATTTACATTTAATTTCAATGTTTGCTGTTTGGCTCGTACGTTGTTTTCTCATCTCAAGAATAAATTGAATGTAATTCTTTCTAAATCCAAGTGAATGATCTCGTAAAAGAATTTTATTTGCTTGCCCTTCACACTGATATTCTTGTGTGTGGGTGTATAGATAAGTGAATATTTTTACCTACACTTGAATTTGCAAAGTTCAATGACATTGGTTCTCATTCTCGCGCTGCCGCCATATGCCGCCTCGTGCGTGTTTTGTTTGTGTGTGCGTGCGTGTGTGTCTCTCGAATCTGTTTCTAATGTGATATTTGGCGTAACCGATTGAATTCTATATTTATTTACTAGATTCTTGCCAATGGACATTTGTTACGTCTTTAAAAAACGCTTCTTCAGAGGCTTAATTGACCGTATGCGTTCATTATTTATTTCATTCTATAAAAGTGCTAAAAATCACTCTAGATCTCCAAACCCAATAATACATTATTTTATTCATTCCATACAAGAATCACATCAACTTAAATTTTGTACATAATATTCTGAATTCTGATACGCTAGATTAGATCTGATTAGATTTTGGTGTTGATCGTTCAACCGCAAGTGGTAGTTTCTTGAATATCTGAAGAGTTTTTCTGAAATATCCTCAAAATTTATGGCTTAATAGGAATTTTTTTAATAACAATGTATACTTACTAAATGTTACTATCTACAATTTATATTCAAAACGTTGTTTCTATCAGCACCATTTTTCAATTACAAGAAGATAAACATTATACAAATGTAATGTTTTTCAAGGTCAAATATTTTAAATATGAATTTTCAGAGATACATAACAGCACGGTTTTCCCTCTTCTGCTCTTCTACGTGCAAAATAAAGAAAAACATTTTTATAATGAATTTGAACAATAATAACAGAAAAAAAATATTTTTCTTAGTGCTTTGGGAGGGGGGGGGGGGTTCCCCTTTATCTACCCCCGTAAATACGCCACTGGTTACCGGCATGATATTATATTTCAGGTTCGAAACCAGTTAGCTGTACCAGTTTATCTACACAAAAATCTCTGTGCTGTACTTACACTAACAACCATTAATGAGTTGATGGTTGATAACCGCACACATAGTATAAGGTACCGATGATTTGCAGACCCAAGTTGCCAAGTTGGGTAAAAGGCGTGCGCGTAACAAATATGGCAAAGATTACTCTTGAAAAGTCGGTGATTTAAGCGCGTTTTTATTTATCAAATAAAGAATTATCTAGCGTCAGGTGTAAGTCTACGTCCCGATATAAAAAATAAATAGTTTCGTCCCACTTGATGTCGCCCGTCGCGTCGTCCAACGTCACGTTGGTCTGCAGAATCAAAGATATTTTTACACGACCACGTGATTGCGAAAAGTCTTATACCGACTCCGGTTTACATTCTCGATTCTGTACTTCATCTTTAATTATAAGATATTGCGAAACACCAAGCGTCATTGTCACAGAACAAACACTAAACTTAGAGCAAAAAAGAGCCATTAAGATTAATGCATGCGTGATACAAGCTTTATTCTTATTCTATTTTATTTGTCATTCGGTACTCAATTTGTAATTTTGCTGCTCACTTATGGTGGGATTCTGTGCAAATCTATAAGTTTTACAAATTTGTAAATCTTTAAATATTGAACAAAATCACATCAATGTTTGTTGACAAATATAAACTGTTCATATGATTATAAATTTCATTGCGATTTTGTTGAATATTCACAAATTAATTTTACAAATACAATTTGCCTGCAAAATATATGATTTAAAACAGTAATAATTTAAGCTGTTATTCTCATTTTTAGTGGAACTATTTTTTTCAACTTCAAATTGGGACTAAACAATTCCATATTGGGAATATACGATATTGTTAAGTAGGTATCAATTTGAAATTGTTTAGTCCCAATTTAAAATTGTTTATTCCCAATTTGAAGTTGTTTCGTCCCAATTTGAAGTTGAAAAGGTAGTATAAAAACAAACTCGTAAAAAACTCCAAAAAAAAGCTTTATGAAGCTATATTCACACTGGTCTAATAATTCAAGAGGATTAATGAGCTGAAGGCGAGTGTAATCACCCGAGTGAATTATAGCCATTATGTGCGAGTCAAATATGACGTTTTATCTACGATTTTTAAAATAAAACATTTCTTAACAAATTTTTATCCATCAAAATATAAACCTAACCTCACAATTTGGTGTGATGACTGCTGACAATTGTGTTGAAAATGCTTTATTAAGCTATGTTCACACAGCGGTCTAATAATTCAAGAGGATGCACGATCTGAAGGAGAGTGTAATCACCCGAGTGAAGTATAGCCATTATGTGCGAGTCAAATATGACGTTTTATCTACGATTTTTAAAATAAAACATTTCTTAACAAATTTTTATCCATCAAAATATAAACCTAACCTCACAATTTGGTGTGATGACTGCTGACAATTGTGTTGAAAATGCTTTATTAAGCTATGTTCACACAGCGGTCTAATAATTCAAGAGGATGCACGATCTGAAGGAGAGTGTAATCACCCGAGTGAAGTATAGCCATTATGTGCGAGTCAAATATGACGTTTTATCTACGATTTTTAAAATAAAACATTTCTTAACAAATTTTTATCCATCAAAATATAAACCTAACCTCACAATTTGGTGTGATGACTGCTGACAATTGTGTTGAAAATGCTTTATTAAGCTATGTTCACACAGCGGTCTAATAATTCAAGAGGATGCACGATCTGAAGGAGAGTGTAATCATCCGAGTGAATTATAGCCATTATGTGCGAGTCAAATATGACGTTTTATCTACGATTTTTGAAATAAAACATTTCTTTACAAATTTTTATCCATCAAAATATCAACCTAACCTCGCATTTTGGTGTGATGACTAATGACAGTTGTGTTGAATAATGGACTCATAATACAATAGTGTTGAATTATGAATTCATAATAAAATAGTGTGTCAGACGAGGCGAAGCCGAGTTTGATAACACAACGTGTACCATAATAATTGGTTACGAACTATCTGTATTGCATCGTACAAAATTTGATCTGCTTGCGTAAATTAGTCACATAGGTAGTAATAGTTTACTTTACAAGTGGGCAAAATAAGGAATTACCCACGAGGGAAATCTTAACTCACGAGGCCTAATGTAATATTTCTATCAGGTTCAAATAATAATTATTTTAATGTGTGTTTAAACTGTTCGAGTTCAAAATTCGCAAAAATTGGAACGAAACAACCCACATGGTTCATTTTCAATAAAATATAACATCAGTCAAATGTGTTGCCAACGAACATCATAAGTAATAATTATGTTCAGACGTTTTTAGAACACATAAAACAAATATATATATTCGTCTTAGTACCCAAAATAATAGCCCAAATTATTACTTTTAAAAGTTTTTCAAATAAGTTTATAGACATTTAAGAAAAGTAGTATTATTGCGTTTTGTATAACTAGAAATTTAACAAAATAAAAATAATTACAAATTGATCAAATGGATTACAAGATTATTAAGTAAGTGTTTCGGAATATGTGGTATAATTTTTTTAGACATTCTGGCACTCAAAATGGGTGCGGAAAATAGCCAATTCTAACAATAGTGCGATAAATTGAAATCTTTTGTTTTGTTTAATTACCTACGTTTGTAATGAAACGAACTGTTGCTTAAAAATTTGAAATAAACTATGCCTAATTACATACTCGTATATAAACTGTCAAAAACTTTAATTTATATTGATTAGGTACTATGTTTTTGAGGACAATTGCAGAAAAACACGGAAAAACGTGCGTTCGTTAGTGAGCTTGCATTCGTTTCAGAATCACTTATTTCCTACACTTGTTACAAAAAGAACTATTTTTTGACAATAAAAAAAATATGAGCACAAAGATTTCAAGAAAACCTTTCAGTTTCAGAATAAATATAGAGCCTTAAAAAGACATAATAAACAGATAAAATATGATATTATTACTGATCGAATCGTTAAATAAATTAAAAAATAGTTTCATTTTGGCAAAGATTTTAATTAACTTGGTTCTTTAAATTTAGGCAGGAACCACGTGCTTCAAACTTTCCACAAACAATATCAACCAACCATAACAAACAACTACACAAAAACAAACAAAATTTGTTTATCATCCCCTAGTAACAACACCGAAAAAACACCTTTTTCACCCTTAACCTAACAAATCCAAATCATCTACATCTTAACCTATCACTCATTCACTTAACACACAGATAACTCACCCCTTTTAGGGGGTGGCACTGATAATTACCGAGAATAACTGGAGCAAGACGCCAACGTGGTGGAAAGTCACTGAACTAGGCACTAGGAAAGATCACTGAAACTGAAGGAAGTCACGACTACGAAGACGAGAACGAAGCTGGCTTCCCCACCACACAGGAGGTAAAATTAGAATTTGGCAGCCGTCAGAAGCAGAACTGGTGTTAGCGCTGGGATGGAGTGAAAATTTTAAACGAAAGAACTGTGGTAGCAAATGAAGAACGACCTTTGCAGACAAAGTGATTGAGATAAAAATGATGTTTACAAAATTACATGATGATGTTTGATGAAGAATGACCTTTGAAATTGTTAAAGAGGAAAATGTGGTCACTAGAATTGGATATAGAATAGAATACAGGGACTCGAACCGCACAAAATATCAGTTCAGGTTCGATTCGAAGTTCACTGTGCTTTAAAGGGTTCGATTTTGTTCCGGTTTTCATATTTCTCTTTGAAATAAACCGGTTACCGGTTTTCAAAATGCGGTTCAAGTTCCGGTTTTGGTTCAATGATTTATAAAATAACAAGCAATTAATTTTAAAAATTTGTTCCAGTTTTGGACTAAAATATTAAAAATTTCCGAACCGGTTTACAACCATCGGTTGGACTTTGGCCAAATTATTTTTCAACGGTTCGCTAATAGCTGTGGTTCGTTCCGGTTTTCGTTACTGTTCCAGTTCGGTTCGAGTCCCTGGAATAAAATGATAATTGATTGAAAACACGTGTGATGAAATTTCTAGTTGAAGAAATTAGAAGATAGATGAATCAAAAAATAAAAAACCAATAAATAAAATTCTGTTATGTCCAGCACACATTACATTATTTTGGAAAATAAAAAGACTTACTGGATTTATTAATATTTATTAAATTGCAGGATGTTTCGGGCATACACAATAGTTCATCTTCAGCTGCTGTCATTACATTATTTTATTATTATTATTATTATTTTTTATTTATTTATTTTGCATTATAGCTTACCCTGATGAAACCACAATTGGTGGCAAATTTCACTTAATTGAATACTTAAATAATTTTGACTATATTTCTTGCAGGTTTATATGAAATTATTTTGAAAATAGGAAACAACAAAACTTTGTCTTACTTTATTAATTATACCAATAATATGAGTTCATTTGGTCTCGAACGAGAGGTAAATTTTTCCTATGAAATAAATTGTAGAAGCAGAAATGACACAATAACGTATATACAGAACTAAAATGCTGGTCACGTATGATCCAGGCGTATGCAAACTCATAATTCTATTATCTCAAAAGTGTATCACTTTTAATAAATCACGATCCTCCCATATTATTGAATATCATATTTCTTTCACAAAACATTATTTTAATCTTGTACAAAATGAAGTGTGTTATAGTGCTACTCATACTTATTTCATGGCATTTATACCAAAGTAATAATGCTATGTAATAATTATTACATTACAATATTATTATTTCTACTCATTATAATTTTTATACTAAAAAATGTAATTTCAGGCATCGCACAAACTGCAAAAACCCGAACTTGGAAACCAAATACAAATTACGATGAACCAAAAAACTGGTTGGGGCATAAACTGCCATGCGAAGGAAGTAAAATCATATTTCCGGAGGATTTAAATGCTGCTATTTATCTCCCAGATAATGTAAACGTTAGAGAAATTGTGCTACCGAATGATGGCGAATTAATAATTAAAGCAGAAGGAATAATGCAAATTACTGGGCAAGACGATTTTAGTTGCGAACGAAAAGGTATGAAAAAATATAAATTAAAATAATAATAATTGATACAAATGGAAGTTTAACTACTGAAAACAAAATTATATACAGATTACATACATAGGATATTTTTATTTTTACAAAATTTGTATGAACAAGCCCAAAAATAGTTAATGAAAATTGTATAATATGTGATATATATCTCCATACAAAATAATGACGTCACAGCAAAATTTCTTTCTCAATTTACTGACAAACATAATTTTTAAAAAATTTTTTTTGCATTTTTACTTCCTTGTACGAAGTAAGGAAGTATTGTAATCGCGAAAAATTTCGGTTCTCAGATTTTGACGGAAATATCCGTTTTGACCTTTTCTGAATCCATTATGACTAGTTTCGACGTGACGTCTGTACGTACGTACGTATGTACGTACGTACGTACGGACGTATGTGTGTCGCATAACTCAAATACGGTTAGACGTAGAAAGTTGAAATTTTGTATTTAGGACTGTTATAGCATCTAGTTGTGCACCTCCTATTTTTGGTTTCAGTCTACAAACCGGAAGTAGTACTTTTTAAAAATATTTCGATAAATATTTAATTTTAGACAATTTTTTTTATTTTAAATGAAAGATTATGTGATTATTACCTACAATCGGTATTTTATAAATATTTTTGTATCTGCTATCATTTAAAAATAATTAAAGTATATATTTATAATTTATAGTATTTCGGTATCTTGTAGTCCATGATCGATTAACATTTGTTACTACGTAAAATTTAAATGATTATGACATGACAGTGACAATAGTAAAATATGCTTTATATCTTCTTCTGCAGTTTAAATCAAATGACTAAAATATATTTGTGAGTATTAGTATAATAAGTTAAAAGAATTTTTAATATTATTTTACATTTTAGTTATTAAGAAAAGTATGAACACACAAGGCGTACAAGGAAGTCATGTGGTGTCCACGTCAGATTTTTACCAATGTTTTAGACTTAAGGTTCCTATTGATAAAAATCTCATTTTCAGTTACCAGTACTATTGTATTATAAATTGATTATTCAACACTATTTTATTATAAGACCATTATTGAACACTATTGTCACTGTCATCACATCTTAATGTGAGGTTAGATTAATAGTATAATGAATAAAAATGCGTAAAGAAATGTTTCATTTAAAAAGTCGTAGATAAAACGTAAAACGTGGCATTCATCCTCTTGAATTATAGCCTTCATTATGTGCGCGTTAAATAATATAGTACTACTATTCCATTTATAGTTAATCCGAAATTAATCAGATATTCATTATACAATCAACAATCCAGTGGTTTCAAAAATTTACTTGCGAAAACTACCCTTTTTACAAATTGAATGATTTTTGTTCTATGATCAGTAAGTTGAGTATAGTACTCAAAATATATTCACGAAGTTGTGAATCACCCTGTATATTTGACCGTGTATGCGGTTACCATGTTGATAATAATATTATGTGTATTATTTTAGAAGTGCTTTTCAAGAAGCTAAACATCGAACCATGGTTCAAACCATCAAACTGGAAAACAAGCAATATACCAAACATAGCAATTCCGCATTCAGAACGAGTTCCTTGTATCTATGACAACGTTGTCTTCCCAAACAAGTCCAGCTTTTGGGTTCAATATCCTGAAATATCAATTTCAGTAAACAGTTTTCAGCTTGAAGGAGAATCACTAACAAATGACGAACTACAGAGATTTTTACTATCAGAGCCAGGGCAGAGGCAATTTAGGAACTTCGATTATCAATACAGAACTGATGTACTGAATGTTGAAGATGTTAAATGTCTTGATAAAAGCGGATGCCTTTGCCATAAAAGCAATTATGTTGAAATAGCAGTTTGTAAGAATTTGCAGCAAGTTTGTAATGTTACCCATTGTTTGGATCCTGTGCAACCCAATGGACATTGCTGCAAACTTTGTGGTAAGATTTTACCCAATTCTTGAAGACTCAGAGCTAGAAAATTCAAGTACAAGAAAATTCCAGCGTAGAATCATAAAACACCAGAAAATTCAGAGACAAGAAAATTCAAATCTAGAATCTGATGGATGCAGAACACGAATGTACAGGAATATTCAAATCTGGAAAAAAGAGTTGGAATTTTTGCAACTATTGTAAAACAATGGTTTAGAAATAATTACACGCCACTGCGTGCAGCTTGTGGGACTGCCACGAAGGGGGCGACTGAAAGGGGTGCACTATACTCGTGATGTTCGACCGATTTTCAACTTTATTTCAATTTTGCAACGATTGTGAAACAATGGTTTAGAAATAATTTGACGTCGCTGCGTGCAGCTTATGGGACTGCCACGAGGGGGGGGGGGCACTGAAAGGAGAGCACTATACTCGTCGTGTTGGACCGATTTTCAACTTTATTTCAATACCGCTGACAATAGAGCAGAACACGTGAGAATCTGACGCATGCATAATGAAGGCGGAAAATATTTTTCTAGATTTGAATATACCTTTACATCAATTTTCTGTGTCCACCGGATTCTTGATATGAATTTTCTTTTTATGTATATTTTTGTGATGTTTTTCAATTCCAATTTTTTTAAATTTTGACTGTTGATTATTTAAAGACATGTTGCGCTAAATCGAGTATTGTAACTAAAATCTTACATTTGTATCATACGATTATTTGTGACGTCACGAAGTCACGTGGGTGTCAAGAAAATTTGAAAATTCTATAAGAATTGCATTTTCTAGTTATACTTAAATATTCTGTGTTGAAGACATTCCCCTAATATTAACTAACACCAAATCCATTATTATTTCTTTAGTAATTCAATAAATTTTCCAAAAATTCTTGAATTATGCTGACAATTCAACTCATGTGTCATCTGTCAAAAATGGACCAATCAATTTTGAGGATTTATAAATTTTCCACCAATTGAAACGATTTTTTTCGACAATTTATCACTAGTGCTCGCAGCGACATAATTTTTCGACAATTTTCACTAGTGATCCAATCGACAATTTTAAACAATTAAATATATCTTTATTAATCAAAATCCTATTGTTATAACTGTTGTAATGGAAGTGAAGCTATTTATAAATCATTTTCATAAAGAAAGAATACATTTTTATTCGGTGAATTGTCCTCCGAATACCATTCGTGTTCCAAGTTATGTAGACAATTTTTGTGGCTGCATCACTCATGATTATTACGCTTGAGAAAATAGCACTCGTGCTACGCACTCGTGCAATTTTCAATCAAACGTAATAACCATTCGTGATACAGCAACAAAAATTGTCGACATAACTTGGAACACGAGTGGTATTATATATGAAAATCGCATGACATATAACAGCCAATGGATGAATGGATTACAATAATAGTAACCATGGTTATATAAAAAATTTCTAGGAAATTTTTTACTAGTAGCTTGAGTAACTTAACTGAAATTAATAAGCGGAAATTTTTCGTCATCTGTCACTTTGACATTAAATTACAAATTGGTTAAATTGTCATTTTGTGTGCAAATAAGCAAATATTAAGGTAAATAATACATATTTGTTAATATTAAATATAAATTTAGTAAATATTTCAAGTTTCTATTATAAAAAGAATTCAAAAATAGAGCGGCCGTGTCATTGCGATTTTCTTACCGAATATGCACTCGTGCATTCATTCATGCCCAGGAAATTTTTTATTGTGCATTCCAACAACGTAATTAGGTACCTCTCGTGTACCACTCGAGCTAATAAGACGTTGTTGGAAAGCACTCAAAAAAATTTCCGGAAAGAATGAATGCACATGTGATAATTCTTCCTTTAGTATTTTTTTCAAAAGTCCCTAATTTTTTAGTATTGACATAATTCTTTATAGTCCATTTGAGAATGACTGACAGTAATAAATCATTATTTGCAAGAGTAGTATTGGATTTTTGCCAGAAATGCGGCAAATAAAACTACCAGAAAAATCTGTTGTAACTATACTAGGATGGTCAAAATAAGCCGCACGCTTTGTACCTGGAACGAAACTTAATTCTCGAACAATAGAATTGCCGTGAAAAACGCTTCGATAATCCCCGTCGGACTGTGTCATAGACGTAGATAGGATTTTTCAGAGTAATCTGTTTATACATTTACTAAAAATAAAAGTTTCTAATATTTAAATATAACTTTCTCACTCATTATTATTAAAATAAATCTTTTCCCTGAAAAACAATTTAGACCTAAAACGATAGTTCTCTACCGAATTTAGTCATTTCGACTATCCCTGTGCAAACAATTACTGGTGCGCCACTGGAATGTCTTTGACAGAATGATTTATTACTGCCAGTCATTCTCAAATATAGTATAGTGAGTTAAGGACACGTTTAAAAATGAAAAAACCGTAATGGTAATGGTAAAATCTGCCTTAACTCACTCTCTAAAATGGCGAGCCCCAAATGATGCATTTCTCTAAAATTTAAAACTTGCCTTATTTAATTATCTGTGATGGCGAATCTTCGAATAGTGCATTTCTCTAATATTCAAATCCTACCTTATTCAATTGACTAGTTTATGTCAAAAAACGGAGTTCTGTTGGACTCAAGAAGGGTTTTGTTAGCATAGATTAGTTTATGTCAAAAAAACGGTTTTCTGTTGGACTCAAGAGGGGTTTTGTTAGCATAGATTAGTTTATGTCAAAAAACGGAGTTCTGTTGGACTCAAGAAGGGTTTTGTTAGCATAGATTAGTTTATGTCAAAAAAACGGAGTTCTGTTGGACTCAAGAAAAGTTTTGTTAGCATAGATTAGTTTGTCAAAAAAGACTCAATTTTGGTAAAAATTAAATAAGACTGGTTTTGAATTTTAGAGAAATGCATCAGTAGTAAATTGAACAATGCAGGATTTCAATATTAGAGAAATGCATCATTCGGAGGTCCGCCATTTTAAAGAATTGAACAAGGTAGGTTTTGAATTTTAGAAAAATGAATCATTTGGGAAGCCGCCATTTTAGAGAATTGAAAAGGCAGGTTTTAAAGATTATAGAAATGCAAAAGGCTGTGTTTGAGCAAGGCAGTATTCGCAGATTAGGGTTTTGAATACCTAGCCCAATGCCCAATATATTTATTTTTTCAGGGGCCCATTTAATGCTAAAATTTAATAAAAACAATTTCAATTTACAAAAATTTGATAAAACCATAAAAGAACATTTGAATATCTATGGATATGCAGATATTGATGTCCATATTAGCAAAATATTACACAAATTCGATACTTACATTCAAATAGTAATTATTGAAAAAGATTTTAAATACAATGGCTATAGCACAGGTGCTGCCCAAAATTTGCACGACCTTTTCAAATCAAGTAAGTAAGAATAAATCTTAAAAGTGTACTATCTATGAAATATTAATTATTACAGATGTAAAAGAGTTCGATTTAATTTCATCAGAATTATTCATCTCAGGACCTGAATACTATCCAGGCCAGCAACTAAAAAAAACTATAGCAATGATACTTGGTACATTATTGCTAGTGCTCTTGGGATTAACAATAGTTTATGTTAAATATGAAACAGAAAAAGGAATGAAATTGAACTTACCTTTTAGTCTTCCAAATTTGCGGAATTTCAATCCGTTCATTTTTGTGCGATTTGAAAATACAGGAGATGGTGACACAGGACTAGAGTTTAGGAATCGTTCCGTAGCGAGCTCACTTTTTAATTTAGACAGAGCTTTTGATAACCCCATGTTTGAAGGACCTGGACCTGCGTCAAGCCAAATTGTGAGTAAAAAATAAAAATAGTTATTTGTCCAACTAGAGAGGAAAGCGCTTCTTTTTCCCAGTTTTTCGAAGTTTGTGTCACGAGCGAGAGTGGAAAAGGGCTTTCCTCTCGTGTTAGACACAAAATAATTTTCACGACATATTTAAAAACATTGTAAATATAGAAAAAACACATTAGAAGTTAGGTTATAACTGCCATCTGTCAGAATCTCAGAATAACGTTTAAAAACAACGAAATGTTTCACTGCGGCCAATATGCCAAATTAAATTTAAGTTGTAAAATCGTGAAATTGTAGAAAAAGAAAGTATAAAATGTAATAATTGTTAAATAACAGTTTACAGTATATCACTATAAAATCAGAATTTTCAATAAAATAATTCATTTATTCACAATCGGTTGGTAATATGTGCGTTTCCAACCTTCTAAACAGTTGGGAAGCGAGTCATTGTTTACTTTACTTTCCAGCTAGCCGGAAAAAACTTCCCGGCTAGCGGGGAAGTCAGCGTTTTCCAGCTAGGTAAACGTCACTTTCAGAAGCTTTTTTTGCAGCTCTTCGCAGTTCTAAAGGAATATTTTCGTCTTCACCATCTTCACTATCAGACAACATGATAATAAATATGCTCGATCTCGATAAAAAGCAGCACGAAACTAATTATTGACAGAATCAATAAACATTTTTTCAAGTTATCTGGCAACCCTAGCAACTTTTTCATAGTTCTCTATGTTGAAGTATCAAAACAAATTATAATAAAACTGTCATAAAATATGAATAAAATGAATATTTAAAACGGGCATATCAATAACCAATTGGATTGTGAATAAAATAGTATACATACCTCGCGGGAAGGCTCATTCCAGCCTCGCGTTCATAGATGACTTCGGTGCAAGCACCTCAGTCATCTAATGAAACGCTCGGCTGTAATGAACCATTTCCCCGCTCGGTATGTAATATACTATTACTTACAATTTTTGAAATGTTTCATCGTAAAATAACACTGGTGGTAACACTGCTTACTTTCCTCTCTAGAGAGGGAAAACTCACTTTCCTCACTATTTCGCGAGAAGAAAATTGTGTTTTCTCCGCATGCCGTGAAAAACTATATTTTATTTATTCATTATTCACTTGTACACCAATAACCCTAATAACTTTAATAACATAACTGTTAAGCTACAACATTTAAAAGTAGAGTAAAAAGCGTGGTAGAGATTTATTTATTACAGTTTTGACTGTCACAAAAAATTCCAACTATAAGGCATGTGCACCTACGTCACAACATCAGCTGTTTGATAGGTAAGCATGATAGAAAAGTACAAAATACAAAGTACTGACCTACGATTTATGCTGTTAAATGAGTTATACTACCATTTTATTTAATATTGTCATAAAAATAAGTCAAAAAATTTGAAAATAAACTCTTGTTTTCAAAAATCATATTGCACCTCCCTGCCATGCTTGCCTACCAAACTATTGTTGTTTGAGATTGTGTTGTGACGTAAGCTGCACATGCCTTATACTATGTCCACCGAACAGATAGAGTAGATGCTCCTCCCACAAATGTGCGCGAAATTGAAATACGGTATTGCTATTGGTAACCCTGTTTTACACTGCTAGGCAAACTCAACTGCTGAGATCGGTTATCAAAAAAATCGTTCGTAAATAAAAATTGTACTTCATATTTCTTTTAAAATTATGTTATACATAAATTTAATTTTTCTGCTTTTTAAAATTTGTTGCTTGTAAAGCCTACTTCTGCGCACATTGTACTGCGCAGTTTTGGCTCTGCCCACTAGTTTTATTACTCTATGTGTTCGATGAACATAGTATAATAACTAACAGACAAGATTCAACTAAAGTAAAATGTTATGCGCATGTCAATATCAATTATTAGTTTTCTTAAGGCGGTACAGTACACGAAATGAAAGATGACTGGGCTTGGGAATTTTAAATTGGTAAACAATATTAATCGAGCGGGCATAGATTATCAGCATTTTTTTGGCAGAAACCTATGGTTGCTGAGCCCAATATTTTCAAATTGAAATACCCTATATTTTGCTTTGAATTTTAATAAATGTGAATTTTCAGGTGGAAAATATAGAAGAAAAACTGCATATCGATTTTAAGAACCCCCTATACAGCGAATTAAAAGAAAAAACTGAAGATTTAGAGCTAGAATAAATTAAAAAATGCATTTCTTATAAATTAGTTTAATATTCTGTTGTGTTATATACAAAAATGTGGATATACATCTGTGAAAACAAATTTTAGTTAACAACTGATGGTCTATACATCTTTAGAATAGTTACGCTTTACCTTAAAATTGTAAAATAATAATATAATAAAATTATATTTGCTGGTCGTGATTTTATGTGTTATTAAATTGTAAAATATTGTGCATGTGTTAGATACATTCTTATACAATCTAGTTATTAATAATTGACTTTAATTTATTGCTTTATCTAGATCACAAATAGAAGCATTGATAGATTAAGTGTTATTAAAAAATTTCTTCCAAAAATATCTCTTTATTCTTCTTAAAATGGGATTATTTGAATTTAAAACAACAGTTAAGCCTGAACAAAATTTATTTGCATACAGCTGATACATTTTATAACAAAGACATCTATCTATCAATACCACTTATATACATACAGATTACATACCACACACATACTGATATTATTTTTCATCAAGAACAATATTATTAGTTGATAAACTTTGACTATATAAAAGACTGAAAGATCTCAGAAGTTTATTATTTCAGTTTAAATTTTACATAATAATGATATTCGATATTATTTATGCCAAACTTAAGCCGCAATAATTTATTTAATTGTTCTAGTTGAATAGTTTTTCTACTCATAGAAATATTGGTACCAATAGGAATTATGTACATTTAAATAAAAATTTAAAAGATTACTTTCCCTAAACATGCACTCAACGAAAAACAATAAAACGGCACACGTCGCTGCATCAAAACTTCGTTACATCAAACGTCGTTGCATCAAAACGTCGCTAGGTCAAAAGCATATTTTATATATTTTGTTTTTACAAGTACAGTGCACCCCTTCCAGCTTCCAGTCGCCCCCCTTGACACAGTCCCACAAGCTGCGCGCAGCGGTGTCAAAACTTCGTTACATCAAAACGTCGCTAGATTAAAACCTATCCTCACTGACATGGCATCATTTTAGGGCGTATTTTATGTATTAAGTTGCAGTGCACCCCTTTCAGTCTCCCGCCTTTATAAGGTGTATAGTGCACCCCTTTCAGTCGCCTCCCTTGTGGCAGTCCCACAAGTTTCGCGCAGCTGCGTATTCGAGATTTTAGGATCAGTAATAGTTTTAAAAACGTACAGCTGGTTTGTTGTTACTGGTAAGATCCATATTTAGACTTAGAAAAAATTATTTATACCTTAATTTCAAGCTCAAATTATTATAATATAATAATAGATGCATCGAGAACTAACGACGATTTGATGTAATGAAGTTTTGATACAGCGACATAGAACCCAAAAAATAGAATTATAATTAAAATAATAAATAATCTTAACATTAACTATATTTCTGATGTTTAAAATTGAATTAAAAGCACTAAATTTGGATGATATACCGTAAAGCACATCAAATAATAATCATTGCCATAAATTATGGAAAGATCGCTGATAAAAAAAATTACGGGCCACGGCATCTAAAATGATGGCGCATAATTTCTATCGCCACCACAAGGTCCACGGCGTATAATTTATCTAAAAGCAGTGAGGGCCACGGCGTATACACATGAGACCACAGCGTCGACACATGGGGCCACAGCGTATATCATGTTCATCAGACTTGTCACTCGGTTTTGGTAGAAACTACGAATGAACTTAACTAAATAAAGAGATTCATACCCTCCTTGAATCCCACATACTAGATTTTGGTAGAAACTCTAGAACCACAAGTGATATTACTGACGAACATGTTATTATACGCCGTGGCCCCATGTGTCGACACCGTGATTTTAGACGTTGTGGCCCTCACTGCTTTAAAACATGGTGAAATTATACGCCGTGGACCCTGTGGTGGGGATACAAATGCGCCATTATTTTAGACGCCATGGTCTGTTCCATTGCCTCCTAAATACTACAGGCCTGGCCCAGTTCGTGGATGACGTCACACACTCAGGCAGAACATAGCAGTTGCATCAAATCTCGCGTCAAATGACTAACAAAATATTCCTACAATGTACAAATTAGATACCTCAAACATAAATATAATTTTTAGGTGGCTATTGCATAAATAGTTGTAAAGTAGCCGTAAAGTGTCACATTTTTTGACATCTGTCAAAATGACTACTTTACGGCCGTATTTACTTCACTTACGCTTTTACTTCACGGCCGCTAAATAACAAATATATTTCATTTTAATTGGTAAATATATTTAGAAGTAATTACCTACAACTTAGTTAGCCTAAATGATATAAATAAAATTATTTATGATACTAAGAAACTTTTTTTGACTTAAAATTATATATTTTTGTGATAGCCACCTAAAAAATGTTGTGTGCACCTCGGCTTAAAAGTGTTTTTAGCCTCACCTGAATTGCCTACGGCCTACGCCTCGGCTGCAAACTTCAGATTCGGCAAAAAAAGATCACTTTTACAGCCTTGATACACAAATAACTATTTTGGAGAAACAATTGACAATCGCATAAATGTTATTTTTTATATTTTTATGGTTGGTTTATGATGGATTTAATTTACGAATTTAGATTTACAAATTTACATTTAGAAATATAAAATATACATATCTGCCTTTGCTGGTTCATGATGAATTTAGATTTATAATTTACATTTAAAATATGGCCATATTTTATATTCTAAATCTAAATTTGTAAATGCGTCCAATCATATCACAGTATTTTAAAGAAAGTGATCATAGTAAGACGAAAAGAGACAGTTGACACGTTGACAGTTTCACTTAAATATGACTTGTGATTGTCGATTTGTTAAATGAATTTCAGAAATATGGATATAAGATTCATATCATGTAAGAAAATATAGATAAATATAAAAAAGACAAAAATGTAACAATTAATTCATTACAGGATAGAACAAAATTATCTGTCATCTAATTTATGTCAAATCACGTGACAAAATATAAGAAGATGATTGAACGAATTTAATATTTATAATCCACTATAAACCAAGAAGATAATCGTAAATTTTAAATTTAAATTTGTAAATCTAAATTTATAAATTAAATCCATCATAAACCAGCCATTACTCCCCGAAAGCTTTAAATTGATACCAAACTTGGTATAATTTGAATAATTCATTTTAAAAAAATTACGATCGTTTAAATGCTATTTTTAGTTTTCTACTAGAATACACACGATAGTATTTTAATAAAAATAAAAAAGTTGTTTATAAAGTTTGTACCACTGGTTGAATAAACCTCATTAACGAACTTGAAGTCAGTGTTTGGCTCAAGATCTTAAATATAAAATTTCAGTCAAAAATACCAACGCGTTTTTAAGTTGTTCGACATCCAGACAGGCCGACAGACACACAGACCGACTTTTTTTAAATCACGATTTTTGAGTTCAGTAGGTCTAAATCGTGAAGATTAATCAAAATCTTGAACTGTCAAAAAATCACGATTACAATACTTTCCCCTATTATATAAGTCGAGGAAGTAAGATTCTAGTGGTTTAAAAAGATTTAAAAAATCTGCCTCTAAATTAATTTTTTTTTTCATTTTTCAGTAAGATGAGTACCTACTATTACTATAATGCCATTAAAATATATGCACGAAATTGTGAATCACCCTGTAAATACGAAAAAATTAATTTAATAATATTAACATAATCACTACCCATTATTAACAAAATCTTTGACATACGTTACCAAATTCAATAAAATTGTGAAAAGTAAAAGTCGTCAAAATGTAACTGCAGTCAAATCAGGAAGACGCAAAGAATTTTTTTGTGAATATATGCAGAACGGAAAGCATTTATCTCATTGTTGATTTTAAAAAAACTGCGAAATATTCTATTTACTGTTGTACGCAGTGAATTGCTATGCTTGCAGTCTGCATCGGTTCGCCTGAGTTCGTGACGTCACAGCGACAGCATAGAGCGCTGTATTTAGAAGGCAATGCCTGCTCCGATAAAAAACAACAAAATAAAATACGAAAACCGTTAGTATTTATTTTTTCAGGTCCCTGCTATCAGGCATAACAAAATAAAATATGAACGAATATATGAAATGGAACTTGTAGACAAATCTACACATGAAGCTAATATACACATAAAATAGGAAATAACTATGAATACACACACTCGTGAAGTTGATTTGTATTACAAATAGTGAATAGTACCTAACTGCCTAATTAACGCTTCTTAGCTATCGGGGAACGCGAACGGGATCTAGATTTCGATCGGGAATCTCTTTTTTGTTTTTCAGTCTCATCACCCCAATCTGTTAAATCATACTTAGACAAATCGCCATCGTCGTCGTCTTCCTCCTCTTCCTCATCGTATTCTTCATTATCTTTTTTAGCTTCATCTTTTCTAGTATCATCCTTTCTAGTGGTATCATCCTTTCTGCTGCTTGAATCGCTGTCTGAACTGCCACCGCGTTTGGATTTCTTCTTTCGTCGACCGAACTCGTCGTACTCGTCGTCTGATTCCTGGCGTTCTTTGTACTCTACGACTCCGCGGTCGTTATAACCCCCGCCAAAACCTGTGCGCTCTTCGACTTCGCCGAACTTTGGCGCATTGCAGACGTTGCATTGTTGTCTTCGAGCCCAGTTTACATTGCCGCATTTGTTGCATTGCCAGTCGTCGGCGCTAAATAAGCCTCGGCTTTTTTCGGCAGCTGCTTTTCCGATCTCGTGTCCGAGCTTTTTCTTTTTGGAGGACTGTCCCTTTTCTTTGTTGCATCTGTTGCAAGAAGTTCGTCGAGCGAAATTAATGTTCCCGCAATCGTTGCACGTCCAGTCTCCTTCGCTCGCTCGAAACGTTGGCGAGATTTCTGTTTCTGCCATCACTGCAATACAATGCAGTTTTCAAAATCAGATATGATAAATTGAACTAATTTCTAGGTTACTCATCTCATCGTTTAAAACATACATTGCCGGCCAAAAAAAAGTGCAACCAATTCTCAGAACTGTTATCAGTTACGTTACTTTTCTTCCCATCACCACATCCGTCTTCTATACCTCATTTCAGCTAAGAAAAAAGTGCTAAATAAATGATATTCTTGAATCTGATTGGTCGAGATGAGATGTTTCAATAAACATTACTACTTTATACCTTCTTTTTTGAATTTCATAGTTATTACATTATTCTATAGATGACAGCATTATTCACAAAACGTACCATTTTCAGTTCGCGCCAAATTTTGAACTAATATAATGTGTGAGTAAAACGGACTGCATTTGCAGTGTAACCTGCTTTTTTTTAGCCGAAATGAGGTATAGATGGACTTTTGACGGCCAGGGCCGGAATATCTCTTTAGCGATGACATTCGAACCTTTCAGGGTAGACATCATTACTGCACTGAGTCACGTTGAAATGTATGTAGCCAGGCCCTATACACAATTAACACAAAGATTCTTCGAAGATTCTTTCATGCTTTTGAATTCTGCGAAAAATTATCCTGTTGAGAATTGCTTGTCAAGTAGCTTGATGAAATGAGTCTTGGAAAAGAATAATTGGTAGCTTCAAAACAGAGAATTTATTTTTTCAAAATTAAGAAGCATGAAAGAATCTTCAAAGAATCATTGTGTGAACAGGGCATTAGACTATAGGAGTACGTGTCTAACTACAAAAATGCACAAACAAAACTATCGACGTTTATTTATTGCTCGATGCAAAATTTTGTGTTGATGTACAATAATAAAAAATATTGACGTGCAAAACTAGCACTACTTACCGACTGTACAGGGAATAATTTTTGTCAGATTTTTAAAAACTTGATAACGCTGAACACGTTGAATTGGCTGGGATTAACACACATTACAAAGAACATTAATACATAACTCACAATATTTACACAATTTTTTCCAACGCAAACTGCATTATACTGCGATTGTACGAGATTTCCATTTTAAAAGTTATTTCAGAATTCGATGACAAATCCGTAGTTATTTGCAAGCATTGATCACTTGACAACTACAGTGAAGTTCGTTTTATGGTCTTTTTTCTCAAAAACTATATTAAATTTTAAAGAAAATTTACACTGTATTGTTCTGTATATAGAAAAACAAAAAATTTTGTGGCGGATTGTATATATTTCCAGGTTTTATTGCATGTGTACCTGTATTAATTTGCAAGTTTGAATTTGAAATAAGTCAAGGATAATGTAGCTCAGCGCACGGTTTTTGTCAAGATGGCATTGAACACAATAGAGTGACTTATATAAAAAGTGGCGACAAAAGTGACTTCCGCCATGTTGTGGCATATGTAAAAAAATAATTCACAAATTTAGTAAATGTACATTATTCATGTACCACTGGATTGGGGGAGGCAGTATACTCGTCGTGTTGGACAGATTTACAACATTGTTTCAATCCGTTAACCTCACATTTTAGTGTGATGCCAGATGACCGTTGTGTTGAATAATAAACAAGAGTGTTGAATTATGAATTCATTATACAATAGTATGTTTTATAGTCCAAGTTCCCATGACAAAAATTCGTACCTCATATAATAAAAATAACATGAAAAATTATGTAAATTATTTGGATTAGCAAACGGTTTGTATATTACAGGTGTGACATGGGCATAATGAATGTATTATTCAATGGTCGTAGATAAAATAAATAATACACGTTCCTGTATCATTATGTACTAAATTAATACTTTTCTATTTTTCACAAAATATACTATATTTGCATAAATAATACCACTTTTAATTGAGATGACTTTGACAGTTTGTTATCGAACTAACGAAATATTATTAATTAATTTAAAACAATAGAAATTTGCCACAACATGGCGGACCAATCAAAAGTAAGACTCTTATAACCCCACTGCGTACTTATAGTCACTCCACACACCTAATCATGTGCTGCCATCTAGCAGTGTTCTCTCCAAATAATGACGTAGATAAATTACTACAAATCGTTTAGAAGTGACGGACTATTGAATATTTTGTATCAATTTGTCACATTTATTGATAAGATTGTGCATAATTAGGGTGGAACCGAAGTGAAGTGTCATATTTTACATTTTAATCTTTTAGTTGGTTGTAAAATACTGTAAAAACGACGGTAACGGCTACGACAGGTATCGGCTCTACAATGGCAGCCAGTGATTCTGCGGGAGATGACTCCTTATATCCTATAGCCGTTCTCATAGACGAATTGAAAAACGAAGATGTCCAGGTAAATTTTAATCGGAAAATAACATCCTTGAACCCACCTCAAAATTTTGCGCAGTATCCTACTTTTTCCTCCGATGCATGAGGCATTTTTTTCATGTTCCAATTGATTCCAAACATGTCATTCTGCCTGTATAGCTACAGTATTCGGTCAACTAATCAAACCATGTTATTAGTTGAAAACAACATCAAAATATCAAACCGCGAGAAGTTAGTTTACTGCTTTGATTGGTCAATGTCCTTGGCTGTACAGACAGACTGATGTGCCCTTATGTATAGAGTGCTGGCCAAGGGGAATGGGTTTAACAACAAATAATAAAATTCTAGAATGTTCAGACACAGGATAATTCACCACTTTTCTCGATTTGCTTCTTCCTGTTTGCATTTATGCCGGATATAATACTCTAGATTAGAATTTTCCTGTGAATAATCTAGATTTGGATCTTCTGGTGGTGAATCTTGCTATGTCTGAACATTATATTTTCTGGTATTGAACCCATTACCTTCCAATTGTTCAATTGATTATATACGTATACTGAGTAATATATTTGTAATTTATTTTTAGTTACGACTGAACTCAATAAAGAAGCTATCAACAATAGCTCTAGCATTGGGTGTAGAGCGTACTCGAGCAGAGCTAATTCCGTTTCTAACAGAGACAATCTACGACGAGGATGAAGTGCTTTTGGCTCTGGCAGAGCAACTGGGCAACTTTACTACGCTAGTCGGGGGCCCAGAACACGCTTACTGTCTCTTGCCTCCGTTGGAGAGCTTGGCTACAGTCGAGGAGACCGTGGTTCGAGACAAGGCAGTTGAATCGTTGAGGAATGTCGCTCAGCAACACAGCCCCGCTGATTTGGAGACACATTTCGTTCCCCTGGTCCAAAGATTGGCTGCTGGCGATTGGTTCACTTCTCGTACCAGCGCTTGCGGTCTCTTTGCAGTAAGATTACTTTATTTTATACTTAAATCAATAATCAACTTAAAGCCCCATTCACACATAGATTATTTAACGAGCCGTAATATAAAAATAAAATCGTGCCTGATTTTATCACTTGCCAGAAATGACTTTATATTAATTTAAATCTTGCCTTCAAGAAAATGTAAATATAAAATTTGCATCCGAGGTATTCAAACAGGGCGCTATTTTAAAAAAGTGTTTTAAAATGTACTAAGTGACTTATTTTATTACTTGATGTACATAATAAGCACCACGCCAAAAAAATTACATAAACTTTCATCCTCTTGAATTATAGCCTATATTATGTGCTCGTTAAATAATATACTAATTTCTATTCCCATGCTATAATTTATTTATTAAGTATGCATGTATTTGAATGCTGCTCGTTTTACATAGTGCAAGTTTTGTTGCGCAATAATGCAATAAATCTTGCAATTTTCTTGAGCTGTATTAAACGGCGCAATTACTTGCAGCAAAATATTTAATATAGCTCATTATTATAAACTCATTGCATAATGTACTTTTCTTATAGGTATGCTATCAACGAGTGTCGGCTGCCGTAAAGGCCGATCTTCGCGCACATTTCCGCGCGCTATGCCAAGATGATACTCCGATGGTTCGCCGTGCAGCAGCTTCAAAGCTGGGCGAACTCGCTAAAGTCGTGGAAGTTGAATACTTGAAAACCGACTTAATTCCCATGTTTGTTAACTTGGCCCAAGATGAACAGGCAAGTTCCGTACGTTAAACCTTTCATTTCTTTTCGGTTTTATTTTTCTTTGGTAGATGCTTCTTGAACTAACGTAGAACACGCTAGGAGTTGTTGATTTTTTTAACACTTTCACAGCTTGATGCTTCCGAAATGGACACGCTTTTTGGAAGTATAATTTGATAACAGCTTGCCGTCGTTTTTTGATTTGATGATTTTTTATATCTAACTTTATATAACGTCTAATGTCCAGTTCACACGATGAAAGTTTTTCCTAAAAGCTTCTTAAATGTAAAACAAGAACTAGGAGCTGTCAAAAAACTGCCAATTCCGGTCATATGGGGAGACCAATTATTTCTATAATATTTATGAAACAAGTACGCAAAATTGAGTTTCAGAGGACGAATCTATTTTAAATACGAAATAATTCCTTGATTGTTAGAAATTAAAACAAAAATAATTAGTTTCCTCATAATATGGGGTCAATACCGTTTATATTATAAAACGGTATTGACAGTTTTTTTTATAACAGTATGTAGAATACAAGGAGCTTCAAGAAACTTTTTCAAACAAAAAAGGCGTAAATCGATCAAACTAATTTGTAGATAAAATTATTTATTGTCACAGTACAAAATTTAATTAGTATTACTATAAATATTATGTTATCATTTTATTGCATGTTAACGGCAGAGTCAAATTGACTAAAACTTAAATATCTCAAAACTATAAATTTTAAGTTACGACCTTTTGGCTTACGACGGCAGGTTTAGAAAACAATACGTACCGTAGTTACACGCAGTAAAGCCTCATTCACACAAGCATTTAGTTTTAAGGTTTACATACATTTATGTTTACGTTCAAATAGTTAAAATTCATATAACTAAATACGAGCACTTTCAAGCACTGTGAATGCTCGTATTTAGTTAGATGTGTTCAAACTTTCTTAAACGTAAACATAAATGTAAACCTTAAAGCTAAATGCTTATGTGAATGAGACTTTAGACACGCTAACTAAATCGCTAATAATAAAATGAGTGAAAGTGTTATTTATAACAACAAGGGCTGCAACTGTAACGAACAGCTCAATTTAAATGTTAAGATAATGAAACCGTTTCTATGTTTAGGACTCCGTACGGCTACTGGCCGTCGAAGCTTGTGTGAGCATTGCTTCTCTTTTACAACAAGAAGATGTTGAGCAACTTGTCATGCCCACTTTACGTCAGTGTGCAGGTATTTATCTACACTAAAACCATGCCAGAAAACAGCCAAAAACATACATTTCGCGCGCCATAAAGTAAAATAAAAGTACAATCTACAAAATGGTCGGGGTAGAATTTTAAAATTTTGTTTTAAATGCGATAAATTGTATTTTCTATGGTTTAGTCTCAAGTTTTTATTTTATTTTAGACATTAATTACATTTTAGTACAAAATCAGAATGATTTTTTAAATGAATTTCTTTGAAAACCGGTATCCGGTTTATTTCAAAAAGAAATATGAAAACCGGAACAACACCGAACCCTATAAAGCACAGTGAACCACGAACCGAACCTGAACTGTTATTTTGTGCAGTTTGAATCCCTGATTTGATATATTATTATTAACAGAACCAAGCTTTGTTGCCAATATATTAAAATTTCAAGTTAATTTACTTATAAAAAAGGCGAGTGTAAACCCTTTTTTTTTACAAATATGAGTACCAACATTATTTTCTGCTCTACCATAAATTATTTGTTATTATTATGTCGACGCAGTAGCTCTGCATGTGATGACGTGGTTCAAGTCTCCCGGCCGGCAGTGTGTGATTGTAAAACGGACGCTTCAAGCTGACCATTTAATTGTCTTAAATGTAGTACTGGTTGCAGAAGAATCTTTTCGTTGTTACTTTGAAAAGGTCGTCGAACGGATTGAGATTCTGACTGCACCAAGATTAATCGGTTGAAGAAACAAACCATAGCGTGCGAAATATATGTTTTGACTGTTGTATGAGAACCTTAATTATCTATATAATGACTCATCTTATCTATAATTGTTGAAGGTGATACGTCATGGAGAGTTCGTTACATGGTCGCGGACAAATTTACGGAACTTCAGCGAGCCGTCGGGCCAGAAATAACACGCACTGACCTGGTGCCAGCCTTCCAGAACTTGTTGAAGGACACAGAAGCCGAAGTTCGCGCCGCGGCGGCCAACAAAGTCAAAGACTTCTGTCAAGCTTTAGATAAAACTCACCAGGAGAACATTATAATGACTTCTATCCTCCCCTACGTCAAAGAGCTTGTGGGAGACCTTAACCAACATGTTAAGTCAGCTCTGGCCTCAGTAATAATGGGCCTGAGCCCTATTTTGGGCAGACATAACACTATTGAACATTTACTCCCATTATTTTTACTCCAACTTAAAGATGAATGCCCAGAAGTCCGTTTGAACATTATTTCAAACTTGGATTGTGTGAATGAAGTTATTGGAATACAACAACTATCACAATCTCTGCTACCAGCTATCGTAGAATTAGCTGAAGATTCTAAATGGCGCGTCAGGTAAGAAAAAAATAAAATATTAAAGCCTCATTCACATAAGGATTACATTTGTTTCCGTTTACTAAAGTTTAAATAATGTAAAGCTGCATTCACAGCTCGAAATTTGTGATTCATGATGAATTCAATTTGATCGCTCACAGCTCGAAATTTTTGTAGCAAATCGATCGTAGTACCATCTAGTAAAAAATTATGGAATCTCAAATTTTATTTTTTCCATAGCTGACTATTTTCAGTCGATAAAGTAACACTTTAACTACAAGGATAGATAAAGTAAAACTTCAACAGCAACTTTAATTTTTTTACATTTTTTCTTCACAATTTTTTCACACATTTCTACATCCACTTTGTGAAAAAGTGGAATGAAAAACGTTACAAACTTCGAAATTGTGTTTTAATAATAATTTAATTTAAAATTGGTTTTCTTATATTTTTTCTTTAACATCAACTATAGAAAAATTAGAATATTATACACAACGATTAAATTATATTATCGACTCGAGAAAAATAATTCACTCGCTCTTTCGTCGTTTGTAAATTAACACTCCTCTCTCGTTGATAAAATATAATTTTATCGTCGTACCACAAATTATCGCAGACCACAAATTTCACCGAATTTCACTAAATTTCGGGACTTAAACCTTAAAATTAAATGCCTTTGTGAATGAGGCTTAACTTGTACCACGAAGTATAATATTATGGCAGGAGTGGACACTAGGGCGAAAAACTAACGATGGCAAAAACAATCTACACTATTGCTAATATACAGAGTGTTCACTCCTGTGTTTATATTATACTTCGTGATTTCTACTAATAATGATTTATTCAGGTACGCGATTATCGAATACATGCCACTTTTGGCCGGACAACTGGGCCAAGAATTCTTCGACGAAAAACTCAACGCTTTATGTATGACTTGGTTAGTGGATCACGTTTTCGCAATTAGAGAAGCCGCAACTTTAAATCTAAAAAAACTAGTTGATCAATTCGGCGCAGAATGGGCAGAAAACACAGTAATTCCTAAAGTACTAGCAATGTCGCGCGATCAGAACTACTTACACCGCATGACGTGTTTGTTCTGCATAAACGTCCTGGCTGAAGCATGCGGTGCTGACATCACCACGAGGTTATTGCTACCGACTGTTCTGGGAATGGCAAACGACAACGTCGCTAATGTTAGATTCAACGTTGCCAAATCTCTGCAAAAGATTGGGCCGCAACTAGACCACGCTGTTATTCAACCACAAGTCAAACCGGTTCTGGATAAACTCAACATTGATCCTGATGTGGATGTTAAATACTTTGCCTCGGAAGCCATCGCTGGAATCGCAGGTAAATTGACCACTTAATTTATTTTCAACGTGTGCTTTTCTAGATATTTGTATTTAAATTCATTTATGCCGTCTACGTTTTTTTTAAATTCCTAAAATACTCTCGATTTTACTTTTTTTTCTTTTCCACTTTTTTCCATACCATACTGGATTCATTATGGTCCTTGCTTATAAAGAACGCTGTTCCTTAAATTGAGTCTTATAATGTTGTCATTATGACACGCCATCAGATAAACCCTTTTTCAATATTTTTCAACTTCAAAATGAAAATGATATTGCATAGCTAGGATGCGGCAAAGTACGAGTTTCGGCCAGCCTTAGTAGTGGAAGTGAAATAGAAAAAAAAGTAAAATCTAGAGTATTTTAGGAATTTGAAAAACTTATTGTCAAATTTTGAAATGACTAACTTATTTTAGGGAAGCACGCGTTGAGCAAACTGTAGCAAGTTGTTGTCTTTCAAATTAAGAATGAAACCTTTTGGAATGAATTTTTGTTTCAGCTTTAGGTTGAACGTGTTCAAAAGTGAAATCCAACAGTACATAACCAAGAATTATAAAATGTAAACATCAGACCTAATAACTAATTAAAACATATTGGTAGTTATCTGTTCTGTATTTGATTGTGCTGAAATTACAAATAAATCAACTGTATAAAAATATTAGGCTGTCTATAGTAACACTAGTATTATAAATATAATATTATTTACCCTTTTGAGGATATATGCTGTTATTTTACGTTTAATTTAAATCACGTCATTTTTTTATAAGCAACAAATTATACTCTGTAAAGTGTTTGTGCAGATGTTTTATTAATATACAATTTTTAAGGATACACCATTGTTTTATTTTGATCCCAAATTAAAAAATTCTACCTTTCAATTGTCGTACATAGAATACAATTCTTCTTCATCTTCCTCTTTAGCAAGCGTACTTTTTGAATTAGTACTACTTCTATTCCGTGATTTAGTCTTAAATGTTTTACTAACACTAGTTGATACAGATAATCGACTTTCCTGAAACAATACAAAAATCATTATTTGTTTAATGCAAAATTTAAAATAATTTAATACAGCCATAATTTCTGACGGTGATATTTTTGAATGTATCCAACCAGGTGAGACACCAAATGGATCTCCAAGTATAACCGCGTTTTTATAAGATGTATATAAATATCTACTGATTACTGTTAAAATCATCTGAAAATTAATTATACATTAATAATTACTCATCATTTTATGGAATTATTACTTGAAAAAATAATAAGATATAAGTACAGAGTATAAAACATAATAAACAGTTCTCTACTGGCTGTCGAAGAATTTCTATGCATCCTATATTATTAACAGATTCTTGCTGAAGCTTATCCCAATGTGTTAAATATTGATATTGTTGTATAGGGTCATGGAAACATTGTTTATCATAATCAAGTCTACAGCAACTCCAAGGCACAGCAGGTACAAATAAACGGTTTCCACTTATTTTGCAACTAAAATTAATTTTCTTTTAAAATTATTAGCAACAATGGAAAAGAATAAAAAGCTGATCAGCACTGACCGATTAAAAAAAGGCTATCAGGTTTCTTTATTTAGTTCAGTCCAATTATAGTTTTTACCAAAATCGGGTATGTGGGACTCAAGAAGGGTTTATTTAGTTTAGTTAAATGTAAATCAACGAGTTTTTACGTCTGTGCTGAAAAATTCACAGATGCACATAAAAAAGAATAAAATCAATCCAAACCGAGTATGTGAGACTCAAGAAGGGTATTAGATTTCTTTATTTAGTTCAGTTCAGTTAGAGTTTTTACCAAAACCGAGTATATGGGACTCAAGAATGGTATAAAGTCCTGTTCACACGAGGATTCTATGAGGATTTTTTTAAGATTCTGAATCTTGGAAAAAAATTAATTCACGGTTTTGAAGCAATCAATAAATTATAAACTTCTTTTCCAAGACTCATTGAAGATTCAATTTAGCGGCACCGCAATTTAACAGGTAATTCTCACTCGCATTATTTTTCCAAGATTCAGATTCTGAAAAGAATCGCCGTGTAAACAGGGCCTAAGGTTTCTTTATTTAGTTCAGTTCAGTTATAGCTTTTATCAAAAGCTGGTATGTGGGTTTTTACGTCCATCTGTGCATTTCTTCGCAGATCAGCGCGTTCCAGCGATCAACGCTGCTTAGCCTTTTATTCTTACTCATGGTACAGCTGTTACATGTTTAGTATATCATCGCTTGAAGTAATAACATGCCAAGTAGAAATCCATGACACCTCATGCCAATCTGTATATTTTTTTGATCCGCAACATTGTAATTTGGTCTGCAAAGAATCAATAATTCGTTTCCAGGAAATGTCTTTCAAATACCGTTTCATTCCACGAATCATACTATGTTGCATCGATCTAACAATGTGGTTTGATACTCCAGCAGACATTGCTCCAATTATTACTACGTTTAGAACAGAACTGTAGCCAGAACATGTCCAAATTCGAAGTAAATATCGAGCATTTTTCCTTAAAACATTGTTAATTAATCGGTACTTAAATGGGCAGTTCCTAATTCACTGACCAGAAAAAAAGCTCTCACCGGGTACAAAGAGTACCACGATTCGCTCAATAGGTTACTTTATATTCTCATGCACCAACATGTGAACCACGTAGCCTTCTTCAGAGAGATACTTTACTCTAGTAAAATTTGATACGCGATTCATTCGAAACTTTATATTCTGGCAAAAGCTTAGGAATTTTAAATTAGTAAACAATATTTATCGAGCGGACATAGATTATTAGCAATTTTTTTTGGCAAAAACCGCTTCGCTACCTTGAAATAGTGTATATAGAAGCCGTCCAGCTCGGTTTTCCTCTTGGCTCAGTTGCGTTTAGGCGAGTAATAAGTTGGAGAATTGTAACTCAGCTCTGTGTAGAACATAGGCACATTGTTCGTCTCCCTTACCGCTCCGGTCAACTCTGGCTGCATGAACTGTAGTTCATGCACTAACATGTGAACTACCTTCTTCAGAGGGTACTTTACTCTAGTAAAATTTGACAAAACCTTACTCTAGTAAAATTTGACAAAACCTTACTGACTGGCTGTATAGAGTTACGCGATTCACTCGAAACTTTATATTCTGGATAAGGGGTACTTACAAGTTTTTTTTCTGGTCAGTAAATTAGATTCATCCTTTCAAATGAATAATAGTTACTTGTAAGCATTAGTGTGGCATTTGCGGCATACAAATATTCCAGAAAAATAGTAAACTGCAAGTTGGGTTGCCAACATTGCAATAACAGTAAAAATCAATCTAATAACTGCTTTTTCAGAATGCAGATTTGGAGCAACAGTAAAATTTATATAAATGCTATTTACAATTAAAATCGTACTGAA
Organism: Agonum fuliginosum; assembly: GCA_947534325.1. Classification (NCBI taxonomy): domain Eukaryota; kingdom Metazoa; phylum Arthropoda; class Insecta; order Coleoptera; family Carabidae; genus Agonum; species Agonum fuliginosum. The sequence continues at coordinate 44,283,517 of OX384029.1, forward strand.
AGCAGTCTGGACTAGACTTATAATTGTAAAAGCTAGAGATAATTTATCTCTTGCTTCATCAGACAACTTGAGGACTCCAAAAGTTTTTAACATTCTTAAAAATATTTGCACGACAGTAAAACCAGTAAAACGTCAAAAACAAGTCAAAAAGACAAAATAACAGTTGCTATGACGGCGCTACTAATCAATAAATCAACAAACAAACAGTTGTTGAAGCAGATTTTGTAAAAATATTTATAAAATGGAATCGAAAGACGAAAATCCAGCGGAAGCACAATTAGCTAATGTGGAAGACGATTCTGATGACTCTTCATCGATAGATTCGTTGGATTCCGAAGCAGAAGCTCGAAAATTAGGTACGAAATTTTACTAACACCTTTATAGACCTAACGTTTGATTTCTTGCAGCTAAAAAGGCTCTCAAAGCACAAGCAGTCGAAGTTGACACTGGACCCCCAGTTCCAGAGTTGACAGATGATGAGCTAAATCAACTTGTTGGTTTTGTGAAAAGAATGACCACTTTGTATGATTTGCAAGAGTCTGATTGGAATGAAACTTGTGAATACAATATAAAGCAGTTTTTTATGAACACAACTCTTACAGCAATGAGTGTTTATTTTGATGATGATACGTTACACTGTAAATTAGGATTTCCTAGTACTCCTGTTAATTATTTAACGTATTTTATTCGCAAACCATTTGAGATATTTACTCCTGAGAATTTTCATGACAATATTACATTTGGTACATGCGATGACAATATAGAAGGTTCTTTGTTGAAAATTATTGAAAATATATATGCTCCAATTTTTTTGAACATAACTTCATGGCCAGAAAGTATTACCAAACATCAAATAATATTATAAAGTACTAAATAAATTATTTTCAGGTGTTCGAAGTGATTTTTGTACTCATCTACATAATTTTCTGGCAAAATTAACAGATTTACATTATAAAATATTAGGATTGACAATAATTTATGTTCCTAATGAAGGATCGCATTTATCTTTAGATGAAGCTGCTAAAGATAAAGATTTAATCAAAAGACTGGAAGGAGTTGTCGTTCATTGGACAAAACAAATTAAAATGTGTTTGGGGGATCAAAAACAATCAGCTCCAAAAGAACTATTGCGCCCAGAAGATGAATACGAATTCTGGATTTATCGATGTAAAATTTTTAAACATTATTCCAACAATATACGAACCCCACATGAGTTCGCCCATTCGTAAAATAAATCGTTTCTTTTTGTACAAAAGTGCAAATAAAAATCAAAATACAAGAAAAATTTAATGCATCTTATAGTTATTAAAAATTACAATACATTTTATACAATCTCAAATAAAATCAGCATTCGAAACTTTAGGGAACCGAATAAAAAAAAATTGAAAAATCGTCCTGCAAGGACAATCAAAATATTGTAAAAAGGACTGCAGAAAGTTAGGTATACTAAAATATTGGTAAATTAAATTAAATTCGCTTTAGATAAGTTGTAAATACAAAAGTTGTTCAGAATAAAAAACTACACAATATGATAATATTGGTTTGTTAGTTCTCGATAAAAACGCAAAATAAAATAGGCATTTAGTATGATTTCAGAGTGCCTGGAACTAGTGATGTATTTTTTTTACAAAAATAACATGTTATTTTTTTAAGTTTTAATGCAACTTATAGCTATTATCTTTTGCGTTTTTTTTTTCGAGAACTAACAAACTAATATAATCGAATGAGGTCTCGTATTATGTTTTTGATTCTGAATTAACAACTTTCGACTTTTGTAAAAAAAGAATTTTTTACGATCGAACTCATGTGAGTTTGGGCTCGTAGCTATTTATGAATAATTTTTTAGATGAGAACTTATCTGGTCTGGGCTATCAAATACAAAACAAATTTTTAAAAAGAATTTGTGATGTGCTAAAAGCAAGCCATTCAAGCTATATAGTGCAATTTTTATCATTCGTGGAAGAAATTGATCAAAACATGATTGAAGCAAAATCTAATATAGAATTTCTACAAATTTTAATAGAACCTTGCCAAAAATTGCGGTCATGCAAGTCTCCAGACCAAATACCGGACAAAATTCCAGAAATTTTAAACTTAATTAGAATTATTTGGAACCACAGCCCTTACTACAATACAAAAGAGAAAATTACAACTATTTGCCGTGCTGTTACAAATGAAGTTATACTTTTTTGCACGGATTATATTAAGTTTTACGAAATTTTCGATGGTGAAACCAGGCATGGGATCAAAATGTTGGAGAATTCCATTGAATGTTGTGTTAACTACAAATATATTTATTATGTAGTAAGTTTATTATTTACTTTATACCATTTTTTACCTCTCGCCACTCAGACCCGTAAGAGGTATTGTAATCATACTAAAAATTTTAATGGATAAGCAGATGTGTATTTTCAAATTTTCTTGATACTTTGTGACGTCAAAATAATTATGATTCAAATATTTATATTATTATTATTATATTTTAGTGCAAATTTTACTCGTTTTGGCACAACCGGTTTTTAAATAACTGCCTAAATTCAATACTTTTTTTAAGTTACTAAAGTTGATGAAAATATTAAAAACATTTGTGCTCTCTCTATTATTACTTAAAATAATAGTCAAATTGCTTCTTTTATTTATATTAATCCGTATAAATGTATCTGAAATTTCGAATTGTAAACGTCAGTTTGACAATTTGAAACAAATTGACTTGCTATAACTGGTTTGCCATTGGGAGCTTAGGTCATACTCCCTATTTGCTACGTTTACTGTTAAATGAAAAGTATGTGTGTTAAATAAAGACAGAATATTTACAAGTTGAGAGCTTAGAGCGTACAATTCACGTGGGTGTCAAGAAAATTTGAAAATACTGTGTGTATGTGTGAGTGTGTGTGGATAGATGGATGGATGTTGGAGGCACGATAATTCGAATACTACTGAATTTAAAAAATTGAAATTTTGGATTCAAGGTGATTCGCAACTTCGTGCATATATTTTACTGGCATATTTAAGGGCAGTTTGTATAATGATAATGTATATCTAACTGAATAATGGTATAAAATGAAATTTTAATTATTTGTGCAATGGCAAGAATAGTAAATTTATGAAATTCCATTATAAAAACAGTGATCCAAAACTGTTTGATTAAAAAACATGGAAACTAAAATTGAAAACTTCGAAAGAATTCTTTCAGTTCCGTAATAAGTGAGTTGAGCACTATATGCCATACAAAGATATGCACGAAATTGTGAATCGCCTGTATAACATTCAGCCTAAATTAAGTCTGATTAGATTTTGGTGTTAATCGTGCAGCCAGAAGTGGTATTTTCTTGAAGATTTGAATGTTTTTCTAAAAAAATCTTAAAAATTTATTGATTAATAGGAATTTTTTAATAACAATCTATTAAAGAAGTTAAATTCTACAAATTTGTTACCATCTCGGTTTACGGCGAGAGGTCATAATGTGTTGGGCACATCAGATTTTAATATAATCTTATAAGATGGCAGAGGCACATACGGAAATTGGTCCAAAGCCATGGACACTTTCGAATTTAATTTTTAATCATCTGGATTCATTTGTACAAAGATGTTACGATATGATTGAAGTATGTTGGTGTATGATTAATATTGGACGTATAGATGAAACAGAACAAATTCCTAAGCCATTATTTGGTTCTGCTAAAGGAATACAGTTCGAGAATATGACTGTCAAAGTAGAGGAAATGTTTCAAGAGGGCTTACGAGAAATAGAAAGGGTGATTTTTAAAAATTAGAGTAAACAGTAATAAGAATAATTATATGATTTAACTAATTTAACAGATACAAGATAAAATACTGGATATACAAGACCAACATTGGTTGGAGGCAATACTTAACTTTAGAAAAAATATGGAACAAATCGATATTATTTTGATTAATTTAATTCATTCCGTTTTTGAACAAGTCGCACATTGTATTGAAGGTGTGGAAGCTTTTGGAGCGCTGTATTATTATTCAAGAAGAGAAACTTTAGAAGGTTTATTCAACAAAAAAGTTCGATATGTAAGTTCAACAAAATACTATCAACTGTAATTATTACACAAGAGCTTTTTATTTCGCCGGATAAATTTCTATTTGTATTGAAACCTTGTTGCCTAGCAATTTGAAAAGAAAAATGGTTTAATAAAATCACGACACCGTAGGTGGAGTGTTTTTATTTTTAAACAATTTTTCGAGTCATATTGCAGTCAGGTGACAAGGTTGAGATGTCAAACAGAAATTTATTCGGAGGAAATAAAAAGCTCGAGTGTAATTCAAAGAGATAATTTAACGACTCCTTTGTTTCTTCTTCACAAATATTCCCAAAATCTAATAATTTCAATGACAAATATTAGAAATATGAAGTAAATGACATTTTAGTGTTTTATTTATTGTTTAGTTGCTAAGAAAAACAAATAAGATTTTATCACTTGCAAAAAATTACCTTCCTTTTATCCACTGTCAACGCGATAAAATTTATGGCTTACTTTATACAGGAGTGGAATTATCACTAATAAACGAATAAAAATACTAATTAGTTTAGAGAAAAAAGAGATACAAAAGTTAAGATTTGTATGTAACTATCAATACGCGAAATGATAGTTTTTTGTATTCAGAACGCAAAAGACTTTTACATCCAGGATGTAAAAGTCTTTTTTATGCCTCCCGCAACCCACCCCTTATATATTTATTTTACCCTCCATACAATTATGGCCTCCTTCTTACTGTATAAGCGAGTGTATCTCTTCTTTCTCTAAATCAATTAGTTCGTCTGAAAAACGGATTGGTTGCTTTAAAAAATACATGTGTACATAGGCGATTAGCATTGCATTTCACATTTATGCAGATTCCTGCTCCCCATTTTCACGTAGAAATATGGTAAAGGTATCAATCGAAAGGTAAAATTTTTCACACCAGATGACTGATTTTCGTTCTAAATTACTTTTACAGAACAATATTAGGTATTTTAAAATTCGATATTTTCAAATCTATAGGTCTATTCTGTATTTTACCTCTATAACGCTATAACTCTATAGTCAATGTAAGCTATAGAGCTCTATAACTCCGACTCCTATAGAGTACCGATTTTCCTATTCTGTATCTCGTTCTATAACTTATCTTCTTACAGTGCCAAATTTATAGAGTTACTAACTTCATGTTGCTTCATTTATATTATGAATGACAGTTCATGATGACAGACTTGTATGCTATATAAATAAATAAATATAAATTAGTATTTAAAAACATAGCATCGTAAGTAAAAATATGATTTGTTCTTTTTATAATTTATTATATTGGTACTGATTTATAATTTTTTATGAATCTATAAGAAAATAGTTTATTTTTATACTGAAATGTAAAAGAAAACCTTCGGCAAATACCTACTATGCCGAAGAACTGTATGAAGAATATTTAAATGCTATGGAAAATGATTGTTTCCCGTATAGTTAACCATTATTTTTCGATATTATTGCTGTTGGAAAATCTACCCATTCTTCCATTAAATTTAATGATATTAGCTGACATATTTCATTTATGACCGACTAATAAGAGGCTGACATAGACAAGTCCAACAAGAATTTTCAGCTGGTGTCTGATAAGATCCATTACTTACCTAAAAATAACCTTCAAGTGAAATAGTATAGAAGTAGTTCGCGATGGTGGTAAAACATAAACTTGTAAATTATTAATTAAAATAATTACTAACGGGTTACTTAAACGGTAATAATTTATGAAAATGTCATCTGGAATATCAAAGGGGTTTTGTCGATCTCTTAAAAATCTTCTTTCTGATAGCATATAATTTCTGTATTCAAATTTTTATAGTTACATACGATGCAATTCAAAATCACTTCTAACAACATAACTCCTGTAGTCTTCATCCATTAACAAATATATAAAAACGAACCCTGAATTGAAATTATTCATGTTCATATTTATGTTTAGGCTACGTTATAGAGCGCTGTAACGACTTATGGCCAGAAAATCCTGTCCATAAAACTTATAGAAATTCTATAACTCTATAGTGGCTCTAATCGCAATTTGCTTACATTCTGTAACTAACGACAGTTATAGAGCTTATGGCGCTTATAGAAAAATAGAAACATACAGAATAGACCCACTAATCTTACATTGTTATGGTAACTAGGTACAACAAATTTTCAAATGTGACAGATGTCAGATTTATTTAAAAAAATTGAAATAAATTTTTATAAAGCATGTCTGTAATTTATAAATACTCTAAATTCAAATTAAATTAAATACAAAACCAATCAGAAGAACCTGAAGAAAGATCGAAACACGTCGTGATCAACCTAGTGCCGAGTCTTGTATCCCAATTATGGCCATTTGCACCGCCTCCACTTAAATTTTAAGGGCCGGTTTTTCAATCTGATGTTTAATTTGTAGTTCGGTAACTATTAGTTATACCGTGAGATTTATTTAACGCGAAACATAGGATCTTTCATATCCATGGTTACGAATTTGACAGCAATGTATTAGAGCGTTTCATTTAAAATAGAACATAGCAAATGAAATATGTATGTATTTCTAATCATTTTAGATATGAAAAAAGTTGCAAGAAATATAAACATTTAATAGATATTTTTTCAGAATACAATTTATAACAAATTGTCAAATACACGAAATAAATCAGATAGGTACTTGTCTGAGGCTAACATCTGCATTATACCAATGTATCATTTGCACCTTTTCTTCAATTATTGTATACCTTATTTTCAACAACACAACACTAATTCACAGGTAATATTTACTTGATAATGACAGCCTATGTTCTATTTTAAATGAATCGCTCTAATACATTGCTGTCAAATTAGTAACCATGGATATGAAAGATCCCATGTTTCACGTTAAATAAAACTCACGGTATATAAGTAGTAGTTAACTACTAGTTATATTTTATTATGTTTGACAATACATTTCAAACTGTTGGTCAAGTAATCAGAAGTTTTGTATTAAATTTGCAATGTTGGTAGTTATTTTGAATAGAGTAGGTACATTGCTTCTGGTGAAAAAATCACCTTTGTTTTCGTTAAATTTTCTGACGTTTAACTAATTAATATAACTAAATTGTGTTCAAATGGACAAGAAAAAAAAGCAATAATTTTGCGGGGGGAAAAAAAGAATTGCTTATGCAACTTGTAACAAAATATGAACATATTATTGAAAATAAAAAAGTGGCCAAACGACTTGGGATCAGAAGAAAAACGTGTGGTCTCAAATTGAAAAAGAATTTAACAGCCAAAATAAAATGGGAGTTTTTCGTGACGCAGAATCACTTAAAACTAAATTCCGAAATATGAAAAAAGACTATGTTATTTATTCCTCTATTTGCAGGCTGTACAACAGCAACATTGTTGTTAATATTATTGACTAATTGGATTGCAGCTGCTTCTTCTTCATTACCTTGCGGAACTCGTTCATTTTCATCGCAAGCAATATTATGAAGCACTGCAGTGGCTACTATTACCGATTGAATTGTTTGCATTTTTAATCTTAATCCTAATGCTAGGCCTGGAAATCTCCTCTTCCAAATGCCATAAGATTTTTCAACTGGATTTCTAGTTCAAATTTGAGATTCATTGAACAAATTTTCTGCTTCATTTTGAGTTCGTCTAAGAGGGGTAATTAAATAATTTTTAATAGGATATCCGCTATCACCCAGGATAACCGAATCATGATAGCGGCCAACTTCCAATGAATGCATCAACCGAGAATTTCAAAATAATGTGCATCGTGTGATGATCCTGGCCACCGTGCCACAATATTTCTTATTTTATAATCAGCGTCTGCTACAGTTTGCACATTTAACAAGAAAAACTGTTTCCTATTACAAAAAATTTCAGAATTATTTCCGCCCGGTGACTGTATTTTAACAGGGCTGCAGTCTATAACACCTATGCAGCGCGGAAATCTGGCAATATTATAAAATTTCTGTCGGCACAACGCTACGTCTTCAGAGGTTTCAGGCATATTTATAATTCTTGGTCGTAAAGAAGCTATGGCTGAGGTAACTCGAGCCACTGTTGTGCTCGCTGTGGACTTACTGACACCAATAAAATCACCAGCTATACTAATAAAAGATCCTGTAGCGTAAAATCGTAATGTAAGTAAAAGTTTGTCTTCTGCCGACAAAAGCATTGTTCCTATAAAGAGCGTGACAATCGTCAAATATTATTTGAAATAAAGGATTTAAATGAAAAACCTATTGCTTGGATGCATCTTCCATTTCTAATAATATATTTTCCACAGTTCTTTAAGAAAGACGAAAGCGCATAAAAAAATCTTGCCGATCCCATCTTTCAAAATGATTTATTCGGTCTTTTACTATTTTTGGGCGTCTCAATAAAATGTCGTCATGATCATAATAATCATCAAAATTCCAATTAAACATTTCAGAAAATTGACGCTTCGTAATACAATGTGTCAAAAAAATTAATCTTTTTTTGTTTTATGTCAGATTGAATAACTACAACTTAACTAACAGAATAGGTAGTAGTTACAGTAATTCACAGTTTACCACCAGTTTGGTGGGTAACTACCACTTGTAAAACGGAAAAAATATATAACTATTAGTTAACTATTAGTTCAAATTTAACTATCAATGGTAAAACCGGGCCTAAGTGTCATTTAAATTAAAAATCTGACGTGGCCATCACACAACCTTTCGCCATATCTAGACTTTAAACAGAAATGTATACGTACAATCCAGTGCCCATCACACGAAAACTCTTCTGTGTTGATGCAATCCTCGTTCAGTTACTACATTTTTTTAATATCTTACTTATGACTTATACCGTGTGCCCCAGCGAAAGTGTGGCATAGGCGTTTAACATGTGAAAACAGTTTTTACTTCCTTGTACGAAGTAAGGAAGTATTGTAATCGCGAAAAATTTCGGTTCTCAGATTTTGACGGAAATATCCGTTTTGACCTTTTCTGAATCCATTATGACTAGTTTCGACGTGACGTCTGTACGTACGTACGTATGTACGTACGTACGTACGTACGTACGTACGGACGTATGTGTGTCGCATAACTCAAATACGGTTAGACGTAGAAAGTTGAAATTTTGTATTTAGGACTGTTATAGCATCTAGTTGTGCACCTCCTATTTTTGGTTTCAGTCTACAAACCGGAAGTAGTACTTTTTAAAAATATTTCGATAAATATTTAATTTTAGACAATTTTTTTTATTTTAAATGAAAGATTATGTTATTATTACCTACAATCGGTATTTTATAAATATTTTTGTATCTGCTATCATTTAAAAATAATTAAAGTATAAATTTATAATTTATAGTATTTCGGTATCTTGTAGTCCATGATCGATTAACATTTGTTACTACGTAAAATTTAAATGATTATGACATGACAGTGACAATAGTAAAATATGCTTTATATCTTCTTCTGCAGTTTAAATCAAATGACTAAAATATATTTGTGAGTATACTAGTATAATAAGTTAAAAGAATTTTTAATATTATTTTACATTTTAGTTATTAAGAAAAGTATGAACACACAAGGCGTACAAGGAAGTCATGTGGTGTCCACGTCAGATTTTTTGTAAATAAAAACTGTCCGGCTAAAAACTATGATACCATATTGCACAGGACAATACTACATCCATTCCTACATCTTATTTAATACACATTACTTCAGTTTCATAATGTTAAGGGCCGGTTTTTCAATCTGATGTTTAATTTGTAGTTCGGTAACTATTAGTTATATATAAGTAGTGGTTAACTACTAGTTATATTTTATTATGTTTGACAATACATTTCAAACTGTTGGTTACGTAATCAGAAGTTTTGTATTAAATTTGCAATGTTGGTAGTTGTTTTGAATAGAGTACATTGCTTCCGGTGAAAAAAATCACCTTTGTTTTCGTTAAATTTTCTGACGTTTAACTAATTAATGTAACTAAATTGTGTTAAAATGGACAAGAAAAAAAAGCAATAATTTTGCGAGGGAACAAGAATTTCTTATGCAACTTGTAACAAAATATGAACGTATTATTGAAAATAAAAAAGTGGCCAAACGACTTGGGATCAGAAGAAAAACGTGTGGTCTCAAATTGAAAATGAATTTAACAGCCAAAATAAAATGGGAGTTTTTCGTGACGCAGAATCACTTGAAGCCTAGTTTCCATGCATGCGTTTCATCCGTTCCGTTCTATCCGTCGCAAGTTGTGATTGGCTAGTTCAAATTATGAAAAATTGGCGCGTTGGTAAATGCAGCGACGGACAGAGTTCGTCTACTCTCTACTCGTTGCAGCGCGACCTTGAAAACGGATGCTTTGATGTCACTTTGACAATTAGCAAGTGGTTTCATACGGTTATTTGTATTTGTTTGGTTTACCTAAGCAACATGATTAGCTTCGTAAGTTTATAAAATCGTAATTAATATTATGTCATAACAGCAGTGAATAGAAGTACCAATCAAAACATCAAAACGGATGGAACGCAACGGACACATGTGAACAGTCTAAATTTCATACGATGTCAAGTTTGCAGCGACGTATAAAACGGAACGGATGAAACGTATGCATGGAAACTTAGCTTGAAACTAAATTCCGAAATATGAAAAAAGACTGTAAACAAAAGTTTTTGAGAAATAAAAACTCATTATTAAGAACTGGTTACCACCTCTCCATGCTGACGATTTCGAAAATAATGATATGATGCAGAATGTAGACATTACGTTGTGCTTGTGATACATGTAATTTAAGTATTAGAAATATTCCAAAATATAGAAAACAATCAAGCAGAATTAATAGAAATAGAAATAGTTGACAATGCATTAGATGATGCAACACATATTGTTGATTAGGCTATCAACAATAAATTAATTGTCATAGAAGAAACTCCAGGCACATATAATTTAGTTAATAAAAATACTTCTGTAGAAAAAAACAAAATTCAAGAATGTTCCCGAAAACCTGCTGCTAGGCCTGGAAATCATCTCTTCCAAATGCCATAAGATTTTTCAACTGGATTTCTAGTTCGAATTTGATATACATTGAACAAATTTTCTGCTTCATTTTGAGTTCGTCTAAGAGGGGTAATTAAATAATTTTAATAGGATATCCGCTATCACCCAGGATAACCGAATCATGATAGCGGCCAGATTCCAATGAATGCATCAACCGAGAATTTCTAAATATATGTGCATCGTGTGATGATCCTGGCCACCGTGCCACAATATTTCTTATTTTATAATCAGCGTCTGCTACAGTTTGTACATTTAACGAGAAAAACTGTTTCCTTACGAAAAATTTCAGCATTATTTCCGCCCGGTGACTGTATTTTAACAGGGCTGCAGTCGATAGCACCTATGAAGCGCGGAAATCTGGCAATATTATAAAATTTCTGTCGGCACAACGCTACGTCTTCAGAGGTTTCAGGCATATTTATAATTCTTGGTCGTAAAGAAGCTATGGCTGAGGTAACTCGAGCCACTGTTGTGCTCGCTGTTTACTGACACCAATAAAATCACCAGCTATACTAATAAAAGATCCTGTAGCGTAAAATCGTAATGTAAATAAAAGTTGGTCTTCTGCCGACAAAGCATTGTTCCTATAAAGATCGTGACAATCGTCAAATATTATTTGAAATAAAGGATTTAAATGAAAAATCTATTGCTTGGATGCGCTATTGCATCTTCCACTTCTAATAATATGTTTTCCACAGTTCTTGGAGAAAGAAGAAAGCGCATAAAAAAATCTTGCCGATCCCATCTTTCAAAATGATTTATTCGGTCTCTTACTATTTTTGGACGTCTCAATAAAATGTCGTCATGATCATCAAAATCCCAATTAAACATTTCAGAAAATTGACGCTTCGTAATACAATGTGTCAAAAAAATTAATCTTTTTTTGTTTTATGTCAGATTGTATAACTACAACTTAACTAACAGAATAGGTAGTAGTTACAGTAATTCACAGTTTACCATTAGTTTGGTGGTTAACTACCACTTGTAAAACGGAAAAAATATATAACTATTAGTTAACTATTAGTTAAAATTTAACTATCAATGGTAAAACCGGGCCTTAGTCAAGTAATTACTGAAAATAATTTGAAAATTTTAACCTTTAGTTTTTATTGCTACATTCGTACAATGACAGCTGTCAATTTGTAGACATTTGGTTATGTCAGCGGCTTACAAAACCATAGGTCTTAAGCCGCGTACTGACTTGAGCGCTTTTGCGCGCACGAACGTTTGCGCGTACAGACTTATGGCTTTTAATAAAAATTCTTTACGTGCGCGCAAATTAGTGCTCCAGCTATTCGTCCAAAAATGTCTGAGACGGCAACAGCATGCATTGCATAATAGAAAAAAAGAAGAAAAAATCAAAACGATGGTGGGTTACTCAACTATATAAAAGTAGAGAAAAATATGGCGGTAACAACTTATTATGTGACTTAAAATTTCAAGAAAACAGTGGATCTAAATATTTAGGATCCTATAATATTGGGAATTTTTCATAATCGTCAATTAACTGCAGAGCCATACCATTTGACCACTCCATTGCAATTTCTTGTAACTTAAATCGTTTCCCTCTGCTGTCAGTTGCTACGTACGTGCGTGTAAACTCTTAGCTGCCAAATACACGTCCACACTGAGCAAGCTTACGCGCAAAAATTCTTTGATGTACCGACAAGCGACGGATAGCGTTCGTGCGTGCTTAGACCAGACTGTGCGCGCACAGACAAAACCTACGTACTGACTAGAGCATTCTTGCACGCAAACCGTTCGTGCGCGCAAAAGTGCTCAAGTCAGTACGCGGCTTTACGTTCGATTCCGACCTGGGGAAGATGTTTTTTTTAAATATTTTTACCTTCCGCTTACCTGTAAAGGAAGGTATTGGAATCATGCAAAAAATCGGGTGGTGAATTTTTAGTGGATGAGCACGAATTAGTGTCCTTACAACTCATTTTTGATAGTTTCACGATGATGTCTGTGTGTATGTGTGTGTGTATGTGTGTGTGTGTGTGTGTGGTCAAGGGTTGTTAATCGCATAACTCAAATACGAATTACCCGAAAATTTTGATATTTGGTATTTAACATTTGTATATAAATTAGAAGAGCTCCCTAGATTTTGGTACAAATATCTTTATCGGAAGTGATATTTTTTGAAGATTGAAAAGGTTAATTGTCAAAATTGTATATAAATTTGGAAAAATATAGTATTTATTTGTAATGAGAATAAGAGGAAAAGTTATTTGCAACTTACGTTATAAAAAAATTGTCTTTATCTGGTAGCATTAAAGAACTGCAGTAAAATTTAAAAAATAAATTTATCAAATAAAACGTTGATATCTTGTAATCCATGATCGGTTGATTTTTGTTTCTGCGTAAAAAATATTGACAGGTGAGACGGGTGACAAGTTGTCATACTAGCGCTATATAAGTCCTAAGTAAGATATTAAATGTAGTAATTGAACGGAGGATGGCTTCAACACAGCAGAGTTTTCCTGTGAATGAATCTTTTTATTCAGGTGATGCAAATTTCTGTGTTTGAATATTTTAGATTTTTATTTGTATATTTTAAATGGGCACCGGATTGCACGTATACATTTCTGTTTAAAGTCTAGATATGGCGGAAGGTTGTGTGATGGCCACGTCAGATTTTTTCTGCTTGTTTTGTATGTTCAGGTAAAATCTTATTTGCAGTTGATTATAACATGGCAATATTGATTGCAATAAACTGTGGGAAAATTGAATAAAGAAGTATCTGTTTAATCGCTAGCAATGCTGAGTTGTTGATTACAACAAGGTAAAATACTCGTTTAATAAAACAATAGTATATTACATTACAAGTCATGAAAATGTTTCATTGCAGACGAGGAGGCGTTTGAAGAATGCGAGGATGCGCAGCGTCCGAGCATTTCTTCAAAGCCTCCGAGTCAAGCAAAGACATTTTTATGACTTGTAATGTAATATACTATTGTTTTATTTTGAAAAAAATCATTTTAATTGTTCCGATGTTAAACGCCTATGCCACACTTTCGCTGGGACACACGGTATAGCGCTAGTATGCCAACTTGCCACCCGTCTCACCTGTCAATATTTTTTACGCAGAAACAAAAATCTACCGATCATGGATTACAAGATTTCAACGTTTTATTTGATAAATTTATTTTTTAAATTTTACTGCAATTCTTTAATGCTACCAGATAAAGACAATTTTTTATAACGTAAATTGCGAATAACTTTTCCTCTTATTCTTATTACAAATAAATACTATATTTATCAAAATTTATATACATTTTTGACACTTAATCTTTTCAATCTTCAAAAAATATCACTTCCGGTGAAGATATTTGTACCAAAATCTAATGAGCTCTTCCTATTCGTATACAATTGTAAAATACCAAATATCAAATTTTTTGGATAATTCGTATTTGAGTTATGCAACAGACGGCATCGGCCCGGACCACACACATACACACACACATATGTACACACATACATACAGACATCATCGAGAAACTATCAAAAATGAGTTGTAAGGACCCTAATTCGTGCTCATCCACTAAAAACTCACTACCCGATTTTGGCATGATTCCAATACCTTCCTTTACAGGTAAGCTGAAGGTAAAAATATCGAATCGAATTAATGACAGCAATGTTATATCTACATTTGACATTTTGATTTTGATTCGATATTGTTCATATAAGGAAAACTTAAAATTTAAGTGGAAGCGGTGCAACTGGCTATAATGGTGGGTTTATACAGACAACTAAATTAAGAAATTACATTATGAAATTAAACTAAGGAAGTAGACATCATTGTTTCTTGTATAATCGTTTATGCAACTAAACTAACATACTAAACTATCGTCACTAAACTAAAAAGTTAGATATTTTCAACTTCTTAGTTTAATTTCTTAATTTTATAATGTTTGCACATGCGCAATGTCAACATAACCTCGAATTTGACGTTTGAAGCGTGCTGATTGGTGTGATTGTACTAGACGCACGCGCAAATGTGCATTGCTATTGGTTTATTCTTTAGTTTAGTTTTGAGTATAAACACTACATTTATAATTTAATTTTCTAGTTTAGTGGTTTAATTTAATTTTCTAATGTAGTTGCTGCATAAACCCACCATTAGTGTTGTGTTTGGTTTTTTGCATTGAATCATACATTATATCGATCTATCAAACCTCACACCATACACTAATCTGGATACATCACTCATTGACGAATTCATAAACGGAACGATTTTGTTTTATATTATTGTGACAATGAACTTCGGAAATTCATATAGCATCATTAATTTTAACAATACTTTGTATCTATCGTACTCGCTTCCTCTAACCGGCTGTCCAATGCCCAAGCATGCACGCGCAACAGGAGTTCACCAGGATAGGTCTATTGTTGAATGGCTACCAGCAAAATAAAAAGTATTTCGTTTTATAGATTTATAAAATGTTTTCTGATGAAATTGAAGCAGTAAAGACAGAACTAGCGAATGAAGGCCACGAATGTTTTTCCATGATGCCTTATTATGGCGGAAGGGCTTGGATAGCGCATTTAAAAATGAATCGACTTCGCAATATTAAACTAGTAAGTTTATCCACTTATTTTTACTTATTCTATTCATATTAACAGTGAGATTAATTATTAATTTCGACTTTAGTGTATGGATGAGGCAGTTTTTCTTCCATACTGTAATATGAAAGACGACGCTTACACCAAATACGAAAAACAAATAAAATCAACTACCGATTACATCAAACGAGTCTATACTGACTGGATCGCAACTTTAGATGGCGATGTTACAAAATATTTAAATCGCTCGTTAATAAGAAAAAGTATTATGCATCCTGGTTTACTCGAGTGCAACATACACAGGTACTAAGACATATTACCTTGCATTTTATGATTGGCAGAAGTGTAGTTGTAGAAGTTGTACTCATTTCCGGTTTCAAGCATTCGATTTCACAGACATTTTTCTATTAAAATTATTTTTTCAAAATATTGAAAAACTATAGAAATGACATAGAAATTTTAGTATTTTTAAAATTTCTTGTTTTTAATCAATAATTTCTAAACGAATAAATATATCGACTTCCGGTTTCCGGCATTGGATTCCTTAGTCATTTTTATATAAGATACATTATATAAAAATTGTATAAGGCCCTTGATAAGCCAAAATTTAATTATTTTCTCCAAGTGAAAAATTTCAGAATTTTAAATATTTTTTGTTTGATCAACTATACTTTCTTAACGGATAAAGATATCGACTTCCGGTATATGGCATTGAATTCCTCAGACATTTTTATGTCAGATACATTGTATTAATTTTTTTAAAGGCCTCTTAACAGAAAATGGTAAAATTTTAGAATTTTTTAAGTTTCTTGTGTTTAATCAGCTCTAATTTCTGAAAGGATAAAGATATCGACTTCTGGATTTCGGCATTGGATTCCTTAGACGTAAGATATACATGTTGTTTTTTTACTTCCTTGTACGGAGTAAAGGAAGTATTGTAATCGCGAAAAATTTTAGTTCTCAGATTTTGATGGAAATATCCGTTTTGACCTTTTCTGAATCCATTATGACTAGTTTCGTCGTGACGTCTGTACGTATGTACGTACGTATGTATGTATGTACGGACGTATGTGTGTCGCATAACTCAAATTCGGTTAGACGTAGAAAGCTGAAATTTTGTATTTAGGACTGTTATAGCTTCTAGTTGTGCACCTCCTATTTTTGGTTTCAATCTATAAACCGGAAGTAGTACTTTTTAAAAATATTTTGATAAATAATTTTGTTTATTTTAAATGAAAGATTATGTGATTATTATCTACAATCGGTATTTTATAAATTTTTCTGTATCTTCTATCATTTAAGAATAATTAAAGTATATACTTATAATTTAGTATTTCGGTATCTCCATGATCGTTTAACATTTGTTACTACGTAAAATTTAAATGATTATGACATGACAGTGACAATAGTAAAATAAGCTTTATATCTTCTTCTGCAGTTTAAATAAAATGACTACAATATATTTGTGAGTGTACTAGTATAATAAGTTAAAAGAATTTTTTATATTATTCTACATTTTAGTTATTAAGAAAAGTATGAACACACAAGGCGTACAAGGAAGTCATGTGGCATGTGGTGCCCACGTCAGATTTTTTATTATTAAAATAACTTCAGTACGCCTTTATAAAACAATACGTGTATTCGGCTTTTTTTAGAGAAAAAATTGAATAACTTGGCAACGCCGCGGAAAACTAAAATGAAACTTATATTTTCGTATAGGTAAATAAAATACAATTCAAAATATATAAAAATATATAGGGTGTTTCATTTAAAAAAAGACGAACTATTACTGCCAAGTCGTTATGCAACACCCTGTATACTCAAATACGGTTAGACGTAGAAAGTTGAAATTTTGTATTTAGGACTGTTATAGCATCTAGTTGTGCACCTCCTATTTTTGGTTTCAATCTATAAACCGGAAGTAGTACTTTTTTCAAATATTTCGATAAATATTTAATGCTATAACAGTCCTAAATACAAAATTTCAACTTTCTACGTCTAACCGTATTTGAGTTATGCGACATACATACGTACGTACATACGTACAGACGTCACGACGAAACTAGTCATAATGGATTCAGAAAAGGTCAAAACGGATATTTCCATCAAAATCTGAAAACCGAAATTTTTCGCGATTACAATACTTCCTTATTACTCCGTACAAGGAAGTAAAAAGGAAGGCAGACCATTTGGATGTCACGAAAGTGCTGGCAGACGTCATCAAAAGCACTAAAAAATGGACCCTAGTCACATCATTTGCATAATCTTGATTCAATAACTATTAATCTCAGGACATTTCAAAAAGTCTAACTCTACAAAGGCAGACCGAAATTCCTTGACGAACACCTCGACAGACATGCGTAAAATGTCAAAAATCGACAAAATTTTAGTCATGTTAAGCCTCATTCACAGCTCTTAACATAGTCACTGTTTTTGTCGTATGTAATAACCTTGAAGTGTTTGACATACGTAGTAACATGAAACCATTCACAGCTCTAGTTTTAGTCTTTGTCTTTGTCTTAAGCATAAACACAAACATAAAAGTATGCAAAGTTCAAACTTTTTGTCTTTGTTTTAACCTAAAAGTAGTTTGTAGGACAATATACACTATATTCACAACAGTTTATCTGTCACAATATTCTGACGTGGAAAAATAAATCTTAAAGCAAAACAAATTATAACTGCGATTGTTAGATGAAGACGAGCTGCAGCAGCAGTAGCAATATACACAAAACTGCTATTGCACGAGGCATGACCCAAAACAACAATAATGGCTGTTTCTAAATAAAAACCACGTGATGTCCGCAATGAAGTGAGATGTGGTATGGTATGTTCACCACATCCATGTAAGAATTTATTTTGGTTTTATTTTTTCGATATAATTATGTTAAACTAGTAATAACAGGAAATTATACAAACCGAGCACTGCCCGTTTAATAATATTCTATATTATAAAAATGTATTTTATATAATATTTTTGTTTGGTTTAGTAGACGTGTGAACTTAACTGAAGACAAAAACAAAAACAATGTTTGTGTCAACAGCTGATAGTACGGGAGCCGGGCGCACGTAGTGTCCCTGATATTCCCGCTTGTAAGCCTTTGTCACGTTTGGTGAGAATACCCAGCAGAGTGCAAAAGAGGCACGACTTCCAGGTAACCATGTGCCATTCCCAGGGGGGGGAATGAAAAAATCGCAAAATTCGCATATTTTGGGCCGTCTTAAACTTGGCCAAATGATCAATGGCTATGCAAAGACCCTCTCGACATCAGTTTAAGACGATTATGGTGTGCCGGGCCCGGAAAACGGGCCCTCAAAGTTGCAAAAAAAAATTCGCAAAATTCGCACATTTTGGGCCGTCTTAAACTTGGTCAAATGATCAATGGAAAACCTCCTAGAGATCAGTTTAAGACGATAATGGTGTGCCGTATCCGAAAAACGGGCCCTCAAAGTTGCAAAAAAATTTCGCAGAATTCGCATATTTTGGGCGTGCTAAAATTTGACATTCTGGTCTATCATGCCGTCAAGAGTAATGAACAAATATTTTAAGACTAGTCAACCGTGCCTGAAAGGCGGAATTTAGGCTCGCGTAGTCCGTAAGCGTGGGGTTGAAATAGATAGTTTGGATTATGTTCACATTATTTTGCATTTGTGTTTATCGAGAAGAGGCCATTCCTTAATGAAGAAAAGAAAGTCGTGCCTCTTTTGCACTCTGCTGGGTATTCTCACCAAACGTGACAAAGGCTTACAAGCGGGAATATCAGGGACACTACGTGCGCCCGGCTCCCGTACTATGAGAATGGGCCAAATCCACGCGACAAAGACAAAGACAAAAAACAGTGACTATGTTCGAGCTGTGAATGAGGTTTTATTTACATAATTTTTGTGCATTGTACAACTAACTGTACTGTGCTTTTAAACTAGGAGAAGCTAAACAAAAGTCAGATCTACATATTGTTGGCGCGAGACGAGATATTCGAGACGTCTCGGCCTAATTTTATCTCGTCTCGGCGTTATTTTATTTCGATTTGAGACACAAGACGAGACGAGACAAAAGTTTTTGAACTGAGATAAGGCCGAGACGCCTCATGTCTCGATCTTAAATCAATTCATTTCTTTCTAATACAGACTATAATATTTGAGTGTATTTGTATGTATCAGAAGGATATTAATTATAAAGAAAAAATTGTTAAATGAACACAAAATAAATTCGTATGCTGCATTATAGACGTATCAGGTACGATTTTGTACTGTAGTGAGTTTTTAAACTAGGAGAAGCTAAAGAAAAATCAGATCTACTAGATATTTAAAAATTCTGTTGTACCAGTTATACCTAAAGCTAAATTTTCATGCATCTATTGCATACGCCGCATTTTAGAATACAAGTAATTTAATTTATTCATAGTAGTCTACTTGTATTGAGAAAAATGAAGGCAGGCAGCTGAAGCAGTGCGGTGCGACTCATACCGTGAATTTATTTTAACATGAAACATAGGACTTCTCATATCCATGGTTACGGATTTGACAGCAATGTATTAGAGCGTTCTTTTTAAAATAGAACATAGGGAATCAATTTAACTGTATTATTCTTGACCAATATAACATATTTGGGCAGCTGTAATAGTTCCAAGAGACGCTTTCAACATAAACTTTTAATTGTTTAAACTATACCTACATCGTATTTCCAGGTAGCAGCAGTTTGACTCCAATTAACAAATTCAAATGTTGCTACCTGGAAATACGATGTAGGTATAGTTTAAACAATTAAAAAATCTCATGTTTCACGTTAAAATAAACTCACGGTATACAAGCTGCTGTAACCATAACGTGACTAAAACTTTAGTTTTCGCATCTACCACAAGATGACAGCTGTATTTAATTTCAAAATTCAAAGAAAAAAAAATGATATTTTGACACCCTAGATAAGATCTGATTAGATTTTGGATCGTGCAACCGGAAGTGGTAGTTTCTTGAAGATCTGAAGAGTTTTTCTGGAATATCCTCAAAATTTATGGATTCATAGGAATTTTTTTAATAACAATGTATACTGAATGATACTATCTACAATTTGTATTAAACGTAGTTTCTATCCAATTGCAAGAAGTTAAAATTCTACAAATATGTTACAATTTTGATTTATCTGCCTACCAATGAAAACAAAAAATAAAATATTTGAGCGTTAATGTCAAATAAATTTTTGACATGACTAAAATTTTGTCGATTTTTGACATTTTACGCACGTCTGCCTAGGTGTTCGTCAAGGAATTTCGGTCTGCCTTTGTAGAGATAGACTTTTTGAGATGTCCTGAGATGAATAGTTATTGAATCAAGATTATGCAAATGGTGTGACTAGGGTCCATTTTTTAGTTCTTTTGATAACGTCTGCCAGCGCTTTCGTGACGGCCAAATGGTCTGCCTTCCTTTTTTTCGTCATCAGACTACTGTTACCTACTATGGTACAAAACACCAACATTATGCAATTGACTTGACTTGCCTCCTAATTTTAAAGAATTAACGTCTACTTATATACCCCTTCTTCAAGTGAACGGGTATAGTCCAAGCAAAGCGTGATTTAACCGTGCATTTTCGGTAGGCAGCGATTTTATATTTTTGTTTTGTAGGGGGGTCAGCCGTGATTGTAAAACCAAGTTTTCGGGACGGGGGGTGTTGTCATTCGGCCGCCATCTTGAAATTAAGGGTGTAATTTATTTTTTAATTTATCTCCGTAACCGCGAGGTTGACAAAAATGTTGTAAAGAGCATTATAGCTTATACAATTATCTATAACATTTGTTAATAACTTTTTCGCATAAGATCAATAATAAAAAAAATATGAGCAAAAAACGAAAAATACCGTCAAGGTAGAGTTTGGTGTCAATTTAAAGCGTTCGGGGAGACAAGTTTAGTAAAAATGTAAACAATGACATTTATGCGATTTTCAATTGTTTCTCAAAAAATTATTCAATTTTTACCTCTCGCCTCATATCCTATAAGAGAGGTATTGTAATGGGTCAAAATTTTCGAGTATGAGTTTTTGGTGGATAAGCACGTTTCAGGGTCTCTATAATACGAATTTACTATTTTCACGATGATGTCTGTGTGTGTGTATGTGTGTGTGTGTGTGTGTGTGCGTGTGTGTGTTTGTATGAATGTATGGACTGACGATTTTTCGTCCACGATAACTGAAAAAGTATCAAACCTTTAATAACCAAATTTCATATTTAAGGTTTTAATAAGGATCTTAACACCGGATAACATTTTGGTAGAAATCCGAAAACCGGAAGTAGTACTTTTTGAAGCTTGATAAACTTTTCCTTTAATATAATGTTACATTATTTATTTATGACAATTTTTGCAATTAAAAATAAAAGAAAATATAATTATCTATGGGTACAATTAATTATAAATACAATTTGCTGAATCTGGTAGTATTTAACAATAAAATAAAGTACAATTAATATTCTATCTTGTTGTCCATGATATGAAATTTGTTTCTACATAAAATTTGAATGATTATGACAGTGACAGTACAGTTGACATCTTTTGCTTGCATCTTGGTTTACATTATCGTTTACATATTACACGAACATGAAACTATTAAAATGTAAGTAAAACTATTTATTAGATTAGTCTCGAGGTTAGTAGAATAAGCAGAATTAGGCGAGAGGTCGTGTACTGGCCACAGCAGATTTTTTTTATCAACATGTGGTCCCAACATTATAAACATAACTTAATTATTTTTATTAAAATTCTATCGTGTGTGGTATCAAATTAAAGCTCTCGGAAAAATAATTCTAGTAGAAAAATAAAATATCATTTAACCGATCGTCAATTTTTTTAATATACATTATTCAAATTATACTGAGTTTGGTATTAATTTAAAGCTTTCGGGAATATAAGTTTAGTAGAAATTGTAAAAAATTACATTTATGCGATATTTAATTGTTTCTCAAAAAATTATTCAAATTTTTTCAAGTGTAGGTATTTTTTGTTCTTACGTAAATTTAAATTGATTATGATAGTGACAGTCGTTTATATCACACTTCGTTTATATCTTCTTCTACAGTTTACATAAAATGGAAAAAAATATATTTGTGAGTACTCATAGTATAAAAACTAAAAAGATTGGGTAGAGTATGGCGGGAGGTCTTGTGCTGGCCACATCAGATTTTTTAACATGTTATTTAAATTATGTCGAAGTTGATACTTATCAACTTAAATTTTGCTGAATAAAGCCTCATTCACAGCTCTAACATAGTCACTGTTTTTCGTCTTTGTCTTTGTCGCGTGGATTTGGCCCATTCTCAGCTGTTGACCACAGACCAAACCGTTGACACAAACATTGTTTTTGTCTTCAGTTAAGTTCACACGTCTGCTAAACCAAACAAAAATATTATATAAAATACATTTTTATAATATAGAATTATTATTATTACTAGTTTAACGTATATCGAGAAAATAAAACCAAAATAAATTCTTACATGGATGTGGTGAACATACTATACCACATCTCACTTCATTACGAACATCACGTGGTTTTTTTTATAAACAGCCATTATTGTTGTTTTGGGTCATGCCTCGTGCAATAGCAATTTTGTGTATATTGCTACTGCTGCTGCAGCTCGTCTTCATCTAACAATCGCAGTTATAATTTGTTTTGCTCTAAGATTTATTTTCCCACGTCAGAATATTGTGACAGATCAACGAAATAAACTGTTGTGAACATAGATGTATATTGTCTACAAACTACTTTTAGGTTAAAACAAAGACAAAAAGTATGAAGTTTGTATACTTTTATGTTTGTGTTTATGCTTAAGACAAAGACAAAGACTAAAACAATAGCTGTGAACGGTTTCACGTTACTACGTGTGTCAAACACTTCAAGGTTATTACAAACGACAAAAACAGTGACTATGTTAAGAGCTGTGAATGAGGCTTAAAGCATAAAATTAAAGGTGTTACGAAAATAAGTAATTAAGACTTATAGTCGGGGAAGTACTGTGGCGGACACAGCAGATTTTTTATTATTGATCTTATGCGAAAAAGTTATTAACAAAAGTTATAGATAATTGTATAAGCTACAAAAATGCTCTGTACAAAATTTTAGTCAGCCTCACGGTTACAGAGATAAATTTAAAAATAAATTACATCCTTAATTTCAAGATGGCGGCCGAATGACAACACCCCCCCGTCCCGAAAACTCGGTTTTACAATCACGGCTGACCCCCCTACGATACAAGAAAATAAAATCGCTGCCTACCCAAAATGCACGGTTACCCCCTTTTTTAGCATGCTTTGCTTGGACTAGTAGGCAGACTTGCTTTTCTTTGTAAAATCACTCAAGTGCAATACGTTTTAATATATTAGAACTTTATGCAAATGGTGTGACTTTTTTGTCATGGGCTCTAGGTCTATACGTCATTGGATTCAGAATTATATGTAGAATTGAAATATGTAAAAATATATAGAATGTTCCATTTGAAATAAGAAAGTTGATGTCATTTCCGGTTTAACCGGAAGTTATATTTTACTATATTTTTGTAAATAATATAAATTGTTATGTCTTGTTATGTCTAGTTTATCCATGTAAATTTTTTTTCCGATTGCTTCATAAATAAAGTTATTTCGATTTCGATTTAAATAAAAACTCAAATAAAATAATTAATTTATCGTATTTCGATTGTTTCGACTTGTAAATATTATAAATTTTTATGTCTTCTTATGTCTAGTTTATCCATGTAAATTTTTTTTGCGATTGCTTCATAAATAATAAAGTTATTTCGATTTCGATTTAAATAAAAACCCAAATAAAATAATAAATTTATCGTATTTCGACAAGTTCATATTGCAAGTCATTTAAAAACAGAATAATATATGAAATTGTTATTTATAGACAAGTACTTCCAATGTTTGACGAATCACAGTACTGGGAATATCTTGGTTTTGAAATACCATTTAATGTAAAAACCATGTACGCGAAGAGAGACCAATACACATTGATTTATGAAAAAGTGCAAACTGTAGTCATAGACTATAATAGAATTGTTTCTGCCCTGTCCGATGAAGAACGAATATTATTTAGATCTCTGATTGAAATTGTGGACAAGAAGGTCGTCCCAGGGATACATGCACTCACGTGGAACTCTGACGTATCGGACGAGTACATTGCTGAATGTTGTACCACCACCACTGATGTAATTATTTATCATTCATAACTTCGTGCCTTGAAGTATAATATAAACACAAGAGTGGAAAGTCCATATTAAGATAACTGTAGATTCGTAGCACTTCTTTTAACTCTGTCCACACACATAATGAATAGTCCGAATTGGCCTTTATTTTCTGTCTCTCTTTAAAAGATCACACTTCATCCGCCGTAGTGTCCACTCCTGTTGTCCTGTTAGAGTAAAATTCAGATATCTAGGAGCTGCGCAAGAAGGCAGAGCTTGTCATGTACTGCCGTTTTACAAAAGTGGAGCTAGCGAGTATTATGCTACGCTGCACTTCACCTAATTTTCAAAGAAAACTAAAATATAACTTAATCACAATCAATTACAAAATTCACAGCGTTACACGAAGCAAAACACTACGAACGTCAACATGAGAATAACAGTATAACATATATTGGAGCTGAAGATGTAGCCAGTTTCCTCTTGTTTATCATCTATTCGTACTTCGCGCAGGGTTCTTCTTAACTGAATTTACCTCTATATATTGTACCATGATATTGTACTTCGTGCTTATATTTTAGTGCTCAACTAACTTATACACGAAACTGACAAAATTTTATACAAATTCGCAATTTCAGTTTCCAGGTTTTTTAATCAAACAGTTTTGGTATGTCATTACTACTGTCATTAGGTCATTACACAATTAATTTAAATTTAATTTTATTTCATTCATAGTATATCAGATATCCATTATACAATCAACAATCTATACTATGTCCATCGAACACATAGAGTAATAAAACTAGTGGGCAGAGCCAAAACTGCGCAGTACAATGTGCGCACAAGTAGGCTTTACAAGCAACAAATTTTAAAAAGCAGAAAAATTAAATCGTTTTATTTGAAATAAATATGGAAGAATGATATATTTTATCATTTATGTATAACATAATTTTAAAAGAAATATGAAGTACAATTTTTATTTACGAACGATTTTTTTGATGACCGATCTCAGCAGTTGAGTTTACCTAGCAGTGTAAAACTGGCTTACCAATAGCAACACCGTATTTCAATTTCGCGCACATTTGTGGGAGGAGCATCTACTCTCTGTTCGGTGGACATAGTATAGTGGTTTCAATGTGCTTCTTGCGAAACTGCCATTAAATTTACGAATAAAACAAAATTCTTTTTAGTACATGCTCTCTAAAATCGTTACTTTGCGAACTATGTTGTTAGTCCGAAATAGTTATTTACATACCAAATTCGGAAACTTAATGCCTAGTGCACACGGAGAAACTTTTTGACATGTTTCCTGGAAAAAGTTTCCGGAAACTTCAAAGTTTTAACGGCGCCTATAAAAATGAGGCGTTTTCAGGAAACATTGTGAAGTGCAACTAACTTCTTATTTGTCAAATCGTCAAATGTGACATGTGATCATAAACATATTTATAGTTTTTCAAAGAAAATCTCCATTTTCTGGAAACTTTGTGAAAAGTTTCCCCGTGTGCACTAGGCATAAGGTTCCCGGATGAATGTTTGGTGGCGCGAGCTTGCGAGCGCTGCCATTGAACGATTCCGGGAACCAAGTTTACGAATGTGGTATGTACAATATTTTTTGTACGAAAAGTATAAAACGCCAGCATAATAAGGTAACATAAGCCATACAAATAAACGAACTTGTTTTAGGAGTTACTGTTTTTAACTGTCAAAGTTGCACCAAAAATATAAACATAATACATAATAAATCGTCTAATACTTACTTCAAATGAATCAATTTATTTTTAAAACTTATCAATTTCACTTGTAATATAGCAAATTTAAATTCAATATACTTGTTAAGTTTTATCTTAGATTATGTTTGGTTATGTGTTTCACTGTTGCGCAGAATGCTGTCAAACTGTTGCCAACATTTAAGCAAGTGCACTAAATTTATTATTTTAAAATTAGATTTCACTTAATATTCCAACATTTTTTATTATTATTATTATGCCCTGTTCACACGTTGCTACTTTGAAGACACATTCGTGCTACTGTAGCAAGAAAAAATCTGAGTCGCTTGTCAAATAGCAGCGCTGCTAATTTGTAGCATCAAATTATCAAGAACTACTCGTTGATAATTTCACATCGTTGATCGTTGTGTGTGTAGATAGCGATTTTTTGCGGTAATTGTTTCGATTTCAATTTCTTTTCATGCTACAGTAGCACGTATGCGTCTTCAAAGTAGCAACGTGTGAACAGGGCATATTTTAAAAATAGGTGTCTTTGTTTCAAATTTCCCGATCGTGTGACGTCACGTATTTGAAATTTCCCGGCCGTGTGCCGTCACGTAATTACTTCCCGGTCGTGTGACGTCATGGAGATGTGGGAAATTGACATTCCTAGCGTTGCTTATGCCTATGGCACACCGGTCGAGGAGCATCGAGTAACTCCTCGATGAAACGAAAGAACGCACCCGTCCACGATGGATTTATATTTAATCGGTGACAAATACATCAAAGTTTTGCGCGAAATCAAATACAAAAGATAAGTCTGAAATGAGATACATTCGTTTCATCGAGGAACAACTCGATGAAAATAGCGGCGCCCCTATTTTTCGTCGAGGACGGGGTGCGTTCTATCGTTTCATCGAGGAGTTACTCGATGGTCCTCGATGCTCCTCGACCGGTGTGCCATAGGCATTGACGCGAAACAACACATTTCAATGTATGAGTACAAAAAATAATATTTTAGGAGCTCCAGTTCGTTAAAATAATATAACCCAGGCAATGAGCTGATATCTACATTTTGCAAATTTTATTTTAAAGTTATATTTTAGAATAATTTCGAATAGATACTAAACAAATTTGGAGAGCATAACTAAATTTTTTTGTATGTAACAAACAAACTGAGTTTTAGAGGTCTCACCTAATTTAAAGACTCGGCTTGTGCCTCGTCCGTAAATAGATTTGTCCTGTAAAAACCTTATTTGTGTAGTTGTTACATAAATAACTACTTTATCATGAACCAGCAAATGCAGTTATGTACATTTAGATTATAAATCTAAATATGTAAATTAAATCCATCATAAACCAGCCTTAACTTTTTTAGCTCCAAGAATTTTTAGATGACTACAAAAAATGCAACATGCAAGTTGTAAAAACTTGTGAGAAAATATGTAATTTCCCGTTTTTGATTATTCCACACGGCTATGTATTTGAACTGGACGAATTATCTGACCACATAGAAAATTATATCAAAGAAGCTTCAACAAAAGTTGGTGCCATGTACCAAGAAATTTTACGTTATCTTCTAGTTGTTTACGACGGATTTGAGAAGCAAATGGGAAATGTATATTTTTCTAAAACCAATTTTATTCTTCTTTATTTATGTTTGTTCATTGTAGATGATAGAATCTTGGGATAAATATATTAAAAACTTTGATACGCTGTTAGAGCAAGCAATACGCATCGCCATAAAAAATTCTTTGAATAATGCCAAACAGGCTTTGCATGGCGACAATACAACCGGACCAACTCCTTTACTTAAAGTTGAAGCTGATTTAGTTAGCAATCGAGTATGTAATCAAATAACAACCCTGTTCACACATGGATTCTTTGAGGATTCTTTCACGCGTCTGAATCCTGGAAAAAATCTTATGTGTCCAGCACACAACCTTCCGCCTTATTTGGTTTACGTCGTTTCATGTCATCTGTCAATATTTTTTACTCAGAAACACAGCCGATCATGGATTAGGTACAAGATTTTAGCGTTTTATCTAATAAATTTAATTTTTAAATTTTACTACAATAACTACAAGTAATATATAAAATGTAGTAATTGAACGGAGGATGGCTTCAACACAGAAGAGTTTTCCTGTGAATGAATCTTTTTATTCAGGTGATGTAAATTTCTGTGTTTGAATATTTTAGATTTGTATTTGTATATTTTAAATGGGCACCGAATTGTACGTATACATTTATGTTTATAAGTCTAGATATGGCGGAAGGTTGTGTGCTGGCCAGATCAGATTTTTTATCGTTGTCGTTCTCGTTCACGTTCTCGTTCTAGGGCTATTGTGCAGCCGCCTTTAATTGATCGGCGCCGCTATTTGAAAGAAACTTACCATGATTATTTTTCTCAGGATTCAGAAGCATGAAATCCTTAAACAATTCATTTGAGTGAACAGGTCTTTAGATTTATTAATTTCATTGTATTTTTTATTATTTTTAGATTGATTTTGAGCCATCAATCAACGATATAGCTAAGCTAGTAGCTAGTATTCGTCCACAGTTAATCCGTGCTATTAGACCATACAAAAGACTTTCAATAACATTTAGAGTTTGTGGAGCAAGACCAGATCCATTTGACGTTGTTATTCTAAATGATAAAGATTGTGCAGACCTTCAAGCCCTTCTCAATAACGGTATATTACTTTTATTTTCCTGTATCATTCATTTCAGTGTTGTGATAGATCATTTTAAAAATGAAATAATATGATCTATGTTGATTTCTTAACTAAACGGAGCACTCTGAAGTTGGAATGCTAAAACTGATCGTTTTTGATTGGCTGATGTAACACCAGTTTTACACCACACAAACTTTGTAATGTAAACCACCGAACTATATAAAATAACGGGAAGGACGATCTCCATAAGACATGTATATTAAAAGTGCTTCCACCATGGAGCCCTCCATTTTGGATGTATTGGCAGCACTGCTAACCCCATAATTAGTGTCTTTTACTTTTTATGTTGCCTAAAGTTAGTGACTTCTGTAACGATAAGTCACGTCGGGTCGTCGACAGCCGTTTTTATTTTGTAGGTATTTTATTCATCTTTTTCAGTGTTTTTGTTTTATACTTTTTTGGTTTACTATTTTCTATTTTAGTATATTTTATTTAAAATGCCCGCCATTATATCAGCAATACAGGCAACCGCTAAAATGAAATTCACTAGATTAAAATGAAAGACACTAGATATGGGGTTAGCAGTGCAGCCAATTTACCCAAAATGGAGGGGTCCATGCTGGAAGTACATCTCTGTGATGATCGTCCTTCCCGTTATTTTATATAGTTCAGTGATGTAAACAAACGAATGTTCTCCATCTTGTCTCGTCAGGACTGTATCGAGTTTGCCCGCTGATACGTCAAATTTAATTTTGCCGCCAAAAAAATCGAGTGATATTTTTCTTGTATTTACACAGTGTAAATACGGCTCAGCGAGACGAAATTAACTATAGATCATCATAGATCTATTTTTATGGTTATCAGGAATTAGAGATCTTTTTTAGTTCATAAAAAATATCTATAACTATAGTTTATCAAAATATTTAACAGTTGAGTTACATGCATTACATTAAAAAAGAAAAATGAAATAATATAGGTACACAAGAGACTCAAACTGCAGTTTAAAATATGAGCAGTTTAAAAATATTAAAGATTAGGTACTTACCCTGCTTATTAAGCCGTATTCGCAGTTAAAAATTTGGTGAAATTTGTGAAGTTGTTAGGCGACTAAAGTAAATAAAGTAAAATAATTAGCTGTTTTGTTCTGAAATGCGTTATAATGTTTTGTTGTGGTTGTGCTACGACTAAAATTTAGAGCTGTGAACAGTCAAATTAATTTCTTCAAATATCAGTGATGCAAAGTTTTAACTTGCGTAGCGAAGACAAAAATTTAAATATTTTTTAAGATCATAGATCTATTTATTTGATCAAGATCAACACTGTTCATTATGAAGTTAATTTGCAGAGGTAATGGTGAACATCTCCATGATGCACAACTACATAAAAATCTGGGAACCGTTTCGAGATCTGTGGGAAGTGGACAAACAACGATTCATCGGAAGATATGAAAAGCAAAATCCAGATGCAGCAACTTTTGATGCCAACATTGGCCGCTACACTGAAGTTGCTAACAATGTGCAACAACAAGAATCCGTTTCAGTCGTCCATTTTATTTTAGTAAACGCCACTCCATTGAAGAAATCCATCGTGGATCATTGTATACTTTGGCAGCAGAAATTGTGCGATTTGTTACTAACAATGACTGATGAAAAAGTTTCTAAAGTTTATGAGTACATCAATTGGAACTCAGAAAAGTAAGATTTTTTTTCTATAAATTTAAATTGATGGCGAAAGTAGGCTTTTGATACATTGAGTGCAGAATAGTTATTGCCCGCACTAGTGTTAGAATTGGCTATTTCCCGCATTCATTCTGAGTGTCAGAATGTCTATTTCCCTAATAGAGCAAGATCTCAGGACCGCCAGACGTTACTTATTTTCTCAGTAACCAAATGTATGGGATTAAGTAGTGTAGGTATGTACTATGAGTGTGTGCGTACCTGCAAGCTTGGGCCGACGGCCAATTAATAGATATCCGGTGCTAAAGGTAAGTCAAAATAGTATTCACATTTCTTCAAGTTTCAGTGCTGATTTTTACGTATGTTTTAGAGAATATAGTTAAAAATTAATAATCAATACTGCCAGACACTTTCCATCGGCGGTAACTTTTACCAGACACTTTAAAGCACACGTTTGACATAATAGAATAACTGGCAGACATACATTTCAATAATCATAGTTGCTTGAAAACAAGCTAAGTCAATTATGTCAGTTATTCTATTATGTCAAACGTGTGCTTTAAAGTGTTTGGTAAAAGTTACCGCCGATGGAAAGTGTCTGGCAGTATTGATTATTAATTTTTAACTATATTCTCTAAAACATACGTAAAAATCAGCACTGAAACTTGAAGAAATGTGAATACTATTTTGACTTACCTTCAGCACCGGATATCTATTAATTGGCCGTCGGCCCAAACTTGCAGGTACGCATACACTCATAGTACATACTTACACTACTTAATCCCATACATTTGGTTACTGAGAAAATAAGTAACGTCTGGCGGACCTGGGATCTTGGACTATAACGATTTCCACACTCATTTTATGCACAGAATACTGAATGCAAATTTTTCATACCTTAAACATTTTATTTGTAGTAATCACTATAATAAGTAATTTTCACTAAACTTGAACATAGATAATTTATTAGACGACTACCAGAGAAAATAATAGATATCGCGGCAGCAGCCTACTGACGAAAGTTGAAAATATGAACTAACATGATATGACTAGCGTGATATGGTCATATCGTAATTATGAGAGCAAATCAACATAGCCAGGCAGCTTTTGCTTTGTTTATTGATTGTTTGACATGATTAGATTAGATTAGAAATGACAGTACAGATGTCATTTGAATGTTATTTTGTATTAAAAAGTGAAAAATTACGTTATTTTTTTGGTCGTTCATGACTCATTCGAAAGTAAATATCATATCACTCGGTTGCACCTCATTCGTCAAATTTTACAGTCGCCCGATATTTTTCAATTTAGATTCTCGTTATGAAATATACTACGAGTATTAAATATTTAAGCAGTTATTAAGAGGGGTTGGATAAAACGTTATACTTCACACGTGGGCACTCGAGAAAATTATCTCACTCAACCTTCGAGCTCGTAAGTTAAGATGGGGAGGGGGTAATTCCTTACTTTGCACACTTGTAAAGTAAATAACTAGGTATTATATAAATGATCGTGTATGATAGGAGAACTCGCTGTCGCTCGTGCTCCAACTTTCATACTAGTTTTTCAATGTAGTCGTTTCCACGCTATTGCATATATTACAATATATTATTTTTAGTTTACCAAGTTAAAAACTACTTAACTTGCCATTTCAGGGTTCAACAGGTCCCCCAAAACCTGCAAGAAATGCAAGAAGCGATGATTCGTTACGAAACTTTGTTGGCAGAAGCAACAACAAGAAGCCAAGAATTTGATTGCATCAACGACCAGTTCCTAACTCTCGGCAAATATGAAGTTGAGGTTCCGTTAGAACTTCGTCAATTAGGTTCAGGAATCCCAGTAAAATGGCAAGAATATCTTGAAATTCTTCAACAAGTAGACAAAATGATCAATTTCACTAAAGACACCTTCAAAGCTTCATTGTTGGAGCAGTCTAACGAGTTAAAGAAAAACGCGTCGAATATCTTGGATACGTTTATGCATAACGGGCCGTTTTCTTTCAATATTACCGCTAAAGATGCTCTGTCTTGTTTAGATGAACTGAGGAAGAATTTAAATTTGTTGCGTGAGCAAGAAGCTCAATTGAAGAAAGACTTGCAGATATTTAACATCAGTCAGCCTGACTCACCGGACCTAGCAAGACTTGAAAAGGTAAGAATCATTTTTATATTTTGAAAAGAAATTATAACAATTTCATTCGTAAAAGCTTCTCGAGGAAAAACAACAACAACTATGACAGGTACTTTTCCAATTAAAATTTTTCTTTTGAAACTTGATAATGTTTGAAAGCAATTAGTTGTATTTTAAAGTCTTCATTATTTTTGCACTATATTTAAAAACTAGGAACAGCAATCTGACGTTGGAATGCTAAAAGTGATCGTTTTTGATTGGTTGATGTCACACCAATTTTACACCAAACAAACTTTTTGAATTT
The DNA here is from genome assembly GCA_947534325.1 of Agonum fuliginosum. Lineage (NCBI taxonomy): Eukaryota > Metazoa > Arthropoda > Insecta > Coleoptera > Carabidae > Agonum > Agonum fuliginosum. The sequence continues at coordinate 44,316,772 of OX384029.1, forward strand.
TCCGCAATGAAATTTATGAAACTTTCATCATTGAGAACCATATTAACTATACGAATTAATTTTTCATTAATATTTTCTTTATTATTTAGGATTTAGTAGCTTTGCAGTTAGTCTGGGAATTAACTGACCAATGGGATGAAGCATGGGAAAAATACAAATATGGCGAATTTTGGCTAATAGAAACAGGAGAAATGGAAGCAACTGCGCAAACATTATTCCGAAAATTGACACGTCTTTCGCGAGAATTACGAGACAAAAAGTATGTTCCACATCTCTTTCACTCACAACATTTCAACAATAATACTAAAGGAAGCCTAATCCGGCCACTTAAGACTGGCAGACCAGACATTCCATCTTCAGCAGATATGCAAGACCCAAACCCTTCAATTTCACGACTAATAAAATGTCCACACTAATTTGACCGCTGGCTCTTGGACTATTAGTTTAGTCTCGAGTTTAGTTTATTTTTAGAATATTATTTTTCTATTTTTGTTAAAATTTACTGCTCTCTAAGATTTATATACCTATTTTTTATTTTTGTATTATATTAATATTATATAATTATCATAGTATTATTATTATTATAATATTATATATATATATATATATATATATATATATATATACATATTTATATACATGTTTATTGGGCTTTGTGCCTGTTTGCTTTCATTACACAAATAAATAAATAAACATCCAACCATTCTGCTGAACATCACAATAAAAAAACCTTAATAACTTACAAATAAATAATTTTAGTTGGCCAATAGTGGAGCACACCAGAAAACGTGTGGACACCTTCCGAAGAACTTTACCACTAATCGCAGATCTGAAGAACCCAGCTATGCGCCCTCGACATTGGCAAAGGGTCAAAAAGATTATGGCAGTCGACTTCGACGAAAATTCCTCCGATTTTAAACTTGAAGCCATCATCGAAATGGGGATGCAAAACTATGCAGAACAAATCAACGAAATATCAAACGCTGCAACGATGGAACTTCAAATAGAAAACGGACTTAAAGGTATAAGAGACATTTGGGATGCACTGCTAATTGAAATAGTTGCGTACAAAGATGATGGAATATATAGGATTAAATCAGTTGAGGAATGTTTTACTACTTTGGAAGAACACATGGTTAGTACAACCAAATTAGACATTTAGAAGAAATTCATTATAAAGTTTTCATATTACGTAGAATGATCATAAAGCCTCGTTCACAATACGAAATTAGTTGTTATAGTATTTTTTCTAAATATCCCATCTATTTGGTTTGTTTGAGAAGCTTTCCCGTTCATATGAACTTTCTAAGAGCAATCATTTTTCAAAACAGGGTAATTTTTGACAGCGCTGCATTTGTCCAAACTATCCCCTGGCGTGGGGATACTTTGGACAGCAACTGGATATGGTATGGTATGGAGATGTGTGACCAAAGAGGTGTCACTTGTTTGGTCACACAACGAACCTCGTGTAACAGCACGGTGTAAAAAAAATGATTTAAATTGACCTATTTTAACTTTGGAACGTGCAAAAATTGAAAATTACGAAAATTTTGTCAAAATTTTAATATGTTATAATTATTTTTCCCTGATGAAGCACCAAAATTGGTAGCGAAATATTGGAATTAAATACAAACTACTTTATGAGTATTTCCTAATTATCTCATGCCCTTTCATCTTGCCGCTTAATCCCAAATTTTATTATTCAAAAGTACGTAAGTCGGCGTTACTTCTTTTCAACAGTATATTGGATCTTTTTAAAACATACGTGCATACAGGCTGTAACAGAAATAAGTGCTTTAAATTTAACCAGTAATGTAACTCGTCGTGAGGAACAATGTTCCGTAAATTTTTTTTTAGAAATCGCATTTTTAAAAAGCATTTTTTCAACCCCGTAAATTGACGAGTCGTTCCACATAATTATTTACTTCAGTAGCATTACCCATGAAATCATTGTTATTGTCAATTGATTGTTGTGTCACTTGTTCCAATTAAGTTTTGACATAAGGGCTCTTTCACACGATGCGACTTTTCGCCGTGCGCCGTGTACGACACGACGTCGTATTGATGATCATTAATGTATATGGTGCCCTTCACACGAGTCGACCACGACTTTACGTCGGACACGGCCGCCGTGTACTCCACGGCGTATATCAACATCGGACACGGCGCCGTGTCGTACACGGCTTGTTGAAGACCATTGCGGTATATGACGCCTTTCACACGACGCGACATTTTGCCGGATGCCGGGTCTAGCACCTATCAAATCTGTTAATCTTGTTGCTTTCGATCAAGGACGTTTAAGGGTGGTAGCATTGCGATCAGAGAGGCCGGGGCAGGAAAATGAGACAACAATAATAGACAAGCAATAGATGTTCTGCACCGTTTGTTATAAATCTCTTCTTCTTTCTAAAAATTTGAATGTTTGGACGAAGATGAAGAAGAACAGCGTTGTGTTGGCGTTCTTGTACGCGGGTGGGAATAGGGATCGGTTTTGTTCTTGATGGTGTTCACTAGTGTTTCAAATTTACTTTGAATTTAATATCATCTCTGTATGCAATAAAACTTACGATATTGTGCAAATACATGAAAATTTTTCAATGAAATTCGAGCGCTTTAAAATTCGAAACTTTAGAACACATGGGCAATAGTTTCTACCAAACGTTGCAGATCTAATTGTTCTGCTATTTCTCTGTTACTTTCCACGGCCTCACTTCCTCGACGATATCCCCATATCCTCTCTCTTAAACGTCTTTGCTTTCGATGTGAATGCATATTTTCTTAAAATGGAGATTGAGGTTGATGTGATTTTGGAGCTTATCAAATATCATTATTGACATTTTAAAATAATTTAAAAATTTACTTTCATCATTTCGTAAATTAGCAAATAACGTTTCAAAAGCGCCAACTATAGGTCTTTCTAGATTTAGTGGATGAACCTTCTTACGTTGGCGTCGCTTTTTATGTTGCTGAATATGAAGCAAATGTTACAAATTGAAATCACTAGATCATTAAAACTATACGGATTAAAGAGCGCCGTAGTTTGGTCGTAGCATTTCTGGGCGAAAAGCCGTGTACTTTCCGGCGCATCTCTGGAATGCACGACGCACAGCGAAAAGTCGCATCGTGTGAAAGATGCCTAAGTAATATTTTGGTAATAAATCAGATATTACAAATAAAAATCTTTCAAAATGCCTGCGTTTACAAATAACGAATATACAGACATTGTGTTGACCTATGGTGAAGCTCTGGGAAACGGTGCTCAAGCCCAACGAATTTACATGGAACGTTTTCCAAATCGTCGTGTGCCTCATGTGCGCACATTTGTAAATGTTGTACAACATCTCCGTGATTATGGATCGTATAATCCTGCAGCTCAAGATCATGGTAGGGAACGTCATCATCACATTGAACATGTTGAAGAGGCTATTTTGGATGGCATTGAAGCTCAGCCTGGAACCAGTACACGGAGACTATCATCACAACACGGAATATCACATACGACAGTTTGGAGGATTTTAAAAGAACAACATCTACATCCATACCATGTACAAAAAGTACAACATTTATTACATATAGATCCACCTCGTAGACGTCAATTTTGCGAATGGGTTATTGGTAAAATACAAGAGCAGCAACATTTTTTATCACTTGTATTGTCAACTGATGAGGCGGGATTTACAAGATAAGGTATTTTCAACATGCACAACACACACATTTGGACAAACGAAAACCCGCACGCTATCAAGGAAAACAACTACCAGCAGCGATTTTCTTTAAATGTTTGGGCAGGAATCATAGGTGGACGACTCATTGGTCCTCATATAATGCCGCAGCGTTTAAATGGACAAGAATACCTGCATTTTTTAGATACTATGCTTTTCGACTTACTTGAGGATTTGCCGCTAGCAATTCTTGGAAATATGTGGTTTATGCATGATGGTGCTCCTTGTCATAATGCACTCATTGTACGAGACTGGCTGGATGAGAATTTTCCTGAACGATGGATAGGACGAGGCGGCCCTGTTCCGTGGCTTGCAAGATCGCCAGACTTGAATCCGTGCGACTTTTTTTTGTGGGGATACATGAAGGACTTGGTGTACTCAGCTCCAATTAATTCAATTCACTCACACGCACACGAATCAGCTGATTGCAGCATTGCGCAATGCGCACAACAACAAAAACTGCGCAACAAATAACAGGCAGTTCCAGCACTATCACTGCGCAGAATAACAAGAACAGCGCAGCATAAATTAAATTAATAGTGAACATGTGTTTTTGTTTTGACAGTCGGTAATTGTTGTTTTTTAATTTGATTGTTGATGTGTTCCATAGGCGGGTAATCAAATTTGTGACAAATCTTTGAAGAATTTTAACTCAAAAACTAGAAGAGTTAGGAAAAAATTGATTACGGTACATTATTTCTCTCGTCGAGGGACATTACAGGTTAAAATTAAAGCACTTATTTCTATTACATCCTGTATATTTCCATTAGTCACTATAACATTTTTTAAAAACCGCATAGCCAACGAATTGATCTTATTGTAAAAAAAACCTTACAATCTTACCTTGAAAAGTTACATTCGAGGTGTCAAAAAGTATTAATTTTGTCTTGATGTCGCATTTGTCGAACAGTGGCCAAATGCTTTTGTGAACTACTTCTTCATATAAATACCAACTTTAAAACACATTCGCGGCAACAAAATCTACATTAGGGCAGGAAATTTAAGCATGTCCATTGTATCCCCGTGTCCAAACCAGCCCCAGTCTGCCCTATAGTTAACGTAAGTGATTTGCAATTATGCATTTCACTTGTAGCGTTCATTAAATGGTATGTTGCGGACACCTGTTGAGTGGGATTTTTTTCGAGTTCATGTTATGTTATCCCTATTGTAAATATATTATCGTAATATGAAAACTTTATAAATTATTTCTCTTACTCTATGTTTACGTTTAATATCTAATTTCCGTGTACTAGGTGGTTCTATCCACAATGAAAAGCACGAAATTCGTTGAACCTTTTGCTCAAGAAGTAGATTACTGGGAAAGAACCTTATCGTACATAATGGAGACTTTTGAAAACGCATTAGTTGTCCAAAGACAATGGCTGTATCTAGAAAACATATTTGGGGGTGAAGATATCCGAAAACAGCTTCCGAAAGAAAGCGCGAATTTCGATGCAATGACAAACCAATGGAGAAAAATTACATCTTCAATGTTTCAAGCTCAAACAGCTTTAAAAATTGCTACGTACCGCCCGATACCTTATCTATTCAACAAACTAAACTCAATGAACACCAAACTAGAAATCATTCAACGAGAACTTGAAAAATATCTCGAAACCAAACGTCATGTATTCCCAAGGTTCTATTTCATCTCGAATGATGACATGTTAGAAATTTTAGGGAACGCTAAGAAGCCAGAAGCAGTTCAGCCACATCTCAAGAAACTTTTCGACAATATGAACAAGGTTAAACTGCAGAAAAACCCAGCTATTGGTAAAGTTGAAGCAGCTGGGATGTTTTCTGAAGACGGTGAATACATTGAATTTGCGACACCTTCGGTAATTGAGGGACCAGCAGAATCCTGGCTACTTGGACTTGAAAAGCAGATGAGAATTACTTTAAAACTTATTTTGAAACCTTGTCGACTAGCCTTGAGAAAGAATCTTAAAACTAGGGACAAATGGTTGGTTGTTTGGTGTGGCCAGCTGTGTAATACTTCGAGTTTGGTATATTGTTACTTACATAATAGTTATTTTCGTGGAGAGCGTAGTAAATTAATCTTTACGGGTAAGCTGGAAAGTTTGCGGTGCGACCGAGGAAAGAGCGAGACTCCTTAATCCAGTGAACCCAGTAAAGATTATTTGCAAGTGTGCCGCGTACAAAATTTTATTTCCACCTTCACAGTGTTTTTTATAAACTTATAATTTAAAAAAGATAGACCTTAATGTCACTTCTATGAGCCTTGTAATGTATTACAGGTCTAACCTTGTAATAACTCATTTACTTAGTTACTATAATACTTTCTTGTAAAGTGTTATTTACACAGAAGGCGGAAATAATTAATCTTCAAAGATTTATTACTAGCGGGCCTCGTACAAAGTTTTATTTCCACCTTCACAACGTTTTTCTATGAATTTACTTTTTACTTCCTTGTACGGAGTAATAAGTATTGTAATCGCGAAAAATGTCGGTTCTCAGATTTTTACGGAAATATCCGTTTTGACCTTTTCTGAATCCATTATGACTAGTTTCTTCGTGACGTCTGTACGTACGTATGTATGTACGTACGTATGTACGGACGTATGTATGTCGCATAACTCAAATACGGTTAGACGTAGAAAGTTGAAATTTTGTATTTAGGACTGTTATAGCATCTAGTTGTGCACCTCCTATTTTTGGTTTCAATCTACAAACCGGAAGTAGTAAATTTAAAAAAAAATTGATAAATAATTAATTTTAGGCAATTTTTTTTATTTTAAATGAAAGATTATGTGATTATTATCTACAATCGGTATTTTATAAATTTTTCTGTATCTTCTATCATTTAAGAATAATTAAAGTATATACTTATAATTTAGTATTTCGGTATCTTGTAGTCCATGATCGATTAACATTTGTTACTACGTAAAATTTAAATGATTATGACATGACAGTGACAGTAGCAGTGACAATAGTAAAATATCGTTTATATCTTCTTCTGCAGTTTAAATAAAATGACTAAAATATATTTGTGAGTATACTAGTATAATAAGTTAAAAGAATTTTTTATATTATTCTACATTTTAGTTATTAAGAAAAGTATGAACAAACAAGGCGTACAAGGAAGTCATGTGTCCACGTCAGATTTTTTATTTTTATAAAAAGATACATAAAATTTGTAATCAAAGGTAGTTGGCGGTAGGACATAATTATTTTACATTACAGGTCTCTTCTATGAACTTGTAAAATAATATTTCAGGTCTAAGTGCTGTAATAATTCATTTGCTTAGTTACCATAAATGCCTGTAAAGTATCATTTACATATAGGGTGGAAATAAATACCATTTATATACATACATAAAATCACGAACCCCTTACTACACTCATTTTCTATATGTTAAATACATCAATTTAAATTAAAACAAAAATAACTTATACTCGTATATCAAACTTCTAGCTGTTTTAATTTCAAACACATCAACACAATTTTAAATTGCACACTTCACAAACATTACATACCAGCAAAAAAATTATATCTTGATACAATTATTTTCCTCGTCCACATTCATTTTTTTCCTTGTTTTCATAAAAAAGGACATAAAAAGCTCGTAATTAAAAAAAAAATTGCTCTACGATGATTTGGCAAAAAATGGCGGCCATTTCAATTATTTTGGGATAATAGCGACTGTGGCCGTAAAATTGCGAATTTTCTTTTGAAATTTAAACCACGTGATTATGTCATCAAAATACACATTTTCACTAATTTTCAGGAAAATCTAATGATTTTAGCGCGATTTATTACAGTTTTAGTAAAAAATTCAAACAATTAAATCATTTTCAGTTTTTGAGGTTAGGAATCATTTTTAAAGCATTTATACCGAATCAGGCTAATACCTTATTCATTCACGAGTAATTTGCATTTTTTAAATTTTTCTACGACCATTAGAACCGGAGATATTAAGAAAATAGTGAAGTGATACCCTCGAAATGCATCAAAATACCAGTTTTTGTCCATTTTTTCGCGAAGCTCCAGCCCGAAATCGCTAAATTTTTTTTTCACATTATTAATAAAAAAATATTTCTTTTTAAATTAATTAATTTATTTTGAAATCTTTCCATTTGACTGGCAACCCGCTGTTCACCCGTCCAATTATCCATTGTAAACTAAATGGTAGACCACGCTGATAATGTTGAGTCAACTAACTTCCTCCCCACCACCTCCCTACAAGCTCTAAGCCACACATCAAATCTTTCCATTTCACTGGCGAACCCTGTATATATTGCGGCCGTGATTTAAATGTGGCCGTAAAGTAGCGGCCGTGAAGTAAATGCGGCCGTTAAGTAATCTTTTTGACACATGTCAAAAAAGTGACACTTTACGGCTGTCAAAAAATACGTAAAACAACTATTTATGCAATAGCCACCTAAAAAATGGCAAAAATGTGAAAATTGATTTTTTTTTCTGTTTTTGCCCTAAAATAGATACTTTCAATAAAGTAAAAATTTTTTTCCTTGATCTCATAACAAAAGAACATAAAAAGCTCGAAATTAAAAAAAAAATTGCTCTACGATGATTTGGCAAAAAATGGCGGCCATTTCAATTATTTTGGGATAATAGCGATTGTGGCCGTAAAATTGCGAATTTTCTTTTGAAATTTAAACCACGTGATTATGTCATCAAAATACCATTTTCACTAATTTTCAGGAAAATCTAATGATTTTAGCGCGATTTATTACAGTTTTAGTATAAAATTCAAACAATTAAATCATTTTCAGTTTTTGAGGTTAGGAATCATTTTTAAAGCATTTATACCGAATCAGGCTAATACCTTATTCATTCACGAGTAATTTGCATTTTTTAAATTTTTCTACGACCATTAGAACCGGACATATTAAGAAAATAGTGAAGTGATACCCTCGAAATGCATCAAAATACCAGTTTTTGTCCATTTTTTCGCGAAGCTCCAGCCCGAAATCGCTAATTTTTTTTTCCACATCTCCTTTATATATATAATCGAAAAAAAAAATAAAACCCACCTTAGGAGTTACATCGATCTTCGATGATAATTTCACTCTACTATAACATTCGCACACGCAACAAACCATCAATCCATTTACACACCGGACGTCCTCGTAATCGCTCACCAAACAATCTGACCCGCATATATTTCTTTGCTAACCTTTCATTAATACTCCTATTCTACATATATATATATATATATATATATATATATATATATATATATATATATATATATATATGTATATATACATTCTCCTATTCTTCTCACTTTCTAACATTCGCACACGCAACAAACCATCAATTCATTTATTCACCGGACGTCCACGCAATCGCTCACCAACTATCTCACCCGCATATATTCCTTTGCTAACTTTTCATTCGATGTTCGTTCCCCATATCCGAACCATCGCAACTGACTCTTCCTACAACGAATGATTCACGATTCGCCATTCTTTAATGTCAATTTTATATAGATGCAATGGACCACTGATTGTACACGAACATTAATGCAATGTAAAATCATCGAAATGAGATCTCCCATGAAAAAACTTCGCAGAAAACAAAAAAAGGTCCTGGCTATGCTATCCGACATGTCCAGAAGAGATCTTCAAAAAATTCAGCGACTTAAAGTAAACGCAATGAGTATTATTGAGATCCATGCTAAAGATGTAATCGACACAATGTATAAAAAAAGTTTGTATCTAATTTGTAATCTTTATTTTGTATTCAATGTACCTTAATAAAATGTTTAGGTTGTCTGGACGTTTCTGCGTTTGAATGGTTCTCCCAGCTTCGATTTTATTGGGACCGAGAAATAGATGATTGTGTTATCAAACAAACTAATACTGGGTTTAGGTATGGGTATGAATATATCGGAAATTCTGGTCGCTTGGTTATTACTCCTTTAACCGACAGGTATTTTCAATTGTAATATCCCAAGTGCATGGATTATTATCCGACAATTTTTTCGAATGCATTGCTGTCAATACGTCGATTTCACGTGGCGAAGATGTGTGAAATTGTGTTGCAGCAATGCATGACAATAAAATTTCCTGGATATTAATTCATGCCGAGAAGTATTCGGAAAGAAAATCGCATTATTACTTATTTTTAAGAAATGATGTTTATAACTGTCATATCGTTGACTGCCATTTTTATTTAAGATGGAGCTTAATACAGAGAGTTTTTTATACCGTGAGTTTATTTTAACGTGAAACATGGGATTTTTCATAACCATGGTTACGAATTTGACAGCAATGTATTAGAGCGTTCTTTTTAAAATCGAACATAGGGAATCAATATAACTGTATTATTCTTGACCAATATAACATATTTGGGCAGCTGTAATAGTTCCAAAAGACGCTTTCAACATAAACTTTTAATTGTTTAAACTATACCTACATCGTATTTCCAGGTAGCATCAGTTTGACTCCAATTAACAAATTCAAATGTTGCTACCTGGAAATACGATGTAGGTATAGTTTAAAAAATTAAAAGTTTATGTTGAAGGCGTCTCTTGGAACTATTACAGCTGCCCAAATATGTTATATTAGTCAAGAATAATACAGTTAAATTGATTCCCTATGTTCGATTTTAAAAAGAACGCTCTAATACATTGCTGTCAAATTCGTAACCATGGATATGAAAAATCCCATGTTTCACGTTAAAATAAACTCACGGTATAAGTAAACATAGGGCATGTCATTACCATAGTTACAGTGTTGCAGAATGACAGAGAGCATTAGAGCGTTTTTACTTCCTTGTCCGAAGTAATAAGAAAGTATTGTAATCGCGAAAAATTTCGGTTCTCAGATTTTGACGGAAATATCCGTTTTGACCTTTTCTGAATCCATTATGACTAGTTTCGTCGTGACGTCTGTACGTACGTAAGGACGTATGTGTGTCGCATAACTCAAATACGGTTAGACGTAGAAAGTTGAAATTTTGTATTTAGGACTGTTATAGCATCTAGTTGTGCACCTCCTATTTTTGGTTTCAATCTACAAACCGGAAGTAGTACTTTTTTCAAATATTTCGATAAATATTTAATTTAAGACAATTTTTTTATTTTAAATGAAAGATTATGTGATTATTACCTACAATCGGTATTTTATAAATATTTTTGTATCTGGTATCATTTAAGAATAATTAAAGTATATATTTATAATTTAGTATTTCGGTATCTTGTAGTCCATGATCGATTAACATTTGTTACTACGTAAAATTTAAATGATTATGACATGACAGTAGCAGTGACGGGTGCATATGGGAAAACCTAAAATGCATTTTCCGAAAATGCATAGACCGAAAGTGCAAAAACCGAATGTAACAAATTCCGAAAATATTTAAACCGAAAATGCAAAACTCGAAAATGCATTTCCCGAAAATGCATAGACCGAAATTGCAAAAACCGAAGATGCATCAACCGAAAGTGCAAAATCCGAATGATGTAATTTCCGAAAATGCTTCGTCCGAAAATGCATGAACCGAACTATGCATCAGCCGAAAATGCATCAACCGAAAGTGCAAAATCCGAATGATGCAAATTCCGAAAATACCTCGTCCGAAAATGCATGAACCGAACTATGTATCATCCGAAAATGCATCGACCGAAAGTGCAAAAACCGAATGCCACAATATTTATTATTATTATTTATTTGATAAATAAAAACTTATATTTTTTGTTTAACAAATTCGGTTTTTGCACTTTCGGTCGATGTATTTTCGGATGATACATAGTTCGGTACATGCATTTTCGGAATTTGCATCTTTCGGATTTTGCCCTTTCGGTTGATGCATTTTTGGACGAAGCATTTACGGAATATACATCATTCGAATTTTGCACTTTCGGTTGATGCATTTTCGGTTTTTGCACTTTCGGTCAATGCATTTTCGGGAAATGCATTTTCCAGTTTTGCATTTTCGGTTTAAATATTTTCGGAATTTGTTACATTCGGTTTTTGCAATTTCGGTCTATGCATTTTCGGAAAATGCATTTTCGGGTTTTGCAGCCTTTCCCGCAGTGACAATAGTAAAATATCGTTTATATTTTATATCTTCTTCTGCAGTTTAAATAAAATGACTAAAATATATTTGTGAGTATAGTAGCAGTAGTATTAGTACTTATATTAATATACACTGGCGGAAAAAAAATGAAACACTTTTAAATTCGTGAAATTTCGACCATTTTCAAACCGCTATAACTCGGCGTATTTTCAATCGATTTCGATGAATCTTTGTGGACGAAAAACTTTGAAGTGTCTACTTTAAAGTCATGCCTGCGAATTTTAGCGCAACCCCTTCCGCCCCCCTCCAGCACCCCGGTGAAAAATAATAAATTTTAATTTTAAAAATGTCCAACTTTGACGATGTCTATGGACTTTAAAATTTTTTTTTGACTTGACCCATCAAAAGGGCACTAAAATTCACTCAATTCCCTGTGCAGGACTCAAAGAACGAAGTTCCTACGATCATTTGGAACAAAGTTATGAATTTTTTTTTAAAAAGGGCATTTTTTGGTTTTTTGCACATAACTCAGCGACTTTTCAACCAAATTAGACGATTCTTTCGGGGGAAAACCAAATTGTGGGTGTACTTTAAGGGGATAATCTCAGATTAGGATGATCTTTTTTCGTACCCTTTAAAACCCGAACAAAAAAACACGTTTTTTCGCAAAAAACGTCTAACTTTGGCGATGTGTACCGAGTTGGAAAAAAATCTGTCGGCTCGATCCACAGAAAAGGCATTGAAACTTGTTCAATTACCTGTGCTGGGCTCAAAAAACGAAGTTCCTACGACGATTTGGCACAAAGTTATGGCCGTTTGAAAAAAAGTGCATTTTTTGATTTTTTGACTCATAAGTCTCGATATTACAGGTTTGCCCATGGCATGAAGAACGGTGCTAGATGTGGCATTTTGCTTCGTACAAAGCTGTCAAAAGGATATTACACCGGTATAGCAAAATGCCATACGAAAATTTGTATATTGCTTATTGCTATGTTCACTTCGTACTTTGAAGGTTTTTGAAAATTATTTTTGACAGCTGAGAATTAAAATTCATCAATTCTTTGTGTTAATTAAATCAATAATTAGTTTATTAAAGGGTTATATTCTTATTATAATTATTACTGTTGTAATGGAAGTGAAGCTATTTATAAATCATTTTCATAAAGAAAGAATACATTTTTATTTGGTGAATTGTCCTCCGAATACCATTCGTGTTCCAAGTTATGTCGACAATTTTTGAATCACGAATGGTTATTACGCTTGATTGAAAATTGCACGAGTGCGTAGCACGAGTGCTATTTTGTGTAACTCAAATTGTCTAAAAAAATTAGAAATTTTGAAGGAAAATTTCATTCGTGAAAAAAACAAACAATTTCGCCGAAAAACTTCCGACTTATGAGTCAAAAAATCACAAAATGCACTTTTTTTCAAACGGCCATAACTTTGTGCCAAATCGTCGTAGGAACTTCGTTTTTTGATCCCAGCACAGGTAATTGAACAAGTTTCAATGCCTTTTCTGTGGATCGAGCCGACAAATTTTTTTCCAACTCGGTACACATCGCCAAAGTTAGACGTTTTTTTGCGAAAAAACGTGTTTTTTTTCTGGTTTTAAAGGGTACGAAAAAAGATCATCCTAATCTGAGATTATCCCCTTAAAGTACACCCACAATTTGGTTTTTCCCCGAAAGAATCGTTTAATTTGGTTGAAAAGTTATGTGCAAAAAACCAAAAAATGCCCTTTTTAAAAAAAAATTCATAACTTTGTTCCAAATGATCGTAGGAACTTCGTTCTTTGAGTCCTGCACAGGGAATTGAGTGAATTTTAGTGCCCTTTTGATGGATCAAGTCAAAAAAAAATTTTTAAAGTCCATAGACATCGTCAAAGTTGGACATTTTTAAAATTAAAATTTATTATTTTTCACCGGGGTGCTGGAGGGGGGCGGAAGGGGTTGCGCTGAAATTCGCAGGCATGACTTTAAAGTAGACACTTCAAAGTTTTTCGTCCACAAAGATTCATCGAAATCGATTGAAAATACGCCGAGTTATAGCGGTTTGAAAATGGTCGAAATTTCACGAATTTCAAAGTGTTTCATTTTTTTTTTCCGCCAGTATATTTGTGTAATATTTTAATAATTTTAGTATGAACAGTTTAATAGGCGTACAAGGAAGTCATGTGGTGTCCACGTCAGATTTCTTTTATCAGTAAACGTAGGGATAATTAACATACGAAAATAAATATGAAATATAAATTAAAGAAATGAGAAATTATTTATTTATATTTTCTACACTTAAGAACTAGGTAGATACATTAAACTAATGAGAATTTAAGAACTAGGTAGACACTTAAAAAATAATGTGTACAATGGTGACAGAATGAATGTTGAACAATTAAAAAATCGAATTAGTGCTGCTTCCAGTGACCTCTAATAATTATGGACGGGAAAGCCGTATACTTTCAACACATAATGCCCATGTCACACCTATCGAACTCTGTATTACGCCGGACGTGTATGACGTGTGCGATGAAAAATAGAAACGCCGCTATTTCCATGATACAGAATCTCATGTAACTATTTGCTGCTTCACTCTTGAGTTTGACGTTTTGAATGTTTGACAGAAGTTTTATATCAATTTTATTTATTCACTACGTATTATTATTTGATAATTTTATATTAGTTATTATCAAGGACGGTTATTATATTCTTGTTGGTCATTATTTTTCAATTGTACCACTGATTTTAAATCATAATTTTGTTGTTGGTAAATATATTTAATTTAAATAAAATTTGTTAAACCATCACAGATGGCATAACTATATATTAATAATATTTTTGGATTTATTTGTAAATAATTTACATAATTTGTCATATGATTTTGTCGTACAGGTGTGACACCGTTTCGTGAGATTTTCGTCATTTTCGTAATACTTTGTGTGATGTATGGCGTGTATGATAGGTGTGACATGGGCATAAGGGGCTGGCTCCTGCGAACTGTCATGGGAGAGAGTACTTCCTTGTCTTTTTTAACATGCCATCTCTTTCTAATGTATGCAACCGCGCATGCTCTGAAGTTTGGCAATTGCAATACTTTCGTTGGTTAGAAAGAGACAACCTCTCTGCATTGTTGCGGGCTGCATACGATGTTTTTGGAGCCACGGGCAGATGTTTTCTTTCCGGTCCATAATTAATAGAGGTCACTGGCTGCTTACCAAAATATTACACCCCAGCAAATTCTATAAATTATTTTTATAATCGTTTAGGATATTGTTTAGAAGTTAATGGTTCCAATTTTGAGCATTTAATTCGTTTAAAAAAATTCTCATTAGTTTAATGTAGGTATCTACCTAGTTCTTATGTGTAGAAAATATAAATAAATAATTTATCATTTCTTTAATTTATATTTCATATTTATTTTAGTATGTAATTATCCCTATGTTTACTGATAAAAAAGACGCTCCAGTACATTGCTGTCATTCTGTAACACTGTAACTATGGTAATGACAAGCCCTATGTTTACTAATAAAAAAAACTCCCGGTATAAATTAAGCCTCATTTCCACCGACTGTTTTAATGCTTAAGAACTATGTTTAATGCATAAGTACTAAGAACAACGCATAAGAACAAAACTTTGCAAACTCCAAACATAAGGCGTAATGCACAAGCTTACTGATTCACATGTGTCATATTTATTATTTGTTTCGAGTTGTCAATTTCTGTCTGTTTCTAAATATGGAACTGGATACCTTACTTACGAAATTAACAATTCTTCCATTCTTTAATATCGCAAAAATGCCGGTAATGATTAAATAACAAAATTCGACAACAAATGTCATATCTGTCGAATTAGTCCTTAAACAAAATAGGTGGAAATGGCCATCTAATAAATAATCATTATGCATTATTCCTTACGCAGAAATCATTATGCATTAAGCACTAAAACAGTCGGTGGAAATGAGGCTTTATACTATAGTTGATTTCTTAACTAAACGGAACAATCTGAAGTTGGAATGCTAAAACTGATCGTTTTTGATTGGCTGATGTAACACCAGTTTTACACCCCCACAAACTTTGTAATATAAACAAACGAATGTTCTCCATCTTGTCTCGTCAGCTGTTGTCAGTGACTGTATCGAGTTTGCCCGCTGATAGGTCAAATTTAATTTTGCCGCCAAAAAATCTAGTGATATTTTTCTCGTATTTACACAGTGTAAATACGGCTCAACGAGACAATTTCAGATTGCTCCGTTTAGTTAAGAAATCAACTATAGAGCCCGTGCTTTAGAAACCAATCACGACGCTCGAAACAACTTAAACTTGAGTCCCTTTAAGCCCTGTTCGCATAATGCATCTAGCATTCGCCAAAGAAGAGTCTTTCCATGCATCAAACATGTAGTTGTTGCATGGCCGTTCACACATGATATGTGTTTGATGCACGTTTGATGCGTGTTTGTAGCATCAAAATAGACTTCTTCTTCCAAGTTTCAAATTAAGTCTCATTGTTAGGTTGGCATTACTGTGTAGCGATATGTCACTTTGTCATTTACCGCGAAAGTGTTCATCGTATTCTGTTTATTTTTAAAAACACTGATTAAAAGCACAACGTAATAAATAAATAGGAAAGAACATAAAGGGAAAAAAGGACTAAAGGAAATAGTCTTTAAAAAGACTGGTTTTTATTTAATTAGTATAATAATACTAAATAAATTAAGAAAGAAAGGAAACGAATAAATAAATTATACTATGTAGGTTGTGGTTGTTCTAATGACAGTATGACAGCACTCAAATGTCAACGCAATCAATCTGAATTTAGCAACGACTCAACGATTCAGTACTTCTTCTTTCCCAAGAGTCTTTTGATGCACCAAAATAGCGGCGTCTGTAAAAATATTTTGACGCATGGAAAGACTCTTCTTTGGCGCATGCTAGATGCATTGTGCGAACAGGGCTTTAAGGATATTCACTCGGTGGTGCGGGGTAAGGGGAAGTGCTGTATGATCTCAATGTAAAAGACTGCAGAGTGACAACTTTTAAATGTGAAATTTTATTCGAAAAAAAATGCCTTTAAATAAATATTTATTTGAATCTGTAATGTTAATTCATTATCTAATGTCATAACTGATTACGTGAAATTGATATTTAAGTTTATATGCAATTAATTTTAAAATATAATATACTGCGATAATGGTGTGCAAACAACGACAACAATGTAAAATGCAGAACAAGTTTTTGCTCCACAAAGTGGCACCTAACCTCTCAACTTATATATTTTAACATTTTTCTCATTTATAAATTCGAAATTGAAAAACATTAATTATTTATTTAATTCATTTATAAAAATAATAATAGTAAATAACTTAATAATTAATTAGAACCGTTGACATTTTCATTATAATATTTGACAATATGAAAACTGTCAACCAATGTTGCCACGTTTATACATCATGACGTCTTTACTGTCACCGAGTTCAGTTTAGAGTGGTAATTAATTGCTAAATTCTCTTCATCAAAAAGTTATCGACATCCGGTTTCCTGCATTAAATTCTACGAACATTTCTCCATAAGATGCAGTATCTTTTTTGGGTATTCATTAAAAAAAAACACCAAATGATGACCGAGAGAAAATTGAGAAATTTTTTATTTATTATAAAAACATTTGATATTTTGGCGCAATGAACACCTAAAATTGTTTAGAATAATGTACCTTATAGAGAAATGGTCGTAGAATTTAATAAAAGCAACCGGAAGTCATTTTTTATCCGTTGAACACAATAAATATTAAAAACATTTGGTGTTTTGTCATAATAATTACCCAAAAAATATTTTAAAATACTTCTTCTTATGGAGAAATGTTCGTAGAATTGAATGCAGGAAACCGGATGTCGATAACTTTATCCGTTCAGAAGTTACAGCTCATTAAACACAATAAACACAAAATATTTGAATACTTCTGTCGAAAAAAAATTGATATTTTGGCTTAATGAACGCCCTAAAAAGTTTTTGAAATAACGTATTTTATAGAGAAATGTTCGTGAAATTTAATAAAAGAAACCCGAAGACAATATTTTTATTCATTCAGAAGTTACAGTAAATTAAACACAAAAATAACGAAAAAAGTTAAAATTTCTCAACTTTCATTTTTTTGAAAAAATTGCTAGTTTTAGAAGTGTCATATCTCGGAAACTAAAGGACGTACAGAGCTGCGGTTGGGCTTAAATTGTTGCAAAATCAGCTTTCATTGTATGGAGTGGTAATGTCGGTAGGACGCATAGCTTCAGAGATATAAGCAAAAAACCGAAAAATTAGATTTTCAAACCCTCCGCCACACCTCGGCTTAAGGGCTACGGGCGGGGACTTTTGATATGTTCACCTCCTAACTAGTCCAAACAAAGTTACGAAGTCAAAAATTGTGTTCCAAGCATTTCCCTCTATACCTTTTCGTTGACTGGACTATATGCTATAAACTCGATTTTTAAAACTTATTTTCTCTATATCTAAACGGTTAAAAAATCTGAAAAAATTAGTAGTTCATTTTTTCATCATAAAGAACGATATTCTCAATTTTCATTCAATTCTCTGTATTTTTGATATGACGAGTGAATATCCTTAATAAATAAAGGTGCAACTACAACCCAAATTTTGTGAAAGTGTAACTCGCAATTTTTTTAAGATGTTACATAACCCTAACAACCGCTCTCCATTTAAATCGAGGCGGAAGTCCCAAAGGTCCGGCAGGAACCGGTAAAACCGAAACGGTAAAAGATCTGGGCAAAGCAATGGGCATGTGGGTAATAGTGAACAATTGCTCCGAAGGCCTCGACTTCAAAAGTATGGGCAAAATGTTTTCCGGTTTAGCGCAAACCGGTGCTTGGGGATGTTTTGACGAATTCAACCGAATTAACATCGAAGTGCTGTCTGTAGTAGCCCAGCAAATCTTATCGGTATTGTCCGCGATCTCTCAGAAGTTGGACAGGTTCTATTTTGAAGGACAAGAAATCGCTTTGAAGCACACTTGTGGTATATTTATCACTATGAACCCTGGATACGCCGGCAGAACTGAGTTGCCTGATAATTTAAAGAGCATGTTTAGACCTATTTCTATGATGGTACCTGACACTGTTCTTATTGCTGAAAATATTTTGTTTGGCGATGGGTTCACCATGATGAAAATTTTGGCCAAAAAAGTATTATACGGGACCATACAACACCAAAAAATAAAATTCTAGACGATTCATACAAATAAGATTCAAATCTAGAAAATTTATACGGAATAAAATATCTCCATTAAAGGTTCATACATAGGAAAATGCAAATCTAGAATTTTTATTTCGTCCATGAGATGTTTAACAATATTTTATTCTTGTACTTTAAGTGATATTACATTACAGCCACATCCTAGTATGATCAAAACATGGGATACACAATTGGGATATTATTACTAAATAGAAAATATTACTTAGGGCCGAGCTTAGGGCAATCGTCAGAATATAGATAGGATGTGAATTGGTAAAAATAACAAGTAACAAGCCGGGATGTTCACATTTTTGCAATGTTCTGGGGATTTTATTTTGTCAAGTGGGATAGGCAGATGCAAATCTCATCAAATGAACAACCCAATAGCATTCTTGAGTCCCATATACCAACTGGCTTTTAAACTTTTCTAGATTTGCATCTTCCTGTGTTTGTATTTATGCCAAATCTAAAGTTCTAGATTTGAATTTTCTTGCGAATGAATCTTTTGATGCAGATATTATTAAGCCAGTTTTACATTAAGTATACTTTTTTCGTCTAGATTCATGCTAGATTTCTCGTTTGATTTCCGTCCGAGATTCGTTCGATTTTCATACTTCATTTCCAAACTATTCGTATACAATCGGAACTCTTCGATTTTTTCCGAAATGGTCCAAGTTAGTCAACTTTAAAATAATAAATAATATTCTTACTTATTTTGACAAGTGACAACTTAAGATTTAAAGGTTAGAATTTATAATGGAAAAATATTAACATAACTTGAATACAGCCTAGTTTCCATGCATGCGTTTCATCCGTTCCGTTCTATCCGTCGCAAGTTGTGATTGGCTAGTTCAAATTATGAAAAATTGGCGCGTTGGTAAATGTAGCGACGGACAGAGTTCGTCTACTCTCTATTCGTTGCAGCGCGACCTTGAAAACGGATGCTTTGATGTCACTTTGACAGTTAGCAAGTGGTTTCATACGGTTATTTGTATTTGTTTGGTTTACCATACCTAAGCAACATGATTAGCTTCGTAAGTTTATAAAATCGTAATTAATATTATGTCATAACAGCAGTGAATAGAAGTACCAATCAAAACATCAAAACGGATGGAACGCAACGGACACATGTGAACAGTCTAAATTTCATACGACGTCAAGTTTGCAGCGACGTATAAAACGGAACGGATGAAACGTATGCATGGAAACTTAGCTTTACACGTATGTACACTATGTTCCAAATGTTCTGCCCCAGCCTTAGAAAATCCCCCAGTGATCCGCAACCATTGTAGCACCATTCGTCAAAATATTCGAAATACGGCCTTCTTAGGTTGTAGAAAAAGACAGCATGCGAAAGATAGAAGCAGTTCTCGGTGAATCATTATCATTACTAAGTCAGGTAAAGGAAAAGTGTAGAACGTTTGCTTTGAGCTTTAGTTTAGAAACATATTTTCCTTAGTTGTTTTCATCACTGCATTACATTTCTAAACATAAATTGCATTATTATGAAATGACAGTAATAATGTTTCAGTAAATTAAATGAGAATAAAACATATCAAACTGTTTTATTGAAATGCGTGTTGCAAGATTGTATGCATTAGGCATAAATTAAAAGTTTTTTTTAAAGAAACTATGAATTATTGTCCTAAAAGTTACAATTATTATCAAGATTCGTTACTATCATGTTTCCCGTTCCTGCCTAAATTATTGCACTTACGTATAAACATCTATGTGTTAAAAATGTATCCGTGAAAATTACTACTTTACAATCATTGTTTTCCAAAATATCTACATAAACAATATAATTATTTGTATTAGTCTTTGTTTAAATAGGTATATAAAAGCAACTAATGTTATGATCGATTTGCACGTTTTCCGAAAAGTCGTATAAATAAATATAAATATACAGAACAAAACCCAAACAAATAATTTATAAATAAAGACAATGAGAGTAACAATTTTAAAATTTTTATACAAGTAAAAATTTTAATTTACTTAAAACACAAAACAATAAATTCAAATAATTTCAATTGTGGCATTATGGTAAACATGTGTGTTAGACCCGTGGGCCGCCACGCCACGCCGCCGGTATATATTTCACGCAGACGCCAATATTTTTTACGGCGCGCCGCCATCAATATTCTAAATTAACTAAAAATTTCGACATTGTTAATAGAAATTTTAATAGTTCATATTAAAAAAAAATTGTATCATATGTGAATGGCATCTAATAAGATATTTTCCATTAACTTTGCTACACATGTAGATATTACGAAGTTAGATACAAGTAAATTTTGATGTGAATACACCGGCGCGCTGCCTAAAGAAAAGCCACTTAAAAATTAAGCGTTTATTTTTAACAATTCGCCGCCGCCACTATTAACCTCAACGCTGCACAAGTCAAATTGTGTAATTAATGTAGGTACTGATTAAACATTCAAAGATTTCCTGTGTATCGGGTTATGAAATAAAAAATCGTGTGGTGATCATTTTTTATAATCTTGTAATTTTGCCCGGGAATTATTGCTAAAAATGATATTACTTGGATTTTTTTCTATGTAACTTTTTATCGTACTTATTGTTATTATGTATTTAATGTAAACTAAATTAAAATATTGAAAATGAAATTACTAATTATAAAAATAATTAACAATTATAGGTAATTCTGCATATTTTTGTATTTTTATTTCTATTTTTTAATTTAATTTTATTAATTCAATATACTTACTTAGCAACCCCGTACAAAAATCATTCGTCAAAATGTTATCCATGTTATGCTGCAATTAGATTTTTTTACTTTCAATTTATTCGGTCAGTTTAGGATAGGATCGCCTTCATTTTTAAATTTTACCTTTTGCCTACCAATAATTATCTTATGTATTTAATATAAAATATGGCAATAAGTTAATTTTTTAGTTTTAAGGTATTGTGGCATTTTTAAGATACAAATTTTAATAAAATTGTTTATTTAAAAGAATTTTTTCATTTCATAATAACGCAATTTTTGTTTAGAAATGTAACGAAGTGAAGAAAACAAAACTATGGAAATTGTATTTCTAAACCGAAACAGAGCTCAAAGCAATTATTGTTCTACACTTTTCCTCTACCTGGCGTAATCCGCAATGATTCACCGAGAACTGCTTCTATCTTTCGCATGCTGTCTTTTTCTACAACCTAAGAAGGCCGTATTTCGAATATTTTGACGAATGGTGCTACAATGGTTGGGGATCACTGGGGGATTTTCTAAGGCTGGGGCAGAACATTTGGAACATAGTGTACAAGTGCATAACTCCAAAACATCACCAACAAATTATCAAAACTTTTAAAGGTTGGTCAAACTGACTCCAGATTGCGCATGCGGCGTATTCAGTGGTAAAGACAATTTAAATCCATATAGGAGTGACGTCATATCAGATAAATTCTATCCACCACGTTCACTAAATAAGCTATCTCTTTCTTACACATTTTACTCGTATAAATTCGCATATCGTATGTCATAAGGGGCGGGGCTTATCAATTTGTGCCTTAACGGCAGTAGCAGAACAATTATTTATATAATATAGTATTCATTACATAATATATATTTTCTTACATATTATTGTTATCTTTTAGATTCACAAAAGTTCGTTATATATCATTTATTGTTTATTGCTGACCTTGTCAATTTTCTGCTCATTGTTGTGTCAAGTGTCAACATAAAATTTTGAGGTTAACGTGTTTTATTATTTAGTTTTGTTCTATTTTATTAATATTTGATTATTTCCTACAGAATCATGCGATGTATTAAAATGGTAAAATAATGATTAAGTTTAAAAATAGAATTAAAAACTATTGCTTTAAAATTTCGCGTATAGAGAAAGACTGCCAGCACCATCTACCAAACTCATGCTGTACTAAAAAGTAAAATCTTGATTCATACGAATAATTTGCTTGTTTTTTTATGACGTCACTCCTATATGGATTTAAATCGTCTCTATGAGCAGTGTATACAGGTTGATGGAGGTGAAATGCGAACATAGGGAACATACATGACAATCGAACTTTCGTGCCAGGTATCTTGATATATTTTGTAGTACTGTCACAAAACGTAGTAATGTAAATTTGTGTGGCAAAAAGAGTAATCAATAACAGAAATAATAATAAAATCTAAAAATGCATGTAAACTTTCTCGTTCTGCTCGTACACATACATTATTATGCAAAGAAAATATTTTAATGACTATTTCAATAATATGACAGGTACTTTGACATTGACAGTACTTATTCCACGTATATCAAGATGCCTAGCATGATAACTCCATTGTCATATATTTCCCTATGTTCGCATTTCACCTCCACCAACCTGTCACTGGGTATGAGTCTCGAATAGAAAAAATCTGCTGTGGCCAGTACACGACCTCTCACCTAATTCTGCTTATTTTACTAATCTCGAGACTAATCTAATAAATAGTTTTACTTACATTTTAATAGTTTCATGTTCATGTAAGATGTAAACGATAATGTAAACCAAGATGCAAGCAAAAGATGTCAACTGTACTATCACAGTCAGAATAATTCAAAATGTAGAAACAAATTTTTTTATTGTTAAATACTACCAGATTCAGCAAATTGTATTTATAATTAACTGTACACATAGATAATTATATTTTCTTTTATTTTTAATTGCAAAAATTGTCATAAATAAATAATATATAGGTACCAATATATTTAAGGAAAACTTTATCAAGCTTCAAAAAGTACTACTTCCGGTTTTCGGATTTCTACCAAAATCTTATCCGGTGTTAAGATCTTTATTAAAACCTTAAATATGAAATTTGATTATTAAAGGCATTGGCAACTTATGAAATGTCAAATTTTTTAAATTTCATATATCTCTAGTATTTATTATGATTACAACAATGTATTAATCACAAGTCTGAAAGTGGTCGGGTTCAGCCGCTATAAGCGCGTGAATTTTTGTCGTGGTCATGTATGACGTCACATAATCAGCGTTTAATTCAATATCAACTTACCATGCGTGTAACTACCAATAGGCGATTTTTATTCACCGGTCGGTTACTTGAGGTCGGTAAGGTCCGATTTAGTTGTGGTATGTTAAACGTCACGGTTATGACGTAACGGTAAGTGGGCGAATAAAATTTGTCTGGTATGTTCCGCTCTTCATAATGACATTTCTACCTTAATCTCAATTTGTGTTTGTTTTCAGAGGACGACTGTACAGCTTATTGTTTGTTTATTGATTTATTATTTGACTTATTTATCTGATTCATATGTTTTGCTTGAATTTTTAAATCTTTATTATTCACATAAAATGTAATGTAATCCATTTTTCGATTTTGATTTTACAAACGACATCAACCTTACTTAATAAAAAAAATTGACAACACAGATCCATAACAACCATCAATCGGACAAAGATAGATACACTAACCGCAGCTTACACAGCTACAGAGCTGCGTAAGTTGCGGTCAGCATGGCGGCTCATACCCCAACATACCGTGACGTCATGGTATCATGAATAAAATGTAGTTGGTGACATACCCAAGCTTACACAAAGCATACCGCAGTGAATAAAAATCGCCTATTGTTTCATGTTAATGTCAGAAATGTCAAAGATGTGAGATAAAGATGTATGAAACAGGGTATTGCGATAAAAATCCGCGGCCAAATGATAAAAAATATTATATTTAAGAGAAGGTTCAGGAATGTAAATTATTAGTGTACTTGTGGATTGTGTATTCTAATGCAAAATGATAACGAAATTTATTGCTGCAACCTGCAACGATTCAAGTGTCAATATGTGGATGGATCTCCAGAATGTATAACGAATCATTCATCGTTTTAAAGTGTTATTTTGTTATTTTAAATAAAGATATTTTAGTTGCAATATAAAAAATATACATAACACAACGCTATTTTTCTTTAGAAATAAATTTGTCGCCCTGAATTTAATAATAAATAATTCTGTTCTGATATTTATTCTTATTATGTATATTACGATTTATTTAAATGGTTAGCACAACCTTTAATGCAACAATGAACCATCTAACATCTTATTAAATTATCTGTCAGTGATACAAGTGACACAGTGACAGGAACAATAAAAAATGTGCGTAGTGGCGCCTAGTGTGCCGTGCGCGGTGGTCATGTATGACGTCACGCAAAACCTCAAATCAAAATTTAAAATGCTTGTAACTTTCGAACTATAGAGCATAAACGCCTCCGACAAAAACTAATATGCTTATAATTGAATATTCTATCGTTTGCTGGAATAAGTTTAATATGCTTGGATAGGTTGCCAATGCCTTTAAAGGTTTGATACTTTTTCAGTTATCGTGGACGAAAAATCGTCAGTCCATACATACATACGTCCATACAAACCCACACACACACACACACACACACACACACACACACACACACACACACACACACACACACACACACACACACACACACACACACACACACACACACACACACACACACACACACACACACACACACACACACACACACACACACACACACACACACACACACACACACACACACACACACACACACACACACACACACACACACAGACATCATCGTGAAAATAGTAAATTCGTATTGTAGAGATCCTGAAACGTGCTTATCCACCAAAAACTCATACTCGAAAATTTTGACCCATTACAATACCTCTCTTATAGAATATGAGGCGAGAGGTAAAACCGGAACTTGGATGGGAATCTCGATTCTCGAACTAGAATCTAGACGAAAACAGTATAATGTTAAACATATATTACTTATGAACAGAATTTTATTTTCTGACGTTGAATCCATCCCCTTTTAATTTGACTATACTTGCTATTGTCTGTAGGTGTATACGTTATATCAACTGTCAATGCAGCAACTAAGCAAGCAAGACCACTACGACTTCGGTTTGCGGTCAATGGTAGCCCTCCTTCGTTACGCAGGTCGCAAACGTCGTGCATACCCAACCACTCCCGAAGATGAAATCATGTACCTAGCCATGCGAGACATGAACATTGCCAAAATCACAGCTGATGACCTCCCGCTCTTCAACGGAATCATGTCTGACATCTTTCCAGGTGAATATGAATTTTAAGATTTCATTAAAACCAATTAATACTAATTGCTTTCATCTAGTTTATCTCGACAGTTAGTTTGGTTTTGACCACAGTTAAAGAAATTAGGTTTGCCAACATGATCTTCCCTAGCGGCCAGAATGTGCAATGGATCTAGGGTGTCTCTGGCTATAGTAACTAACATTGTAATTTAGATATATCTAATGCCCATCTCACACCTGTAATACACTGTATCATGTATGATCAAACCTGTGTATGACGAAAAATAGAAACGCTGCTATTTCCGTCATACACGTCATACCGAATCAGACGAAACTGTTTGTTACTCCAAATTATTTATATAATTTTTCATATTATTTATATCATACAAGTGTTACATCCAGGCGAGAGATTTTCGTCACACACGACAATTTTCATCATACATAATACAAGTATTACAGGTGTGACATGGGCATAAGCGGCTATGTTCCATAATTTACCTTAAGGTGAATATCGACCGAATTTGAACGCAACCGAAAATTGAACGCAACCTAATTTGAAAATGAAATTTTTTATTGTAGTTTTTCGGTGTAAAAATAAACAAACTGAATTATGAATTATGCAAATAAAAATAGCAATAGAGTTCTATTATCTAAATAATTTAAAATGTTGAACATTTATTTATTATTTAAACACGAAAATTTTTAGTGAAAATTTTAATTAATATTTACTCGGAAACGGGATCAAACCCGGTAATGAAAAAATTAGGTGTTGTAAATTATATGGTCATTTATACCCTCTTCTACGCTTATCAAAATTAAACTTGTAATTTTTCAGAAAAAAAATAAAATGTGTAACAAAATTGGTTTTCGTTGCTTTTCTTAAAAACTTATAATTGTTTCATGGTAAAAATTTATATTTACATAGTTGATATTTATAAATATAAAACGTACAATTTTGTTTTCAAAACGAACAAATAATTATATATATAATTATTATATATTATATATTATATTATATTATATTATATTATATTATATTATATTATATTATATTATATTATATTATATTATATTATATTATATTATATTATATTATATTATATTATATTATATTATATTATATTATATTATATTATATTATATTATATTATATTATATTATATTATATTATATTATATTATATTATATTATATTATATTATATTATATTATATTATATTATATTATATTATATTATATTATATTATATTATATTATATTATATTATATTATATTATATTATATTATATTATATTATATTATATTATATTATATTATATTATATTATATTATATTATATTATATTATATTATATTATATTATATTATATTATATTATATTATATTATTATTATTATTATATTATATATTTAACTCGGGCCACTATTGGTAATTCCTAAACTAGAACAGATACGACTTCGGTTAAATTAGACAAAAGTTACCTTATCAGAAGGCCATTCCAGAGATGTTTTTGTTTATCGAAAAATATGCACAGGTAACTAGATAGAGCAAAAACTTTTATTTTTTTAAATGGCAATCACAGTTAGCTATGGCATCATTAAAAGGAGTATTTTTTTCTCTTTGCAACTGTATGTAATTTTCATCATTTATTTTTTAAATTAATGTTTTATTTACACAAAACCAAATACACTTACTTCTAATGGCACTTATTAAAGTAGGCCTTGATAAAAACAATTTAATATGACAACAGTACTAAAAACTACTTTTAACAATATAAAAACTGACATCAATACGAGAAAAATGTTTAATACAATATAAATCGTTTTAAATTGTTTTTATCAAAGCCTGCTTTAATAAGTGCCATTAGAATTAAGTATATTATGTTTTGTGTAAATAAAACATTTATTTAAAAAATAAATGATGAAAATTTATATACAGTTGAAAAGAGAAACAAATACTCCTTTTAATGATGCCATAGCTAACTATGATTGCCATTTAAAAAAATAAAAGTTTTTGCTCTATCTAGTTACCTGTGCATATTTTTGGATAAACAAAAACATCTCTGGAATGGCCTTCTGATAAGGTAACTTTTGTCTAATTTAACCGAAGTCGTATCTGTTCAAGTTTAGGAATTACCAATAGTGGCCCGAGTTAAATAGACACAATGTATATATATATATATATATATATATATATATATATATATATATATATATATATATATATATATACAGTTTGAGTCATCGAAATGCCCGTCATCGATATCTCCCTTGTCGTTAACAATACTGCATAAATTTATTCACAGAATTTTTCGTCTACTCAAGGAGCATAACTTAAAATTATTTTCACATATACAGGGTGTTGCATAACGACTTGGCAATAATTGTTCGTCTTTTTTTAAATGAAACACCCTATATATTTTTATATATTTTGAATTGTATTTTATTTACCTATACGAACATATAAGTTTCATTTTAGTTTTCCGCGGCGTTGCCAAGTTATTCAATTTTTTCTCTAAAAAAAGCCGAATACACGTATTGTTTTATAAAGGCGTACTGAAGTTATTTTAATAGTAAAAATTATGAATTTCTGTACAGCTGTAACTATACTCTTTGTTCTGACATAACTTTTTTTTAATGTTATGATACAGGGTGTTCAATACAGAAAATCAAATTTACTCAATTTCAAATGGCTATAACTCGTCATTTTCAAATGGAACACCCTATATTTTATTATTCTCTTGTGTGTATTTTTGCATCTTCTTATGTTATAAAGGGTGTCCTATGCATAAAAACATTAATTTAATTAATTTCGAAATTATTGTATATATATATATATATATATATATATATATATATAAGCAACAGTAGTGGGTGTGACAGTCAGTAAATTGGCCAAAAAATTAAAGTAGACTCTTATATATGCTATATAGAATAATTTCTATCACATAAATTCTGGTAATATAATGTAATAAAAAAAAAATAGTGTTACATACAACATTCATTAGAAGAAAGTATAGAAAATTTTCAAAGCAAAATATCAAATGGTTTTTCCAATATAAATTATTAAGCACAATTTTTCCACATTTTCTTTTTTCTTTTCGATATTACAAGTTCAATTTTGATAAGCGTTCGACATATTATAAGTAATTCTACTGCCAAATATACAATATAATATTTATCTACCCTCGATATGAAGAAAAAAAATATTAAAATTTAGGGTAATACGTTAAAATATAAAATTTGATATTTTGCGTATTTCAAATCATTTAAAAATTATATATACAATAACTCTAATTATTATAGATTGTATACCACAACTTTTCTATCACAAAAACTACATTATTTAGCAAAATAATTATTTTATAAATTATATCCTAAATTATTACGAATACAAAATCATCATTTTAGCCGAATTTCGGCTATGTGATGGTGTACATGTGATGGTTTCCATGGTAACCTTTTAGATAAATTATTAATCTGCTTGGCAAAATTTGTCATCCTATGTAGACATAAATTTAGATATACTGTAGGCTTAGTTAATTCTGATTTATATAATAATTTAATAAATAATTATAGCTAGATAATAAACATATATTATAGCAAATTAAATGTATTTCTATATTACGCGTTTTTAATAACCCAAAAACCAAAAAGTCTGTATCACATGCTGGAAAAATTTTACTATGGGTTGCGTTCTGTTCAGTTTTGGTTGCGTTCAAATTCGGTCGATATTCACCTTAAGATCGAAAATATGTCTAATGCCCTGTTCACACGTTGCTACTTTGAAGACGCATACGTGCTACTGTAGCATGAAAAGAAATTCAAATCGAAACAATTACCGCAAAAAATCGCTATCTACACACACAACGATCAACGATGTGAAATTATCAACGAGTAGTTCTTGATACTTTGATGCTACAAATTAGCAGCGCTGCTATTTGACAAGCGACTCAGATTTTTTCTTGCTACAGTAGCACGAATGTGTCTTCAAAGTAGCAACGTGTGAACAGGGCATAAGAGCCAACGACAAAAAAAGTCACACCATTTGCATAAAGTTCTAATATATTAAAACGTATTGCACTTGAGTGGTTATACAAGGAAAAGCAAGTCTGTCTACCCGTTCACTTGACGAAGGGGTATATAAGTAGACGTTAAATCTGTATAATTACTATAATTAGGAGGCAAGTCAAGTCATTTGCATAATGTTGGTGTTTTGTACCATAGTAGGTAACAGTAGTCTGATGTCGAAAAAAAGGAAGGCAGACCATTTGGACGTCACGAAAGTGCTGGCAGACGTCATCAAAAGCACTAAAAATGGACCCTAGTCACACCATTTGCATAATCTTGATTCAATAACTATTCATCTCAGGACATCTCAAAAAGTTTAACTCTACAAAGGCAGACCGAAATTCCTTTGCGAACACCTCGGCAGACATGCGTAAAATGTCAAAAATCGACAAAATTTTAGTCATGTTATTTACATAATTTTTGTGCATTGTACAACTGTACTGTGCTTTTAAACTAGGAGAAGATAAACAAAAGTCAGATCTACATATTGTTGGCGCGAGACGAGATATTCGAGACGTCTCGGCCTAATTTTATCTCGTCTCGGCGTTATTTTATCTTGATTTTTTTTTGAACTGAGATAAATGAAGGCAGGCAGCTGAAGCAGTGTGGTGCGACTCATATACAAGCTGCTGTAACCATCACGTGACTAAAACTTTAGTTTTCGCATCTCACCACAAGATGACAGCTGTATTTAATTTCAAAATTCAAAGAAAAAAAAATGATATTTTGACACCCTAGATAAGATCTGATTAGATTTTGGATCGTGCAACCGGAAGTGGTAGTTTCTTGAAGATCTGAAGAGTTTTTCTGGAATATCCTCAAAATTTATGGATTCATAGGAATTTTTTAAATAACAATGTATACTGAATGATACTATCTACAATTTGTATTAAACGTAGTTTCTATCCAATTGCAAGAAGTTAAAATTCTACAAATATGTTACAATTTTGATTTATCTGCCTACCAGTGTACGGAAACTCGTATACGAACCGCTGTAACCATCACGTTTAGTTTTAGTACCCTCGCGTAGAGGGCAGCTGCGTTCAATTTCAAAGTAATTTCAAATTGCAAAGAAAAACCGCGTAAAAACTGCAGAAGTGATGAGGATGACAGTTGTGATGTTGTGGTTGTGATGTTGACAGATGAAAAAGCAAAAAGCTAGTGTGTGAAGAATAAAATGGATGTGATAATGTTGATTGGTCAAGATAAGTTTCGTGCATAATCATTGCTCCATGTTTGTATTAGATTATAAATGTGACAATCGTTAATAGGAAATTTTTGTTACGGTTATTATTTTGGATATTGCCCAGTAAAGTAAGCTGTTGTAGGTAAATAGTTATTAGCAAGTTCAACAAGTTTTTACAGGAAATAGTTATTTATATCAGATATTTCATTTTTATACTTCTATTACTTATACAGTTTTATTCCAAAACAAAATGAAGTAGTATTGTAAATATAGGACGGTAATGTAATGTCAGCTATATTTTTATTGTCTCAATGTCGATATTATTGAATTTATGAGTTATTTTATAATAATATATTATGTTTGTTGTTGTTTTAATACTAAATTACTGATTACTGAAGAAAATTGTAATGCCTGTGGCACACCGGTCGAGGAGCATCGAGGACCATCGAGTAACTCCTCGATGAAACGAAAGAACGCACCCGTCCGCGATGGATTTCTATTTAATCGGTGACAAATACATCAAAGTTTTGCGCGAAATCAAATCCAAAGATACGTCTGAAATGAGATACATTCGTTTCATCGAGGAACAACTCGATGAAAATAGCGGCGCCCCTATTTTTCGTCGAGGACGGGGTGCGTTCTATCGTTTCATCGAGGAGTTACTCGATGGTCCTCGATGCTCCTCGGCCGGTGTGCCACAGGCATAAAAGAAACAGGATTGGATAAGTTTCAACTTAGTTATAAAAAATATTCATCCAAATGTATATTTAAATAAAAAATAAATATATGATGTTAAATTTTTTGTTTAATTTATTATTTTTCCTTTATTTTTAAAGTAGTTACTGGGCTACAAAAGCCTGGATTTTATATTAGTAGGCGGACCCTCGTAGAGATGGCGCAAGTAGCACGGTTACAGCTAATATCATTGCAGTCGACTATCTATAGACTCTTATATAGTTTGTGCTGCCTACTAATGAAAACAAAAAATAAAATATTTGAGCGTTAATGTCAAATAAATTTTTGACATGACTAAAATTTTGTCGATTTTTGACATTTTACGCACGTCTGCCGAGGTGTTCGTCAAGGAATTTCGGTCTGCCTTTGTAGAGTTAGACTTTTTGAGATGTCCTGAGATGAATAGTTATTGAATCAAGATTATGCAAATGGTGTGACTAGGGTTCATTTTTTAGTGCTTTTGATGACGTCTGCCAGCACTTTCGTGACGACCAAATGGTCTGCCTTCCTTTTTTTCGTCATCAGACTACTGTTACCTACTAATGGTACAAAACACCAACATTATGCAAATGACTTGACTTGCCTCCTAATTTTAAAGAATTAACGTCTACTTATATACCCCTTCGTCAAGTGAACGGATAGGCAGACTTGCTTTTCCTTGTATAATCACTCAAGTGCAATACGTTTTAATATATTAGAACTTTATGCAAATGGTGTGACTTTTTTTGTCGTGGGCTCTAGGTCTAGTGTTTGAAAATCCTCCATTTTCTTCGACGGAAATCGTCGTTACAAATAAAAAAATAATTTCACAATATATGTACACAGCATCATAGTGCATCTATTCATCTTCATAATACAGTTTATAAAATGTCGATTTTTACTCATTTCTCCTAAAATTAAAATAACCTATTAACCTATATCTACATTGACAGTTTTGCTGAAACACTTCATTATTTCACAGCAATATTTACATGTTATTTTATAATTTAATAAACTTTTCAGTGACAGAATGAATTCGTACACATAGTGACCAGCAGAGACACCTATGATATTAACTAATTACAACTTTGGACCGGAGTTGACAATGAAAAACGTGGCCAGTCAGTAAACTTAATTATTCTTTAACTGTGGACACAAGGTTGTGTCGAAACGTAGGTTTTTTAGTAAATAAATATCTTTTGATTGCATTCCCGATTATTTCCATCCTTCATTACACTACCCAGTCAAGTATTCAAATGCTTATCTTTCCAGGCGTTCAGATCCCAACAATCGACTACGAAGAGTTCAACAATGCAATTGAAGATGAGTTTAAGGAGTTGGGATTACAGAGTATCAAAACTGCCATTACTAAAGTCATTCAGCTATTTGAAACGAAGAACTCTAGACATTCTGTTATGATTCTTGGAAATACTTGTACTGCGAAAACTGTCACTTGGAAAGTTTTGAAAGGAGCTATGGGACGATTGAAGAAACATAAAGTGCCGGGATATGAGTTTGTTACAGAATATCCACTAAATCCGAAATCGTTGAATTTGGGAGAGTTGTATGGGGAGTATAATCTAAGCACTAACGAATGGTTGGATGGTGTTTTGTCTGCTATTATGAGGAAAACTTGTTCTTGTAAGTAATAGTATATTATATACCGAGCAGGGAAATGCTGCATTACAGCCGAGCGCTGAATTAGATGACAGAGGTGCGCAGCACCGAGGTAAGCTATATGCTGGAAAATTAGCGCGCAAAATAGCCAATCCTAACACTAGAGCGAGAAATTACGGCTCACGCTATAAAAGCTTCTTTACACCCTTTAAAGTGATTCGAGCGTTGTAACAAATCCATAAACTTTTAATGAAACATGAAAAAAATCAGTTGTTGATATTGTTTTCCATAAGAATACATTTCAAATTTCAATCAATACTATTTAATTTAATGTGTGGTTATATATGAATAGGTATTCGAAGTATTATTAAAATTGAGTGCCTATTTAACTCAGAAATAAATATTTTATGTTACAAATTTCAAAAAAATAGTATATTAGTTGCACTTTATTTTATTGTTAAATATTACCAGATTCAGCAAATTGTATTTAAAATTAACTGTACCCATACATAATTATATTTTCTTTTAATTTTAATTGTAAAAATTGTCATAAATAAATAATGTAGGTACCAATTTATTTAAGGAAAACTATTTCAAGTTTCAAAAAGTACTACTTCTGGTTCGCGAATTTCAACCAAAATCTTATCCGGTGTTAAGATCCTTACTAAAACCTTAAATATGAAATTTGGTTATTAAAGGTTTGATACTTTTTAAGTTATCGTGGACGAAAGATCGTCACATACTTTCATACGTCTATATACATACGCATACACACACAGACATCATCCTGAAAATATTAAATTTGTATTCCAGAGACCCTGAAACGTGCTTATCAACCAAAAACTCATACTCGAAAATTTTGACCAATTACAATACCTCTCTTATATAATTTGAGGCGAGAGGTAAAAATCACCAAAATTTTAATTTCTAAAAAAAGGAGAAAATTGCATTTTTCGGGTTGATGGCAATTTCGGATGATCGTGCCTTTTTATATGCAGATAGAGACAAAATTGTGAATATAATATAATTTTTCCAGAAGGGTATATTTGATTTTCAAGGTCCAAATTGTTTCGACGAGATAGAAGCGCTTGGCGCTCGGACTATTTCAAAATCACTCATTAAAAACTATTCTTTAAAATAATCTTCTACTTAAAATATAATTTTAGGCGAAACTCCCGACCAAAAATGGATCCTTTTCGACGGTCCAGTAGACGCAGTTTGGATCGAAAACATGAACAGTGTGATGGATGACAACAAAGTCCTTACGTTGATTAACGCTGAACGAATTACAATGCCTGAACAAGTGTCGCTCCTTTTCGAGGTAGGCGACTTGAGTGTAGCCTCCCCTGCCACCGTGAGTCGCTGCGGTATGGTCTACAATGATTACAAAGACTGGGGCTGGCGGCCTTATGTTACCTCGTGGATCCACCGACAGAATGATAAAAAATATCAAGCCTTGGTACTTTCTAAATAGAGCTACGTTTCGACCTCTTAACATTCAATATTAACTATACTGGTAATAGTATATTACAGTACAAGTGAAGAAACTAACAATTGTGGCACACAAAGTGAGCGATTTCGTTTCTTCACAAGTGCTGTAGGTATAGCGTTTTGTTCAATCCTACGAGTAGAATATTTTTTAAACATAAAAACTTGGTTAGCAATTTGAACCATCATAGGCGGCGGATTGCATTGTTATGTGTCATATAAATAAAAATAGTCGCAATTTTCAATAAAAATTAATATATAATATCTGGTCCAAATAAGAATATAGTATGGGGCAAGATGGGGTTTTTGAGCGTTCTGATTAATCTAGCCGGAAACCAAGTTTACATCAGCGAAAAATTTGTGATATGTGCGCATCATTTAGTTCACAGACCGCCATAGTAGTAACAGCTGGTATTGTAGAAAAGTGAGTAGTTGATTAGCGTCAGTAGCGCGTGACGCGCGGAACAACACTATTTCAAAAATACCGCGCTACGTTTAAATTTCTATTTAATATGTGTAAAACGGGCTGGCTCCGCAGCGCCATCTACTATACTCTTATGTTATTTGGAACAGGGTTATAGTTCTTTTATGTCACTGTCTTAAAAATCATTTATAAATAAGGACTGAAAATATGTCATTGTTTAAGAAGACATAATTTAAAGAGGTTTGTACTGCTATACGTTTAATCTGTTGCCTAAAAAATCGAAAGAAAGGTATTAAATTATTTATTAAATAAGAAAAATTCCGTCAGTTAACGTTGTGACAGAAAGCGTTATTTAAATGGATTGAATGAAATTTACTCGCCTTGTTCATTATGGTTACAGTTTGTAAATGAAGTTCTAGACGAGGTTTTTGGCTTTTTTCCGTTTTCAGTTAGTCATTACATTCACTACTTTCGCCAAGGATGTTATACCGGGAGTTTTTTTTATTAGTAAACATAGGGCATGTCATTACCATAGTTACAGTGTTACAGAATGACAGCAATGTATTGGAGCGTCTTTTTTATCAGTAAACATAGGGATAATTACATACTAAAATAAATATGAAATATAAATTAAAGAAATGATAAATTATTTATTTATATTTTCTACACTTAAGAACTAGGTAGATACCTACATTAAACTAATGAGAATTTTTTTAAACGAATTAAATGCTCAAAATTGGAACCATTAACTTCTAAACAATATCCTAAACGATTAAAAAATAATTTACAGCATTTGCTGGGGAGTAATATTTTGGGAAGCAGCACTAATTCGATTTTTTAATTGTTCAACATTCATTGTCACCATTGTACACATTATTTTTTAAGTGTCTACCTAGTTCTTAAATTCTCATTAGTTTAATATGTATCTACCTAGTTCTTAAGTGTAGAAAACATAAATAAATAATTTATCATTTCTTTCATTTATATTTCATATTTATTTTCGTATGTTAATTATCCCTATGTTTACTGATAAAAAAAACGCTCTAATGCATTGCTGTCATTCTGTAACACTGTAACTATGGTAATGACATGCCCTATGTTTACTTATAAAAAAAACTCTCTGTATAATAACGCTGGATTGCTAACTTCTGTGTGAAAGTGAAGCAAGTGGTGGGGGAACTTGGTAAGCTGCAAATGGCGGCAAGAGTGACATTTGCAGTAGTTGACATTTTGTACTTTCGCTTGAAATATATTAAATGAATATATTATAGCAAAATAATATTCATACTTGTAAATATGACGAAAATGCGTCAAAGACAGATGGAACAACATCTTCACGCAATCGTATGACAGCCAGCGATGTTTTGTCAAAACTATTTTAATGCTAGAGATAACGCTAGTTTTTTACGGATTCCAAGTTTTGCTCCGTACGGCTTGTATCTATTTCTTTCTTCGTTTTTGGGAAAACTATAAATAAATATTATATATTTTAAAGTAATGACATCAGCTGATTATTTTAATATTCTTACCTATGGAAAGTAACTTTTATACCAAATATTTCTTGGGTTTTTTACATTTCATGGGTTGCTGAATAATAAAAGTATTTATTTAAACTGTTCTTTATTATTATGTTTGAACTTTACATTAAATAAACACTGACAAACACTATTATCATGGCGCCTGTACGATCAAAATCACAACTACTCTGTCTTTATTATCATGCTGGCGGAAGTAAGAAAGTTACACGCAGGCGCACAGTGTGTGATCACTGGCGGGAATACATTCATATTTAAATAACATACATAACAGGCTTCTACTTTTATTATTTGCAATACGATTTGTACAACCGAATCCTACACATAGGACGTAGACATTTTTCAACGAAATTCGTCTACAGAATATATTTCTGTTCAAAATATGTATTACATAAATACGAATTATCAATAATTTAACATTATCTTGAAAGAAACAATCAGAATCATATGAAAAACACAACACAGAACTCCATAAATTGTATTAAAACCGTACAATAAAATGACAGATTCCAAGTACATAAAACAGCTGGCGACAGTACCACGTGACTATATCTCTGTCTCACTCACTCACTCTTTCTTTGTAAGCAGCAAATGGCGGCTTGCGTCTCTGCTACCAATGGAGCGATATAGAAAGTTAGCAATCCAGCGTTACTATATAACATCCTTGACTTTCGCCCACCCGTTGCCATAGTAATAACTGCAGTGAGCAAAACAAACAGTTTCAAGCATTGTATCCAAGTAAGAAATAACATTATTTCAATAGTAGGATTGAACAAATTCCATTATACAATGAGTTTACGTGAAACATGGGATTTATCATATTCAAATTTGACAGCGTTCTTTTTAAATTTAAACATAGGGAATCAATTTGAATTTGATAATTGGTGATACGGGTGACACACTGTTGCTACCTGGAAATATGATTTATACTTTGAACAATGAATTAAGAGTTTATGTTGAAAGCGTTCTTTGAAACTATTGCAGCTGCAGCTGCCTAAATATCTTATCTTGTTGAAGAATAATACAGTTAAATTGATTCCCTGTTTCATAATAAAAAGAACGCTCTAATACATTGCTGTCAAAGTCGTAACCATGGATATACAAAATCCCGTCTTTCACGTTAAAATAAACTCACTTTTTCTATTTAGCGTTCACAAAGTTAACTTTGTGAAACGCAACTGAATGTCGCTAGAGCTCACTTTGTGACACGCAACATATTTTTATAGAAGGTTGACATTTATTTCAATTGTTAAACGTCAAACTTCAGAATTGACAAATTTCAGTATAACCTCTAAATGTTTTGCTTAAGGATATTCACTCGGGCGGTGCGGGGTAAGGGGAAGTGCTCTATGATCTCAATCTTCGAGCATATACTGACTAGAGGCCGCCTTACGGCGTTTGTTGTGATCGGAAGATATGCGGTAGGGGAGATTTGCGGGGTCGGAAGCCGT
Source organism: Agonum fuliginosum (assembly GCA_947534325.1). Classification (NCBI taxonomy): domain Eukaryota; kingdom Metazoa; phylum Arthropoda; class Insecta; order Coleoptera; family Carabidae; genus Agonum; species Agonum fuliginosum. The sequence continues at coordinate 44,355,288 of OX384029.1, forward strand.
GATGTATTGAGGAATGCGTAATTTCTTAGTATTATTCCACAAAGTAAAATAATACTCACAAATCCTCATAAAACTTGTCACAAAGTAAACGCAGAACTTAGGGTTAAAGTAAAATGACATGTGTGATAAGAAGTAGCAAAGAATAACAGCAAAACGCAGCCCGCAATACACCACGACTTCCAGCCCCGCAAGTCCCCCCTACTGCATATCTTCCGATCACAACAAGCTATGCATTGGTATAGGGAATTACTTCTCTAGTCAGTATATGCTCGAAGATCTCAATGTAAAAGACTGCAGGGTGACAACTTTTAAATGTGAAATTTTATTCAAAAAAATGTCTTTAAATAAATATTTATTTGAATTTTTAATGTTAATTCATTATCTAATGTCATAACTGATTACGTGAAATTGATATTTAAATTTATGTGCAATTAATTTTGAAATATAAATATACTGAGATAATGGTGCAAACAACGGCAACAATGTAAAACGTAGAACAAGTTTTCGCTCCACACAGTTGGTTGCCTGGGTGGCACCTAACCTCTCAACTTATATATTTTATCCACAACTGACGTATTATAGTCATAATTTAACTGATTTTACATGTATTATGGGGTGTATAAGACACACGTGTTTTATATCCTGTAAGACACTAGAGTTTTATAACTTGAAAATTTGAAATCATTTATTACATTACTTATTATTATTTACATTAACATTAATAGTAGGTAATAATCTTATTCTCGTTATTTATTTCTTCTTTGCCACTTTCAATTTTTCCATCTTGTGGATTAATGAGATTCACGGAAAACGAATTTGGAGGTGGATTATTAATTAATGTGTTTTTCCTAGAAGATTCCCCTTGAATTTTCTTTGCAGTTTCAATTTTATTTGATACGGATTCTTCAATATAACCTTCCGCGACTGTCGTCGACTTCCAGCCACCGTGGCGCTTAATAGCCGTAATATCACTACCCGCATTTGCCAATAAAGTTGCCGAAGAACGTCTTATACTGTGACCAGTATAGGACTCCGCATCTGATAGTTTTAAGAAAGAAGCAATCTTCGACGGTATTCTTGACAATGTATTTATTCCGACAGCTTGCATCGTGCATTTTTCATTCATATATCTCAAAAAGAATCTACCGTTTCTTGTTTAAACAATCAAAATTAGACCACGGAAGAGTGTTTTTAACATGATTTTTTGAAGAAAATGAAATTTTTTGGGTTAACCTCAATGTGTCATAATGGCTAAAAATAAAGCCCCACAAACTCGGTTTTGGTATTTACTACACTAACAAAGCTAACAAAACCGTACTAGAGCCCCACAAACTCGGGTTTTGTTTTTACTACACTAACATAGCTAACAAAACCGTACTAGAGCCCCACAAACTCGGTTTTGGTATTTACTACACTAACAAAGCTAACAAAACCATGGCAAATACTATTGAAATTTATATTAATCTAAAACAAATGTAATATTGTATTTATGTCAAATAATTTCGAAAAATAAGAAAAACAAGTAATAAAAAGCCTTATATCTGTGAAAAATATATTTATTTATTGATATCTCCATTACATAAATGTATAAAAACGTTAAATCACATGTTTAATCTGTTAATTTTTCAGCATAACCAGTATTGACAGTTGTTGTCCCAAATTTTACCCTAAAAACTAACAAAATCGGCCCAAATCCTTGCTTCCGCGGCTTTATTCTAGGACAGAGAATAGGAATGAACCGATTGACACCAAAAAAAGTGAAATTCCTCTTAAACACCTATTCTACACTTTAGCCCTTTAGCCTTTTTCGGCTTGTATGTTCTGGATTCGCTCTTTAGATATGCAGTCAGCTTACTATACTTTGATATATCAATGTTTTTATGCACTTTTAAAGTTGCCTTTAACATTGAATATTTTGTCCACATTGATGAGGCAACAAACCTTTTCTTAATATTTAAAAAATATGCCAGCAGGACATCCTCAGTTATCGCTTTTACACCCCTTTTATCTCTCCAGCCATTAACTCAGCGAATTCTTTACCATACGCATCCTTAGATTTTACCTGCAACAAATTCAAAGTCGCTTCTTCAGCTTGTGCAATTATTTCTGCCGGAATATCATTATTTCTTTCCATTTTCTAGACCCGAATTGAACTTTGTGTCAAATTTGTGAAAAAATTATTTGATATAAACAATTAAACAAACAACGCGCTATAGCAACTATTTCATGACCTACCATGTATTTTGAGAACAAGCAACAGTAACGTTAAACGTCATGGGTCCATGTTCTTCTGCTTAGAGCCAAGTTTTTGGTTGTGGATAAAATGTTGTATTACACTTGTGTTTTATAGACTTGTTTAGTGATTACGTCACACTGGTTCCAAACTGGTTCGTTGCTAAGACCGTTGCTATGCAAGTCGGTAAAACAGGCTGGTTTGACGTTTGCCGTTTGACAATAACTGCGTCTTTAAATTTATTTTGAGATTTAATTGTTTTAAAGTGGCTTAAAAACACGTAATAAAGTTTAGTTCGGTAATAAATTATTTTATAAATGATTTTTGATTGTCAAACCAAACTGTTTTATCAACTAGCATAGCAACTACCTTAGCAACGAGTGGCCATTTTCTTGTTTGGAACCAGAAAGTGACGTCACACGAAACAAGTCTATACTCGACCTTCGGTCTCGTGTCTAAAATTTTCTTGCGTGTCTTACATGCCTAATAAAACACTTGTATATTAAATAACTATAATTCATTTATAAAAATAATAATAGTAAATAACTTAATAATTAATTAGAACCGTTGACTTTTTTCATTATAATATTTACAAATATGAAAACTGTCAACCAATGTTGCCACGTTTATATAATCATGACGTCTTTACTGTCAGACTCACAGAACAAGAGACACAAAGAAGAAGCGACAGATCCAGCTATCTGCGACATATATAATTGCTCCTGGCGCCATCTCTTGCTGTCCAAATGAACTAATTTCAAAAATTTTACAATAAGTTATTTTTTATTTTTAATGTTTATATAAATTTATATAAAACAAAGAGTAAAACAGTTTTCTTCGCTAATTTAATTTTTATATTTAATTTTAATAATATACTACAATATTTTAATTAGTATTTACTCAAAAATATTTTTTATAATTTTCGTGACATAGGAATTAAGAATGCGTATTCAATAATGTCGTTTTGACGAACCTTGTAATTCTTAACATTCCACCGATTGAGATTTTTCTGGCAGTATTTTTTCGCTTTGCTCTCAAAAATTCGTTATTCCTGATTCCACCCAACGACGTGTTACTTAATTCGTAAACGTAAAATAACCATTGCTTAATAATGTAATAATACAGTAGTTGGTAATAATTAACACTTTTAACACAGAAAAATATTAAAATAAATGTAATGAATACCTTCAACGCTTTCAACTTTCTGTTTTCAATCATAAATGACATAAGTAATAACGACTGTTGTCAATTTTTTAATGTATTTTTTTAAATTTTGTATTTATTCAGCAACTCTTAATTAAATACTTATTTGGGGCAGCAATAGATGGCAGCACATGAAACCACATAAATGAAAGCTGTCGACCGCCTGGGGTCCTATTCTATTTCACTTATCAACGTTGATAAGTTGGGTTGTCTTGATAACCCCCCACTATGTGTGACGTAGTAGCGAAGCGACTGTCGCTACGACTTATCAACCCTCGCTACGGTAGACTTGCGCGTTGCGTTGATTTTTGTTCGTTAGGAGGTTAAAATATTTATTTTATAAATATAAAATACCAATAAATTATGGGTTCATTATATGTATTTAATATTTTTGATTAGTTTATTAAATAATTCAACTTAGAAATTTTAGAAATAAGAAATTGACATTTTTCTTGAAAAAATAATTTACTTTGAAATTCAAAAAAATGGCTTATTTTAAAACAAATAATACGTTTATGATAAGTGATAGGTAAAATGGTGGTTTAGCAGTTTTTCTTGACAAATTTCACAGTAAATGTAAAATCTCTATCAGTCGTTATCAACTAGAGGCCAAATATCCCTAACCCTTGATATAGTTACAAACGGAATGACGTCACGAAGTTATCAACTGAACTTCGCTAGCGACTGTCGCTATGAATTAGAATAGGCACCCAGGTCCACAGAACAAAAACAGTATGAAGAAGAGACACGAGCCTGCTATTTTGAATTTATCATGTTGATTTTGGCGCCATCTATACGCGGCACCATGAACTAATTCAAGTAGTGAGGATCATAGCAGGCGTATATGAATCTCATGCGAATTATTTACCTATTTAAATTATTAAAATTTATGTAGGAAATAATAAATCATTGCATTAAGTACAAAATATTTATTTATCAGTTAATATTAACAAAGTAGTACAATAACAATAATATATAATTAGATAAAGCATTGTGTATGGAGGAAGCGTGTGGACCAAAGATTTGAAAGATTTGTAACTACCATTTCAGACTGTATCTGTATATAGATAAAAATAATAATTTATCCTACAGGGCGAAACGATATGAAGTTTTATTAGACGCAGAAGAAGCCTACGGTTAACGGAAATTTGAACAGCAGGGAAAAAAGAATTAAATTTATAGAGAATTCTTGCAGCATTTATTACTCCTAGTAGATGTTCCTTTCTTTTGATCAGTCGGTACATTTTGCTGTTCTCTGCTGATCAACTTCGACTTTTGCGAAAATCATTTTTCTATTTTGCGCAATGTAACCTGCAAAATAAAAATTGCTATTACCGTATCATGCGTGTTCATATTATTTTGTAACTTGAATTGCGGTACTTGTATAATAAATATTAAATATTTTACGCATGAGCTAGGTACGACTACGACTTCTTCTATATTACTGGAAAATGTTATTAAATAGGTACCTTGCAATAGAAACCAACATCTTGGGTTTCTAAACGAACAACATTTTCAAACTGCACGCCTTAGAACTTCATTATTATATTTTTTGTCAGGAGATGTTTCTGATTATTTTTAAAGTGAGAAGTTGGTTTGTAGTTCTGTTTTTGACGATTAATAGCTGCTGTCAACCATGTTCTCAGTTGTTCATCATTTTTTTGGAATGAATTCACATTTTCGCAGAAGCAAAAGAACAATACTACCTACTAAAAATAGTATATAAAAATTCATATTCTTTGATATTATACAATTATCATTATTACTTACCATCTCAATTAATATGCTTATTGCAAAAATTTGCATGCAGCACTCAACAATTGAAATCGAAATAGTGACATTTTAAATTAACAATAACAATAGGTATCTGGCTGCGCGTGCGCATGTAAAATCACGGGAATGCTTCTAGTTCCAGGTGCCGCGTATAGATGGCAGTAAAATCACTTGATAAATGCCGCCGTATTGCCGTGTCGGTAGCCTGGCCTGGTCAGACTATTCAGAGTGTTACTTTATAGATAAATACTCTTCATCAACATGGTAAAGCTCGATTTAAAAAATCTTATAACATAGATAAGGTTTTGTAGTTACTATGTGCAAATTTTCAGATTTTTCTCTGTATTTTTTTATTAACTTTATGAGTCGTTTATGCGATGTTCCATTTAATCCTATGCTATAAACTCGATTTTTAAAATTTATTTTCTCTATATGTAAACGGTAAAAAATCTAAAAAAATTAGTAGTTCATTTTTTCATCATAAAGAACGATATTCTCAATTTTCATTCAATTCTCTGTATTTTTTATATGACGTGTGAATATCCTTAATTAATTACTTTGTATTCAATAAAATTAATGAATCTAGAAATTGAAAACATATAAGTTCAATATTTTCTATAATATATGTACTTATCACCTAGATCCTAGAATAGTTCAGTAATATATACTTTTGCAGTGACAGTGGCAGTTAAATAAATGGCAATATTAATATCACCAACCAAAACGTTACACACATAAATTTCCCTAAATCGACTTGTGTATATTGTGGCAGTATAATTTAAATTTTAATAATAAAAAGACACCAAATAGAAAAAATAGTATAAAGAACTCATTTTATAAGACTTTTTTCGCACTTGTTCTTTAGTAAACTCGCCCGAGGGCTCGTTTTACTAAATTTGAACACGTGTGAAAAAATTATGTCTTATAAAACTTGTTCTTTAATATACTATTATTATTAAGTTTGTTTGTTACGAGTACAGTGCATCCCTTTAAATCTCCCGCCCTTGTGGCAGTCCCACAAGGTGTACAGTCGACTCCCTTAAGGTTAGTCTTAAAACTGAAACAGTATTATGATAAGAGGTCGAAACATAGGTCAATGCAGAAAGATTATATTATATTTTGTGGCTATGTTTTTAGATGTGGGATTTCTTCGACAGATATCTAACAATAGTTTTGGAATTTAAAAAAGCGCAATGTGACGAGCCTGTTCCAGTCTGTGAATTAAATTCTGTTATTTCTTTATGTAAACTGTTAGAATGTTTTGCCACGAAAGCTAACGGTATAGACCCAAGTGATGAAGATTCGTTTGAAACCATGGGCAAAATGTGGTTCCTGTTTTGGTATGTTTTGCCATTTATCAGAATTTTAGTTGAAAAATTATTTGGCTCGATACCTCATTTCACGCGAGAAAAAAGCGTTGGGTAAAAGAGAATGTCCCACTCGAGAAAATTATCGCACTCAGCCTTCGACCTCGTGAGTAAAGATTTCCCTCGTGGGTAATTCCTTACCAAGCAACGTGCTTGAGGTAAAGTTTGTACAAAAATATATCGTTATAGCTTTGACTTACTAAGCTTGCGGAATGCCGCACACAGCAGGGAGTAGCACTACCTGTCGCGAGGGATAGGATTAGCAAAATTTGAAATACACTAGATTTTTTCATTTCAATTCATTATGCCTATGGCACACTGGTCGAAGAGCGTCGCAGAGCATCGAAGAAATATGTGATGAAACTATAGAACGCACCCGTCTTCGATAAAATTAGGGGCGCCGCTATTTTCATCGCAGAATTCTGCGACGAAACGAACGTATCTCATTTCAGACGTATCTTGTCTTGTGTGTCGCATTTCACTGCGGTATAATATCTGCCATCCGTTGATTGTAGACTACCATATCCAGCTTCCCTTCTTTTTAGTCACTTTTGTTGCCATATTTTGATATTTTCCTACGTTTTTTACTTTCTTCTTTACTAGAACTCAACTTGGAATATCCTTGATCGGAATTAAAATATCTGATGTGGACTTCCTTGTACGTCTATTAAATTGTTCATACTTTTCTTAATAATTAAAATGTAGAATAATAATTTTCAAGTTATGTTATACAAAATACCGTAAATAGCTATGTTTATTTTTTATTTGTTCAAACTTATACATTTGTATTATTGTTATAAAATAATGTATTAATCACCCTCTTCGTCGATTTTCCATTTGTACCAAATTTAATTCAAAATTTGTAAAATTTATTATTACTTATTGCATTCTAATTTTTTTCCTGGATGTTTCTAAATTTGTGATTAAAAATTTGCAGGTTTTTGTTCAAATTTAATTTAAAATTTGTAAAATTTATTATTACTTATTGCATTCTAATTTTTTTTCCTGGATGTTTCTAAATTTGTGATTAAAAATTTGCAGGTTGTGACGTTCAGTGTTACCTTTACCGTTATAGTCCAGGCAACGAATGCTCAAAAAAAGGTATAGAGGGAATTAAATGCTTGGAACACAATTTTTGACTTCGTAACTTTGTTTGGAGTTAGGAGGTGAACATATCAAAAGTCCCCGCCCGTAGCCCTTAAGCCGAGGTGTGGCGGATGGTTCCACCGACATGACATGACATGACAATGAAAGCTGATTAAATTAACAACAATTTAAGCCCAACCGCAGCTCTGTACGTCCTTTAGTTTCCGAGATATGACACTTCTAAAATAAACAATTTTCTCAAAAAAATGAAAGTTGAGAAATTTTAACTTTTTTCGTTATTTTTGTGTTTAATTAACTGTAACTTCTGAATGAATAAAAATATTGTCTTCCGGTTTCTTTCATTAAATTTCACAAACATTACTCTATAACATACGTTATTTTAAAAACTTTTTAGGGCGTTCATTAAGCCAAAATATCATTTTTTTTCGACAGAAGTATTCAAATGTTTTTTGTTTATTGCATTAGACATTTTAAAATTCCGAAAATCGAATTTTAAAATGTCTAATGCCTGTGGCCTGTGACACACTGGTCGAAGAGCGTCGCAGAGCATCGAAGAAATATGTGATGAAACTATAGAATGCACCCGTCTACGATGGTTTTGTATATCATCGATGACAAATCTATCGAATTTTTCTGCGATGAAAAACAGTTGATTTGATGTTACTTCTAACTGATGTTACATCCAGAAAACTGACATTATCATTTTGACATTGACTCTGACATTTGACATATTGCCAGTTGACATGTTAATATAATTCGTTTATTTTTTTTTGTAATTAACATAGAAGCCAGTTTGTTTATAAAAATTAATACATTGTTAATTTTAAATTTGAACCTTGTCAATGTATTACGAAAATAAAATATATATTTTCGTCGTTCGAACCGGATTATTAATTAAACTTATATTAACGGTAAAGGTAACACTGAACGTCACAACCTGCAAATTTTTAATCACAAATTTAGAAACATCCAGGAAATAGTATATTGTGTTATTAGGATTAAAAGTGATACTTTGTTTGATGAGCAATTAATTTACATTTGCGAGGCGAAGCGTAGCGAAGCCGAGCGGATGCAAAAATTGCGAATCAAACAAAGACACTTTTAATCCAAATAACACATACTATTTTTTCTTCAACCAAGAAAATTACATTTTAAATTATTGAAATATTTTGTTGAAATATGATTGAAACTAAGAAGGTAGCTTTGCTTTAACTTTTGTTTTGTTTACAAATTTTATTGTTCTGTCAAACTAAAATAAATCAAGAGTTTTTCTGGAATTATGCTCCTGATAATACATACCTGATGATTAAAGTAAGTGTTTAAACATGAGGAATGAGAATATAACTATCTAAATATTATTTATTTTGTACTTAATGTTAAAAATTGGTTTTATACGTTCATTTTCAGTAGATAAAGTATTACTTTAACATCGAGGGTAGATAAAATAAAATTTGAGTAGATAAAGTAAAATTTGAGTAGATAAAGTAAAATTTGAGTAGATAAAGTAAAATTTGAGTAGATAAAGTAAAATTTGAGTAGATAAAATAAAATTTAAGTAAAATAAGAATATTTTTACACAAATTAACATTAAGTACAAAATAAAATAATATATTGTACACGACGATAAAGAGTCTTTATCGACACGTGAAAGATAGCCCACTCGTTCCTTCGTCACTCGTGAACTAACATCTTTCACTTTTCGATAAATGATCTCTTTATCGTCTTGTATAATAAATTACTATAATTTTTATAGATTGTTGTAATACTGGAAATTTCGGGTGCATGCCGTTGCGATGAATTGGTACATTTAAAGATTGATGTTATTGAAGACGTCAAATCAGCTTTACTGGTAAACATACATGGTACACTGCTAAAAAAATATTACGGTTCGATGAACCTAGCACTATAATATCCTCCATTCGTGATGATAATACCAGTAGAAAAATAATAATAAATAATCAAGCTCAAGAAATATTACGCTCCCAAGATTCTAGTAGAAATACAGAATCTACTTTTAAGCTTAGGATTAAAAGTACTTTTAAGCCTAGGATTAAAAGTGTTACCTAGCAACAGTTACATTTTTTTTATTAATAACAAAAACGTCAACTTTTAATACTAAAAACAGTATTAAAAGAACCAACTTTTAAGACGGTTGAAGAAAAAAAAATTAGAATGCAATAAGTAATAATAAATTTTACAAATTTTAAATTAAATTTGGTACAAATGAAAAATCGACGAAGAGGGTGATTAATACATTATTTTATAACAATAATACAAATGTATAAGTTTGAACAAATAAAAAATAAACATAGCTATTTACGGTATTTTGTATAACATAACTTGAAAATTATTATTCTACATTTTAATTATTAAGAAAAGTATGAACAATTTAATAGACGTACAAGGAAGTCCACATCAGATATTTTAATTCCGATCAAGGATATTCCAAGTTGAGTTCTAGTAAAGAAGAAAGTAAAAAACGTAGGAAAATATCAAAATATGGCAACAAAAGTGACTAAAAAGAAGGGAAGCTGGATATGGTAGTCTACAATCAACGGATGGCAGATATTATACCGCAGTGAAATGCGACACACAAGACAAGATACGTCTGAAATGAGATACGTTCGTTTCGTCGCAGAATTCTGCGATGAAAATAGCGGCGCCCCTAATTTTATCGAAGACGGGTGCGTTCTATAGTTTCATCACATATTTCTTCGATGCTCTGCGACGCTCTTCGACCAGTGTGCCATAGGCATAATGAATCTGCTATTAATAATTAATATACTATTTCTTTTTGAAATATATAAAATTTTGGCATTTTTGAAACTCTAAAAAATTAAAGATCATGATCAAGAAATTATTTCGTTTACAGAGTTGAGTTTTGTTTTTGTTCATTATATTTACATGTAGAAAATAGAAAACATTTATGCATATATAATACATTTTTCCATATGTACTGTGAGAACAAAGATTTAAATAATTTTTTTAATTATTTATTTTATTTTTTAACCTGGTTGCGGGCTCTCAGGACGACTATTGCTACGTGCAGGTGGCTGGCGTTCTTCTTCCATTCCCCTTCGTGATGAAGATGTTTCTGTATTTAAATAAATTGTGTGTCAATAAAATGTAATAAACAAAAAAAGTTATAGATACCTGTAATGCCCTGGATTTCAGTTTCGACGGTGCACTTGGTCCGAATCAAGTTCGCCAGTTCGGTTTCTAATAAAAAATTATAAAATAAATTCCAAATACAATGTATTTTGCTAACTTCACAATTAATTTACCTTTCGAATAAAAAATAGTTGGCATAGCGCCATCACGAAGTGGTTTTCGTATGCAATTCTTAACAATCCATTTCTCTTCAAAATGCCCCAAACAAATTCGGTATGTTGCATACACTTTTTTTGGAGACATTTCGAAGAGAACTGGATTGTTAATTGCCTTTAACCAAGCCGTGAACATCTCGTTCCGTTTCTTGGGGCTTGGGAACTTCACAAGATGTTTCCCCTTATAGGACATACATGTAGGGACGCAACAACTTGTGCCACCAAAAGACATCTACAAATAAATTTATAATATAATAATAATAATGTATTAAAACTAATAACCATATTATATACTATATACTTAATTTATGTATATTATATCTTACCTTTTGTTAAAAATAAGGCAAAAGCAGAGAATAAATGTAAAAACCACGTCTTGTTCTTCAGAAAACTTTATTCAAATAATATTTTACAATATTTCCCAGGACACTTTACTTTATACAGGTTGGTGGAGGTGAAATGCGAACATAGGGAAATATATGACAATGGAGTTATCATGCTAGGCATCTTGATATACGTGGAATAAGTACTGTCAATGTCAAAGTAGCTGTCATATTACTGAAATTTTTATATTCATTAAAATATTTTCTTAATAATAATAATGTATGTGTACGAGCAGAACGAGAAAGTTTACATGCACTTTTAGATTTTATTATTGATTACTCTTTTTGCCACACAAATTCACATTACTTCGTTTTGTGACACTACTACAAAATATATCAAGATACCTGGCATGAAAGTTCGATTGTCATGTATGTTCCCTATGTTCGCATTTCACTTCCACCAACTTGTATAGATATTAGATATCTTTCTTGCTGTCATCAAGGGCTGTCATGGTCAAAGTTTAAAGTATTTATTCAATTATTTCGTTCATTACACAACCTACTATTCAAATATATTTTACCGTGCATTGAAAAGTTTAATGCAGAGACATCTTGCATATTAAAAGAGAATCATAATTGTTACTGCCTAATCCGACAGATGGCTCTCACTTTAATATTAAATTCTCCCATATGAGTGAAATCTCCTATCCTCCTTGCACTTAGCATAGGTGCATCATAGGTGGCAGCACGAAGCTAATCTCCGAAGTACGTATTACACGATACATACTAAAGTAAAAATAAGAAGACGTACGCATAATATTATGACCTCTGTTAAGTTTATACAATACTACAATTATCACGGAAAGTTGCAGACTTAAAAAATGTATTATTTCAAAGAGGTGCCAAAACATCGAAAAACCGAGTTAATAGAAAGGTTACTTGAAATTTAATTTGTACCTATTAGTTATTTTAACACATAATTCAATTGTAAACTAGATGCTTACTTTAAGGTGGCGACACGGGGATGGGAGGAGAGTGTCGTAGGCGAGGAAGCCATGCTTTGTAATAAAAATGTAACTCATGTGCTTACGTAAATAAATAGATATTAAGTGACTATAATATCACACACTTACGACAGATAATAATTTCGGAAATATTGTTATTACGCATTCGCGCATTTTGACATTTGTTTCATACACAGATTTGACGTGTCAAATGCCTATGGCACACCGGTCGAGGAGCATCGATTAATTCAAAAAAATTTGCTTTTAAAAAAGTGTTATCGTACATAATAATTTCAGATAAAAGCCCTCGACCTGCGGTCTCGGGATTTTTTCAAATTATTACGTACTCAAACACTTTTTAAGCAAAATTTTTTTCATAAGCCAGACATGTCAAATTTATCGATTAACTTCATTGCACTCGGGATATAACTTATGATAAGTGCGTTCCCATATTACATATAAATTTTCCTAAATCAACTTCATGTATATTATGTCAGTTCTTTTAAATTTTACTATTAAAAAGACGCCAAATAGAAAAAATGGTATAAAAAACTCATTTTATAAGACTTTTTCGCACTTGCCCTTTAGTAAACTCGCCCTCAGGCTCGTTTTACTAAATTTGGACGCGTGCGAAAAAATCATGTCTTATAAAACTTCTTTAATATACTTTTGTGCCATTGGGTTTCTCGGAGTTTGGTACATCAAGAATCAAATTATAAATATTTTTTATTTATAACCCTTTCCACTAAAATTTCGGAATCACTTTTTCTTGCAGTATGGTTTGGTCAGTATGCGCAACAGTTGACGAACCAGGCCGAAAAAAGCTTGACGCATTCATTCGCGAAAAAGAGGGCGTATTTCCTTTAAAAGATACGATCTACGAATACTTCATCGACGCACGAAACCGCGTCTTTATATCCTGGGAAGACAAGCTGCCTAAATCGTGGCAATATGACGCAGCAGCCCCGTATTACAAAATAACCGTCCCTACTGTCGACACAATACGATACGAATGCATAGTGGGCGCTTTACTAGCAGCGGGGCACCCTTGCCTCATGACAGGTCCAGTTGGCACAGGCAAAACCTCAACTGCCCAATCAGTAGTCTTTACATTGGACCCCAAAGCTTATACCATCCTTGCGATTAATATGAGCGCTCAAACTACGTCGGAAAATGTGCAGGACACCATTGAAAGTCGTGTTGAGAAGAGAACTAAAGGTGTGTATGTGCCACTGGGAGGGAAAAAGATGGTCGCGTTTTTGGATGATTTGAATATGCCCGCGAAAGATACTTATGGCTCGCAACCTCCGCTTGAACTTTTGAGACAGTGGATGGACTATGGGTTTTGGTATGATCGACAAAAACAGGAGAGGACTTATATTAAAGTAATTTTTATTTAATTAGCCTTGAAACATATACCATATTTTTTCTATATTCTGTTTAAAATAACGAAAGAATTTTGACAGATAGATTCGTGTCTTTTTCAAATGTTATGTCAATAAATTGTCAATTCTGATTTCATTATTTGTAAGCGCTGTGCGTTATTTGTTTTAAAACTCTTAAAACCATGCCTCTATTTTTTGTAAAAATTCTTTCGTTATTTCAAACAAGGTAGGTATTCAATACAATAAAAGTCGTCAAAATGGCGGAAAACTACATTTAGATTCACTTCACAGTTTTAAGAAAATTTACGCAAAAGATTTAGTTCAAACTAGCATAAAATCACACAATAAGTAATTTGTTAGGTATTCATGACAAGATTGGAGTAAATAAATGCTTTTAAAATCAAAATATTAACTTTTTAAAAAACAAATTTTTGTATAATTTTATGTTTTTGTTCTTATAATTTTTACCTCTCGCCTCATATTCTATAAGAGAGTTATTTGTAATGGGTCAAAATTTTCGAGTATGAATTTTAGTAGATAAGCACGTTTCAGGGTCTCTAGAATACGAATTTAATATTTTCCCGATGATGTGTGTGCGTGCGTGCGTGTGTGCGTGCGCGTGTGTGTGTGCGCGCGTGCGCGTGTGTGTGTGTGTGTGTGTGTGTGTGTTCGTCCACGATAACTTAAAAAGTATCAAGCCTTTAATAACCAAATTTCATATTTAAGGTTTTAATAAGGATCTTAACACCGGATAAGATTTTGGTAGAAATCCGCAAACCGGAAGTAGTAGTTTTTCAAACTTGATATAGTTTTTCTTAAATAAATTGGTACATTATTTATTTATGACAATTTTTGCAATTAAAAATAAAAGATAATATAATTATCTATGGGTACAGTTAATTTTAAATACAATTTGCTGAATCTGGTAGTATTTAGCAATAAAATAAAGTGCAACTAATATTCTACTATTCACGCTTTTTTGAAGTACCAGTATTTTGTTGTCCATGATATGAAATTTGTTTCTACTCAAAATTTGAATTATTATGACACTGACAGTACAGTTGTCATCTTTTGCTTGCATCTTGGTTTACATTATCGTTTACATAAATTACATAAACATGAAACTATTAAAATGTAAGTAAAATTATTTACTAGATTAGTAGAATAAGCAGAATTAGGCGAGAGGTCGTGTGGTGGCCACAGCAGATTTTTTCCTGAATAAATTAGAGTAAGACCAATATTATGAAGACAATCAGTAAAATTTAAGCTTTCTTTTGGTATATTACTCAATAATGAGAAGTACATAGTAGTACTGTGAAGTTTTCCTAAAGTTCTTTCAAAGTCTATCGAAACCTCACCTTAAAACTGGTTTTAATGAAATAAGATATTTTTATATATCTCAAGGTTGTCTGCAAATGCGTCTAATGCCACTTTTTAATTTTTTAAATTTTAAATGTGTGATAAAATACGTATAAAAACTAATAAAAGAGGTCATTTTTAGCTATGTATATAAAACAAAGAGAACAAAAACGAAAAAAGTGGCATTAGACGCATTAGAAGACAAACTTTATCTATTCAAAAATGTATTCGTTTTTCTGAAAATGTGAATTTTTATTTTAGCGAAAAACAACATTTTTTCCACCATTTATCGCCTGCTGTTGTAGTTAGTAACCCCTCTAATTTATTTTATTCTAGGACATGTTCATCCTTGCTGCAATGGGCCCCCCGGGTGGTGGAAGAACAGTTCTTTCCGATAGATTCCTCAGCTGCTTCAATATAATCAACATGACATTCCCTGACGAAATCACAGTCACGAGAATATTTGACACAATGTTGCACCAACACATGACTAATTTCGATGATGAAGTCAAAAGAACAAGTAGATAAACATTAAATAAAATAATAAACATGCTAATTTATATTTCCATTTTAGGTAACAAAATAACTGAAGCAACGATTGATTTATACAATCAAGTATCTGCGAAAATGTTGCCCACCCCGGCTAAAATTCATTACTTGTTTAACTTGAGGGATATTTCAAAAGTGTTTCAAGGGATGTTGAGAAGTAATAGAGATTCACAATCGACGAAGACGGCCTTGCTTAGACTTTGGATCCATGAATGCTTTCGTGTGTTTTATGACCGATTAATTGATGACAAGTATAATCATAATCATAAGATCTCGAAAACTATAGGAGTAG
This sequence comes from Agonum fuliginosum, assembly GCA_947534325.1. Taxonomy (NCBI): domain Eukaryota; kingdom Metazoa; phylum Arthropoda; class Insecta; order Coleoptera; family Carabidae; genus Agonum; species Agonum fuliginosum. Next base: position 44,371,209 of record OX384029.1, read on the forward strand.
ACCCGTAGTCAGGTCCAAAATTTAGAGTGGGCAACTTGAATTTTAGAGTGAGCAAATTTTTTCCCGGTTGCGTAGGCATTTTTACAGTGGGCGGAGTTAGCAATTTGTCATTGTAATTTGGTAATAGGCAGCAGATGACGTATGAACTCGGAGTTTCGTGGTTCAAGTCTCTCGGCCGGCAGTATGGGATTGTAAACATCTTGCAATTGAATTGCATTAGGACGCTTCAAGTTGACCACTTGTTCGTCTTAAATGTGCTCCTGGTTACGTTAGAATCTCTTACAGCTCTCTGCATGTGAAGACGTACGAACCCGGAGTTCCGTGGTTCAAGTCTCTCAGCCGGTAGTGTGTGATTGTCGTTAAATTGTAAAACATCTTCCAATTCAATCGCACTTAGATGCTTCAAGTTGACCACTTAATCGTCTTAGATTTGATTCGTTAACAACCAACTAAATGACAGCTGTCAAACTGCGTCGTTGGTTGTCAACGAATCAAATCACAGAACGGCGTCAACGACTAACGTTTTTACGGTGTCAACGGTACATGTAGGGGAGACTTAACTCCTATAGTTTCCTAGATGTCAAGGGTAGTCTTCAAAATTTTTATTCTATATAACATTCGCCCTAATTTAGAGACCGAAGTTGGTTCTTCAATGCAATGAACGAGTTCATCGGAGCATATTTCGAAGCAACCCTTCATTCAATTTGTCCAAATAAGGAGATACCAACTTTCGGCCATTTCATGAGTAACTTTGGCACTTATGAGGACCTGAACAATTTGGTTTCTCTGAGAAGATACCTCGAACTCCAAATGGAAGAATATAACAACTCGCCAGGAGTTACCCGCCTAACATTAATTCTTTTCGCTGATGCGATCAGCCATGTTTGCAAAATAGTCAGAGTTGTTTCCCAACCAAGAGGTAACATGCTACTAGTTGGAATTGGAGGTAGTGGAAGACAATCTCTATCGAGACTGGCTACGTATATTTGTGAATATGTTACGTTCCAAATCGAAGTCAAGAAGAATTATAGAATGGGGGAGTTTAGAGAAGATTTGAAACAACTGTATTTGAACACTGGTGTTGACTCGAAAGAAACGTCATTTTTGTTCAATGATACTCAAATTGCTGAAGAAAGTTTCCTTGAAATTATTAATAATATGTTGAGCAGTGGGGAAGTTTCTAATCTTTACAAACCTGACGAATTTGAAGATGTAACTTTTTGCTTGATCAATAAAGGGAACAAATTAAATGCTCTGTATGCAGAGAACATTTTCGTTATAGAAAATTTAAATGCTCAGTAAAATAATTGATACCCTATACAAAATTTGAATGCTCAGTAAAATAATAAAAGTAAAAATAATAGATGTTCAGAGTAAATATAACAGAACCACTAATAGTTATTTATGTATCTAGAACAAAAAGTGAAACATTTAGGTACAAGCAAGTTATGAATACCTACCTTAATAACACTTTTTGTCTAATCATCATTGTATTCAATAAAAAATGTCAAATGACAGGAAAATTTTTATCTTAAAAATTACGTATAGCAATGGTTTTTTATTAGCCGCAAAATTTTACTAAAGGCCTAGGCCGCTAAACTAAAAATTTTCTACCTAGTTCTTTAAAGTTATATTTTATGGAGTATTAATAGTCCGAAAATTATCACTTTATGTCATAGTATAAAATAAAAAAATTTAAATGCTCCGTAAAATAATATCCCTTATTACTAGATCTTCAATTTCAGAGTTTCAATAAAAAACCGAGTATGTGGTACTCAAGAAGGCTAAGGGTTTCTTTATTTAGTTAAATTAGAGTTTCCATCAAATCCGAAGATGTGGTATAAGGTATAAGGTTTCTTTATTTAGTTTATTTGAAGTACATGAGTTATATTATATGCTCACTGAAGGTTTATTATATTTACAGTGACTAATTTGAAACAATGGCTAGCGTTAGTTAATGGCACATGCAATAGATTATTCTACAATAATTATTAAAATATGGAGTAATTTTCATATTTTGTACAGTGTATTTTTATATTATACTGAGCATTTATAATTTAATACTATTCAAAATAACTTTAAATACATAGCATTTCATTGCGACCCATTATTAAATTAATTTCATAACACAATGAATTATAAAAAAAATATTTTAATTTGTAGATAAAAAATCGACTACAAGACGCAGCTAAAAGAGCTGGCATTATTCCCACATCTGAAGCAATATATTCATTTCTGATTGAGCGCGTTAGAAAAAACATGCACATCATTCTATGCATGAGCCCAGTTGGAAGCAGTTTCCGAAATAGGCTCCGTCAATATCCGGCTTTAGTTAACTGCACGACAATTGATTGGTTCACAGATTGGCCTAGAGTTGCCCTACTCGAAGTTGCGAATAAATATCTGGCTGATGTTAATTTTGTATTAACAATCACTGGACAAGAAGCTGTACGTAATATTGCATGTACTAATTACTTTCTTGTATTGTCAAAGTATTTTTAGGTAAAACGAAAAGATTCTATTGTTGTTTCGACCCAAGAAAGGTTACGAGAAGCTACTGCCAGTATTTTTTCTCTAATTCACGATTCTGTTACTCAGTATTCGAAAAAGTTCTTGGAAGAACTTAAAAGACATAATTATGTTACTCCTACTAATTATTTGGAATTGGTGTCTGGATACAAAGTGTAAATCATTTCATAGATATTTATACACCAAGTGAGATACATGAATGTTTATTCAAGAGAAGAAAGTTTAGCCCCCGAGCCCGAAGGGCGAGTGGGATAACTTCTTCGAGTGAATAAACATTCGTATCTCATGTGGTTTATACAATATTTTATTCAATTTTGACGAAATTATTTCAAATATTATGGATTATAAATTTATTTTGACATAACAAAAAAAAACTAATCAAAGGAGTCGTTAGTGGCAAGTTGTCATTGTTTTTATAAATTTTTGACGTAATAATAACAGTTTAAAACGTCAGAGTGATTTAAAAAAAATCTGACGTGGACACCACATGACTTCCTTGTACGGCTTGTGTGTTCATACTTTTCTTAATAACTAAAATGTAGTATAAGATAAAAAAATTCTTTTAACTTATTATACTAGTATACTCACAAATATATGTTAGTCATTTTGGTCATTTTATTTAAACTGCAGAAGAAGATATAAAGCATATTTTACTATTGTCACTGTCATGTCATAAACATTTAAATTTTACGTGGTAACAAATGTTAATCGATCATGGACTACAAGATACCGAAATACTAAATTATAAATATATACTTTAATTATTCTTAAATGATACCAGATACAAAAATATTTATAAAATACCGATTGTAGGTAATAATCACATAATCTTTCATTTAAAATAAAAAAATTTGTCTTAAATTAAATATTTATCGAAATTTTTTTAAAATTTACTACTTCCGGTTTGTAGATTGAAACCAAAAATAGGAGGTGCACAACTAGATGCTATAACAGTCCTAAATACAAAATTTCAACTTTCTACGTCTAACCGTATTTGAGTTATGCGACACACATACGTCCGTACATACGTACAGACGTCACGACGAAACTAGTCTTAATGGATTCAGAAGGGAGCACACAATTTGGACAAATATAGTTTTGTCAAAGTGTAGTTTGACCAAAAATAATTAAGCCAACCTGTATTTTAGCCAAACTATAATTGGTTCAACTGGAATTTTGTCAAACCGTAAATATGCCAACCCGTAATTTGACCAAACTGTATTCTAGACAAACTGTAATTTTTCATTCCGTAATTTGACCAAACCGCAACTTCGACTAATATTATATTGTCAAATCGTTTTCAGGTAAACCGTAATTTAGCCAAAACGCAACTATAACTAACTGGAATAATACAACACGGAACTTATTTAAGACATACAGTATGGAAGATTACGATTTGAGTAAAATGCGGTTGGCAAGATTACGCTTATATGCATAACTACGATTTGACAAAAGTACGTACCTATTGGATAAATTCTGTGTTGAATTATTCCAGTTAGGTATAGTTGCGTTTTGGCTAAATTACGGTTTACCTGAAAACGATTTGACAATATAATATTAGTCGAAGTTGCGGTTTAGTCAAATTACGGCATGTGAAATTACAGTTTGTCTAGAATACAGTTTGGCTAAATTACGGGTTGGCATATTTACGGTTTGACAAAATTCCAGTTGAACCAATTACAGTTTGACTTAATTATGTTTGGTCAAACTATGTTTTGACAAAACTATATTTGACTAAATAAGCGGACGCCGATTCAGAAAAGGTCAAAACGGATATTTCCATCAAAATCTGAAAACCGAAATTTTTCGCGATTACAATACTTCCTTATTACTCCGTACAAGGAAGTAAAAAATTAATTCACTTGTGAATAAACATTTATTTAAAGTTGTTGCTATGGAGTTAATAATAGCAGTACGTCAAAATTGAATAAAAATAGTTATTTGTATATCTAGAATCTATTTTTGACTGAGGCCTAAACATTTTCGAGGACAGTAAATACATTTCGCAGACGTGTTATACCCAATATTTTTTGTGCACCTGCAATGCATATTATTATTATTAAAAACACATTTTATTTTTTGTAATAACTGTCAAAAATATCTGACATTGACACTAATAGCGTACACAAATGTTTTATTCGCGGCCTGGGTTAAGGACGTCAATGCCAACTTTTTTAACAGTTGTGCAAAAAATACATTGTTTTGTTATTAAAATATTGTTCTAGTTTATTGGACGAAAAACGATTATCATGTTCTACGCAAGCAAACAAACTTAGAAATGGTTTATCGAAAATTGATTCATCTAGGGCTGCTGTCGAAGTAATGAGTATAGAATTAGCAGAAGCCAGTGAATTAGTTGTTCAATTTACTCATCAATGCGATGAATACATGGTTGTCATTGTTAATCAGACTCACGAAGCCGATGAACAACAAGTAAATCTACTTTTTTCAATTAATTTTTTTTCAGCTTAGTAATAATGTCAATTAAATATCCAAATATAGACATAAGAGAAACTATACTACCTATAGATAAATAATTAATCAGTTAATATGTTTATCCACAACTGACGTATTATAAAGTCATAATTTAACTGATTTTAGATGTATTATGGGGTGTATAAGACACATGTGTTTTATATCCTGTAAGACACTAGAGTTTTATAACTTGAAAATTTGAAATCATTTATTACATTACTTATTATTATTTACATTAACATTAATATTAATAGTAATAATCTTATTCTCGTTATTTATTTCTTCTTTGCCACTTTCAATTTTTCCATCTTGTGGATTAATGAGATTCACGGAAAACGAATTTGGAGGTGGATTATTAATTAATGTGTTTTTCCTAGAAGATTCCCCTTGAATTTTCTTTGCAGTTTCAATTTTATTTTATACGGATTCTTCAATATAACCTTCCGCGACTATCGTCGACTTCCAGCCACCGTGGCGCTTAATAGCCGTAATATCACCACCCGCATTTGCCAATAAAGTTGCCGAAGAACGTCTTATACTGTGACCAGTATAGGACTCCGCATCTGATAGTTTTAAGAAAGAAGCAATCTTCGACGGTATTCTTGACAATGTATTTATTCCGACAGCTTGCATCGTGCATTTTTCATTCATATATCTCAAAAAGAATCTACCGTGGGAAAACTGACTTTTAGGGCGTAAAAGCATGTACTTCCTACAAATGTCAACAGCATTCACGGAGAATCCTTCTTGCATAATTGTGAAACTGCGTGAAACATTAGTTTTCGTATCTGGTATAGACACAAACAGATATGAACCTTTATCTTGTATATCCTCAATGTTCATAGGTATTTGTTAATTCGTTACACCGGCAAGCACCAGCAACGCCCATTATTAACGCCACCTACAAAGATTCAAAATAAATAATTTATCACAAAAAGGGACTACCTTCATCATCAAGTATTCTTCATTGGGTGCATCCGTTAAAAATTGCTCGATGTGTTCTCTTTCTAGAACTTTATCCTTTTTCGGCTTGTATGTTCTGGATTCGCTCTTTAGATATGCAGTCAGCTTACTATACTTTGATATATCAATGTTTTTATGCACTTTTAAAGTTGCCTTTAACATTGAATATTTTGTCCACATTGATGAGGCCGCAAACCTTTTCTTAATATTTAAAAAATATGCCAGCAGGACATCCTCAGTTATCGCTTTTACACCCCTTTTATCTCTCCAGCCATTAAACTCAGCGAATTCTTTACCATACGCATCCTTAGATTTTACCGGCAACAAATTCAAAGTCGCTTCTTCAGCTTCTGCAATTATTTCTGCCGGAATATCATTATTTCTTTCCATTTTCTAGACCCGAATTGAACTTTGTGTCAAATTTGTGAAAAAATTATTTGATATAAACAATTAAACAAACAACGCGCTATAGCAACTATTTCATGACCTTACCATGTATTTGGAGAACAAGCAACAGTAACATTAAACGTCATGGTCCATGTTCTTCTGCTTAGAGTTTTTGGTTGTGGATAAAATGTTGTATTACACTTGTGTTTTATTAGCATGTAAGACACTCAAGAAACATTAAACACTCGACCTTCGGTCTCGTGTCTAAAATTTTCTTGCGTGTCTTACATGCAAGGACGTATCCAGGATTTTGTTTTGGGGGGGGGGGGGGGGGGTAATTGGAGCAAAATTTAAAATTATAAAATGTAGGTATAAAAAAATAAATAATACCATTAATAATAATAATAATAATAATCTTTGGCACAGAAAAAAATCAATTTTAATATACATATAGGTACATTTTACAAAACAAAATCAAGTTTTCTAGATTTTTTGTTTGCAAATCTAGATATGATGTCTGAAACATTTATTTTGATGTCTCTATGTATATTAAGTAACGCTAACCCTACCAATCTTTCTTCAGTCATTGTTGACCTAAGCCAGGATTTTAAACGTTTTAATGAGGAGAAAATCAAAATGTGCAAGCATTTTTTAATTGTGGGAAACATATCCTCATCACAATCTCTATATGCAAATAGAGCATCTGTTGAAACCTTTTCCGAGTTTTTTTTATTTTTGTGAGCCATAATTCACTTTCGGTTTTTAATTTTAAATAAACTAAATCTTACATAAATTCAGGAAGAAAGTTATGAGTATGAGTTGTATTTGAAAAACATATATTTTTTAGGATCTTGGGGGGGGTAATTACCCCCATTACCCCCCCCCCCATGAATACGTGCTTGCTTACATGCCTAATAAAACACTTGTATAATAAATACCTATTATTAATAAATAAAGCTGTTATTAATATTCAAAATAATGACGAATATTATTTCATATGGGCTGTTGTATCAGCCTTGTTTCCTGACACAAAATTCTAATCTAGTCTGTATACAAGTTCTGTGTACAGGTCTCTATAAAGTTCTGTATACAGAGTCAATCAGAATTTTTTGTTGCAGGATTCAAGGCTGATAGCCCATAATAAACAACAATCGTCATTATTTCGAATACTAATTACAGAATTTTTAGTTTGCATATCAGGTGGTAATTCAATATTATGCACTTCCCTAATAGTGTGTAATTGTTAACAATTACTTTTAAATGGAAAATTTTATTTTAGTATCTACCTATCGCTTTTGTTTCCACTTTTCCTGGTGGTAATAGTCCGGGAGCTGGTGTCAAATTTGACTAGACCATTTCAAAAAAGCTGATTTTTATAATATAATTAGTCCTATAATAACTAATTAAGAATTGCAGTGTTAGCTGGTCCGAAAGCATGGCTCAAGATTTTAAGAGGCTGTGGAACTTGCAAAAAATAAAAGATTTTAAAGTGAACCAACAAAGCTAAAATTTTGTATAATGATAATTTACCAATTATATTTAACAAAAAAATATGTTAGCTGGATAGGGCAGGTGGAAAACCTTGTTAGCTGTGCAGGTGAACAGTGACAGTGACAGTGTCAAAATAGTGACACATCGTTCATATCTTCTTCTACTGTTTACATAATGAATACGATGTGTCACTATTTTGACGTTGTCACTGTCACTGTTCACTTGCACAGCTAACAAGGTTTTCCACCTGCCCTGCCCAGCTAACATATTTTTTTGTTAAATATAATTGGTAAAGTATCATTAATCATTATACAAAATTTTAGCTTTGCTGGTTTACCAACAATACCCAATACCAACAATACCCAGAAATTACCAACATTACCGAGACATTACCAAAAATTACCAACATTACCGAAACATTACCGAGACATTACCAAAAATTACCAACATTACCGAAACATTACCAACATTACTAAAGTATTACCAAAATTACCGGAAAAATTACTAACATTTTTGCAACAAAACTGACATTACTAGACTTTACCGAAACATTTCCATGATTTTCGAGACATTTCCAATAGGTACCTAGCTACATTTTCTGATAAATATCACTATTTTTTTAAGGTGACAGCCGAGAAAAATAACCACATTTGTAATAAATAAATAAATAATAAATATTTTTAATGAAATCGCAAAATTATACCTAATAAATTTATACATATTTTTCCAAATGTTAAGAATGGAAAAAAGCTAGATTATTTTGTTTCTACCTCGATGGATGTCGCTACGATCGAAGTTCTATACACAATCATATAGAAGCAAGTTGTGCCGCTCTCGCGCTCTGTAGATATGTATGAGATCTGAAGCGAACAATTTATTCGCTAGATGGAGGTGAAAGCGTCATTTAAATTTTACCGGGAGAATTAAAATTTTAGGAATACCGTTTGAAACACGCTATCTGACAATTGTTGTCTCACAGTAGATTTATTGTAATTTTATATATTGGTAAAAATTATTTGAACAATATTTATGCACATCGAAGTGGCAAAAAAAAATTAGAACGATGTGGCACGGTCAATAATATTTTCGCCAACCGGACGTATAGACCATATTAATTATTCAATACGCATGCTCAGAAATCACCAATCACAAAACAGGGAGTACTACCGAAATGGAACTAATGTTACCTTATGGGAAAAAGTGAATTTTTAAAGTAAAATAGTAATTAATGCAGACATAATCACATGGCCGTTTTTTAATATAAGTTATATTTAATAACGAAGTATCGAATTCTGCCCGTGTTTAATATAAATGATCATTAGTTTATTATGTGAAAATAATTATGAAAATTTGAATTTTTTTTAGCGGGATACCGACAGCTCGAGTGACAGATAACTTAAAAGTGTGTTTTTCTGTTGATGTAGTATCATATAATTTTAATCAATATACTTAGTTACAAATATTGTGTTTCAAATCATGTTTTAGAATTTAAAAATTAAAATTTTCAACACTGAAGGGGTTGATCATTGCCAACTTATTTACAAAAATAAGAAACAGTTGGCATCCTGGCACGCTTTTTTATATTTCATAAATCAGTCGGTAGAGGCGCTATAATAATTAATATGGTCTATTTGATGCAATTGTGTCATTGTTTTTTGGAAAAAAAGCAGGCCATTTGAGGATTGTTTATGATCACCATAGCAATTGTACCGAAATGTAATCTATTCTTCCTAATACAAAAAAACATTGTTGTTGTCATGGTTATACATTTTAATTTGAATTGTTGCGTAATATGAGGATATGTCAGTTTGAGACTCGTAAGATCGCCGAACTCCGCTGCGTGTCGTCCAGCAACAGTCTTACTCGTCCCAAAATCATGCATTTTTTGTATTAATGAAACAAATAACTATATAATAATCTGTATTTTGGTCTGCTCTGTATCATAATTAATAGCATATTATATATTAAAAGACTAAAGTGCATGATTTAATCCTGAGAGTCAAGTTTATTTCACGAGCCGAAGATGAGAGAAATAATCAGCTGAAGGATTAAAAGTTCTTTTGTCCTGTGGTATACGAGTATAGGAACGCTATTTTTTGCATTTCATTCGCAAACGAATACAAAATAGTTTAAAAGACAACACATTTTGTAATTTTGACAGTAAACTTTATGACAAATATTTATATTGTTTCTATAGTACTTTTTAACAAATAGCACGTATTTACTTGACAACGGGATTAATTAATTCAATTTCTTGACAACGGGATTAAATATACAAGCCTGGAATTCGGGTCAATTCGGCAATATTCGTCAGTGACCGAGTGGACATGCAAAGGTAGCGCTATGATTGGTTGAAAAATGTGGAGTTAAAATTTTACTTATCACTACGATTAGCTAAAGTAAATCATACATTACTGTTCGATTTCATAAAAATACTAATATGTATTAAAATTGTCACTGTAGTTTGTCTGTGATTGGTGCAATTCAGCAAAATACTGTGTTTTGATTGGATGAAAAACTATGAGTGGAATTGTCAGAGAAGTATTTATCATTTTTAAGGAAATTTACGTACTACCTACTATTTCTATTTCAAAATTACCATAGAGCCGAGTTTTTCTAGAAACACCTCTGTTTAATCAGACATGTTTTTATGGTCCCAAAGATGTCCGCTCAAGAGAGATTTCATCCAGGATTTCACTGTACCTATTAGTGTATTATAAAATTGTTATTGTTCAGGCTTATATCAAAATAGCTGTAGGTAGAAATAGGAATACTTTTTGATTATGGCAGTAATAAAAATAATAATTACACAGAGCTGAAACTGTCAAATTGTAGATATCAATATAATAACAATACCTTCTAATACTGAAATATTTAGTCATTATTACAAAATCGTTACTTCCACATTGAAAAAAATTACCCACATTACCAGAAAAAATTTAAACATTACCAAGAAATTACCAACATTACCAAAAATTACCAACATTACCAACATTACCGAAACATTACTAACATTATGCCCATGTCACACCGGCGTGGCACGAAGCACGGTGCTCGATGGAAAAAAATGAATAACGTAAAAATTTATCGCCGCTATTCCGTCGAGCATTTTGACATATGGAAATTTGTTGCTGATTTCACAGTGAGTCGTCAATATAATTCTTGACATTTGGTGAATAATTGATGTCAAAATAGTAACAGTAAGTAATTAGATAATAAGAATATAACACTTGAAGCTTTTGTCAATATATGAACTAATTATTGATTTAATTAAAACAAAAAATTGATGAATTTTAATTCTCAGCTGTCAAAAATAATTTTCAAAAACCTTCAAAGTTCGAAGTGAACATAGCAATATACAAATTTTCGTATGGCATTTTGCTATACCGGTGTGACATCATTTTGACAGCTTTGAACGAAGCAAAATGCCACATCGAGCACCGTGCTTCGTGCCACGCCGGTGTGACATGGGCATTACCGAAACATTACCAAAATTTTGTACACCAAATTACCTAGGTGATCAACCCCTCGGGTTAAACCAACAAAATATACCACCTACATATAAGAAAAGTTTTGCTGCAATCACCCATGAAAATTTGACGCCAGCTCTCGGACTAAAACAATAATCGTCATATTTCGAATACTAATTACAGCATTTTTAGTTTGCATATCAGGTGGTAATTCAATATTATGCACTTCCCTAATAGTGTATAATTGTTAATAATTACTTTTAAATGGAAAATTTGATTTTAGTATCTACCTATTGCTTTTGTTTCCACTTTTCCTGTTGATGGCAATACAAAAAGTCAGCATTTAAAACTAAAGTACTTACATTGCCTGTTAACAAAGATGATTTTAGAGATTGGTTAATTTTATTTTTTTTAATTCGATATGCATTTTGTTGAAATAATTTGGGATCTTTAAAACCACATTAAATTATAATAGCACACAGATTTTATATCCTACCATAGTAAATTCTTCATTTTTTCTTGTTTCTTACTCCTACACCAATTCCGACGGCTACAAGGTTTACCCAACATTGTCGATTTTAGAAAAAATCGTAAGGGGTACCCCTTAGAAATCTTCAAAAATGGGGAAACTGTGATAAATCTTGTACCCGTCGGAAAATTGAGCTGAAAATTAGTACACATATGTAATTCGGCGCGAGGAATTCATTGGTTGGGGAATAAATTAAGTCGATATATATATATTGAACCATTTTTGAGAAATCGAGGGTGGTTGGTTTTTGGGTGGTCAAAAAATTTTAAAATTCTGAAAATTCGGTTATAGATTAATTTGAGTGTTAGAAATACAATGCTGCAGACTAGAGTCTGATTTCTGGGAAAACGGAACATCAATTTTTTCCAACTTGTACGAAGAGATTCATCTACACTTTTTAAAATATATTTAAGTAATAGATATAATACTATTATTAAACTGCAATTAAAAGAGTAGGGCATCTTGAGTAGGGAGGTCTTGTGCTGGCCACGTCAGTTTTTTTTAGTTGTCATTGATGTTTTTTTTTTTCAAAATCAATTGCGCCTTCAGAAGTGACCCCTACTGGAGTTCTTAATAACAATCATTTGAGTGATTGGCTCGAATTTATTTTATACATTTTTAGAAACAAGTCCAGGCGGACAGCATCGTAATCAAAGCAGACGAAATCGTCTGCCAAAGACTGGTAGACTCCGCTGAAGCAGATTTAGCTCTAGTAATGCCAATTATGGACGAAGCTATCAGAGCTCTAGATTCACTAAACAAAAAAGATATTGCTGAAGTAAGATCATACAGTAAACCACCTCAAAAAGTAAAAATGGTGTTAGAAGCTGTCATGATTTTAAAATGTGTGGACACCTCTTGGGAGGAAGCGAAACGACAACTAGCAGACAGTAATTTCCTAAACAATCTAAAAGAATTCGACAAAGACCACGTTTCCGATAAGGTTCTGAAAAAAATTGCCACTTATACGACTAACGATGAATTTCAACCTGACAAAGTTGGAATTGTGTCTTTTGCTGCTAAATCTCTTTGCATGTGGGTTAGGGCCATCGAACGATACGCAAAAGTCTACAGGCAAGACGGCACTCCTATATGGATTGGAATATTCTTTACTTACTCAGTGTAATGTTTGTTTACAGAATTGTAGAACCAAAGTTGATTAAACGTAATACGGCATTAGCACAGTTACAAGAAAAGCAGGCAATGTTAGCAGCTGCTATACAGAAATTAGAAGAAATCCAGGCACAGTTGAAAAGATTAAAGGCGGAGTTTGAAGAGAAATTAAAAGAGAAAGAAGAGCTGCAAAGAAAAGTAAGTAAACTATTTTATAAGTAGACACGCATCAATAATAAATTGAAACATAAAGAGTTCGGGCTAACTAATTACTTCCATTTTAATCTTAAATAATTTGTAATTATTTAAAAACGTTTTTTCTTCGCTCTATTAGTCATGACTGGAGATGTAATGTATGTTTTTATCATTAATATTCCTTATTTCGATTATGGTGGCGAAGCCTATTGGGCAAAGTGGTTGGATTCCACTATAAAAACATCTGCCATTCCATAATTGGGAGTGAATCCTGTAGAATGGTTACCAGCAAAATAAAATAATATTGATATTGGATTATAGGGCTTTGGAAAAATAAAAAAATTAATGAACCATTAATTTTTTATTTTTTATTTTTAATAAACATTATTATGTGACGTTTCCACCAGTGTTTTGTTTGATAATGACCAAAACACTGGTCAAAACGTCACATAATAATGAGAATGGATTTGTCGACTGGTAGAATAATGAAGGATGGAATAATCGGGAATGCAGTCAAGTGAGTTTTATTTAACTAAAAAACCGACGTTTCGCCACACCCTTTGTGGCTTTTTCAGGGTGACTACAAGTACAACCAGAGATAACAATATTATACATATTAGATAAGGTACAATTACTTACATTAGTTGTTAAATTGTTGTAAAAAATCTTTTACATAAATAGTGTACAATAATAATTTTAATAAATTCTACAGAACGTGTAGATGGGTCAAATAATTTAAATTTCACACGTCTCATTGAAGAAAAACAGTCAAAATGAACTTAACGGTCAATTCAATTCAATTTATTGCTTTTATAATATTACATTTCATTTTTGTTTATATAATTTAATGTTATTGTGTACGCAATAGGGAATTGTTTCCCTTTTTTTGCGTAGTATCATTGCAGTTTAATTTATACAAAAATAAATAATAATTATATAATAATACATAGTCAATTATTTTCTCAAGCACAGTGGCGTGCTCTCAAGTGTGTCTATGATCTCTTGGGGTGGGTTTGTTACTTTCTGTAGCAGCATCGCGGGTGGATGCGGTAGTTTCTTCCTTGGTTTGCGTGTGACGGGTGCAACGGTGGAGACTATCTCTTTTTATACTTTTAAGTCAATTGACAGTCTTCATGAACAATTGAAAAATGAACTTAAATACATATAATACTGCCGTAGAAAAATATTTCAAGGGTTGGAAGAATACCGTAACAGATTTTTTTCCAATTAAAAGAAATATATGTTATTAAATAAAACCTAAAACATTAAATTAAAGTGGAACAAAGTCATTCATTTGACTCCAATACCAACTTTCCGCATAAAAAATTTTATTTAGAAAATTCATTATATATTATATAAGTACTAGACACAGAACTGTGTTCATATAGGTTATTTATTATAATTTTATATTTTAGAATATGGTTTTTAGAGAAATATTAATTTTATGAACAGTTTCTATCATGCGTAGTTAGATGATAATCGTGGCAACGCAGCACTGTGTTTTTCAACGTAGATTTGACATTTGACGTTTAGGTTAAGACTGCGTTCGAAGTGCACTAAAATTTCAAGCATACAAATCTCAAGAACTATTGCACTTTAAGGGATCCGGTCTTCAAATTTGTATTTAGTATTTAAATATCTATGTCACCATATATAACATTTTTGTTTATTGTTTAAATTTTTAATACAATAATTAAATTCTCCAGTACTAGAAAAATACATGTATTGAAATTAGTCTCCTAACAAAGAATATATGATATTGTTTATAAATATAATTTCAAAAATCGTATATATTCAACAGTTTTTGAAATTTGTACGAATAAAAAAATGTAGGGCTGAGCGCCCGCCATAATGCATTTTAGCGAGTAAATAGTTCAGCTTCTTGTCACTAGGATATCGGTCGGTTAAGAAGAGACCGGTAGACGGTAGTGGACCCGGCTGTTCAAATTTGTTCCAGCTAGTTGAAGCGAGAACATTTTCATTTACTGTAATTTGTACTGAGATATTTATAAGCGTTTTATAGGCGAAAAATCTAACTGTAGAGAAAAACAAACAGATTGACAGTTGACATTTTTTTCTTTGAATTAACGAGCTTAATAAGTTATGTTAAGATAAAATATTAAAAGATTTACTTTGATTTAAAGGATTAAAAGTTTATTTTGAAATTAACGGGGTTAATAACAGTTATGTTAAGATTATTATAGTTTGTGCTGCTGAGGGAAAACTCTGCTAATTCAAATACAGAAGTTTTTCCAAGATTTAAAGTTTGATTTATAGGATTGAAATAACTGTTAGTGTTGCTATCGAAAAACAATCTACTGCTCAATACCTGGAATAAGGTGCTTTCCATGGATTAACGGTTAAATAACAGTTGTACAGGTATATAAATTGTGCTGCTTGCTAAGGGTAAAACCTTCACTTTCACTTGTGATCTTGATTTGACAATATCGTTTTGTACATTGTTAAAGAGTTAAGTTTCGCTTATTATTGTTAAATATGGGCCGCACGCAAATCTTTAATTGCTCCAAGCAAAATTAATAAGAAAAATAAAAAGTCGAGAGTTGCAAAATCTAAGTGGAAGCTTAAAAAAAGTTTAAAAGTTCTAAATTACTTATTTTTTATTACAACTCAAGAAATCAAATTCTCTCTTCAAATAGTATATGTGTACCAAATAAATAAATAAAATAACCGACGTTTCGGTTTACAGTTAAACCTTCAAGGTCTAAAATTTACAACAATCATTACAACAATGTATATACCTAATCTCTTAGGTAATTGTTTTATATACATTGTTGTAATTATTGTTGTAAATTTTAGACCCTAAAGAAAGTTCCAGTGCTAACTGAAACGTCGGTTAGGTATGTAAGAAAAATATAGATGCTGTATACCTGAGATTTCGAGTATTTTTTACATATTACAATAAAAAACAGTCGAAAAAACATTAATTTAATTAACTGAAAGGAGGGGGAGCGGCAAAAATTACCCCCTCCCTAAGATTATTATTTGTTTCTAAAAATAGACTAATATTCCAATCATTATTATACTATTTCTTACTGACGCAGAATTAAAAGTAATATTTTTATTTATTTTTGCACATAAAGGTATTGAAAATTCTTTTTAAAATATTTGACTTTGAATCGGTATTAATGTAGCAACAAAATATGATAGTATGTTAATACAAATACAATATTATGTAAAAATTTCAAGTTTTACATTAAATAAATAACAAGTACAGCAAATTGATTTTATCAGTACAAATCTTGAATAATGAAATTGTTTAAATCAATACTTTTGTATCGTTTTCTGTATATGTGTAAATTGAGTCTACTTTAAATAAACAAACTGTAGGTATAACTTTCATTTCTTTTTTAGTAATACCAGTGAAACTTTGAATACTGAAGCAAAAAAAATGTTAAAAAGAAACCATAATTACTTTTATCAAATAAATAATAAAGAATATTGTTATTTCATTAATGTCGACCTGTATATAGAAAAAGTTGAAAAAGATGAAGTTTTATGGCAGCAAGTAATGTTACCAAAACTAAAATATTTGTATTTAAATTATATTCTTCCTGAAATAGCTGATAGTAGAACTCCAATTTTGGATTTTATGTCTGATTTTTTTTAATAAAAAAAACTTTAATATTTTCTGTTGATATAATTTATACACACTTCCAAACATACTCGTACACTATTCAACGATTACAGATATCAACGGAAAATAGTACATTATGCACCAAGGGAGGAAAACTCGATTTTGCTCCCGCGGGTGAATTGACAACACAGGACTGAATCAGTCTTGTGCTGTCAATTCACTCGAGAGAGCAAAAGCGTTCCTCCCGAAGTGCATACGATAATTTTTGTAACGAGTGCACAGAAAAATGAGCGGAAAACGTGCTTGTTTAAAGGGAGCAAAACGCGTTTTTGCTCCCTTGAGATATTTTGCTCCCTCAGTGTAACGGTCGGTACTCCGCTTCTCGAAAATAATAGAGAGGGAGCAAAACATCTCAAGGGAACAAAAATGCGTTTTGCTCCCTCTAAATAAGCTCATTTTGCGTACACATGTTATCAAAAAATCTGACGTGGACACCACATGACTTCCTTGTACGCCTTGTGTGTTCATACTTTTCTTAATAACTAAAATGTAGAATAATATAAAAAATTCTTTTAACTTATTATACTAGTATACTCACAAATATATTTTAGTCATTTTATTTAAACTGCAGAAGAAGATATAAAGCATAGTTTACTATTGTCACTGTCATGTCATAATCATTTAAATTTTACGTAGTAACAAATGTTAATCGATCATGGACTATAAGATAAAGAAATACTAAATTAAAAATATATACTTTAATTATTCCTAAATGATACCAGATACAAAAATATTTATAAAATACCGATTTTAGGTAATAATCACATAATCTTTCATTTAAAATAAAAAAATTTGTGTTAAATTAAATATTTATCGAAATATTTTTAAAAAGTACTACTTCCGGTTTATAGATTGAAACCAAAAATAGGAGGTGCACAACTAGATGCTATAACAGTCCTAAATACAAAATTTCAACTTTCTACGTCTAACCGTATTTGAGTTATGCGACACACATACGTCCGTACGTACGTACAGACGTCACGACGAAACTAGTCATAATGGATTCAGAAAAGGTCAAAACGGATATTTCCATCAAAATCTGAAAACCGAAATTTTTCGCGATTACAATACTTCCTTATTACTCCGTACAAGGAAGTAAAAATCATAATTATTTTATAAAACCCATGGTCAACTAAATATAAACAATAAAAAAAAATATTGTTTACGTAGGTACTGTATTTTTATGTAAATTATATTATATATTATTATAGAACTGGCAAAAATATATATTTGTAGAAAAATTTACTGATAATTTATTATTATTGTTTTGTAGACTTTAATTGAAATTAAAATGTTTTGCTTTATTAATAAATATGAAATTATTTTCTTTACTCGTATGTACAGTACAGTTTACATTATTCTAAAAATATTATTCAGACTATTTGGGTAAGTATGGAAACAGGCATGGAATCACCGTCCGTGAATTTGTGAAGCCGAATAGAATTGTGTTGTGTGCATGGTGCAATGCGTTCTTTCGGTTCTTTCCCATCTGGCGTACATCCCTTGCCCATTCCCCATTCCCCTTACCTACCCTACGCGGGTCGTACTACCTGACTGATGTGCTGTCTTACTATGGTGACATCTTTAGGTAAATAGCTCTACCCCATTAGGGAATGGTGGCGATAGATGGTTTGAAACTCTGGTTTGTTCAAAAATTGGCCACGTTTTTTCATAGAGGGCTTTAAACGCAGTCTTAAGTTATCTTTTTTGTAACATGTCGAATATGAATGAGCGTTATTTGTACTATTTGATTATTTATCATTATTAATTAAGTATTAAATTTAATAGTATCTACAAAATAGCAGTTTGTTTAGATTATTTTGCTTCAAGTTCAAAGTATCTAAGTTAGTACAGAGAGATTTTTGCAAGTGCAACGTTGCCAAGTTTTTCTGGAAATATACAAGAACTCAAGTTTGTCGTATGTTCAATAATTTTTTACGCAATAACCAAGTGGTTAAAAATTGCATTTTTTTTTATTTGATTTTTGAATCGTTTAATCTACCTTAGAAAATGTTTTTCATACAACCTACATGGAGGAAACAATATGTATTTTCAGAAATTAAGATGTTTTTGCTGGGTCAACATATCCTAGCAGTGTAAAAGTCAATAACTTTGATATCAATTATATCGGAATCTACATGGTCAATCAGCTTGAAATTTTTAAGGTAAATATATTAGTACTTTGGTTATATATTCTGAAAATTTCGTTAATTTTACATGGACACGGAGACACGCTGAAACCACCTTAAATCCTCAATATCACTGCGGAAATTGACACAATTGTTGTTGTTATTTATGTGTAACATCTCTAGTATTAAGCGCTTTTTGAGATTCGTTTCCGTGTCAAGTATTGTGACATTTTCGAAATCGAATTTGTGATTGAGCGATTTGGCGTGATGTACCAGGGCGCAAGCGCTTGTACCTGTGTTAGTTGATATTTTATTTTCGTTTCTTTTATGTTCCTTTATTCGTGTTTGTAAAAGGCGCTTTGTGTGGCCCACGTATATTTTATCGCAATTGTTGCATTGAATTTTATATATCACACCTGATTTTTGAGTTGGGTCTATGTCATCTTTTAATTTTGTAAATAAATTTCTAACCGTGTTGATAGGTTTTAACGATATTTTGACGTTTATATTTGCCTCTAAAATCCTCTTGATGTTATTGGATATGCCATCGATGTGCGCAATCGAGTAATACGCAGGTTGTGACGTATTGGTGGAAATAATGGCGGCTCTGTTTCTAACAACTTTGTTTATGACTCGTCTAGGATATTTGTTTAGAGTAAGTAATTCTTTGGCAGTTTGTTCCATAAATTCTGTGTCCGTTAATCTAGTCTGTCTCCACCGTTAGGTTCGGTTTGACTGTTTTTCTTCAATGAGACGTGTGAAATTTAAATTATTTGACCCATCTACACGTTCTGTAGAATTTATTAAAATTATTATTGTACACTATTTATGTAAAAGATTTTTTACAACAATTTCACAACTAATGTAAGTAATTGTACCTTATCTAATATGTATAATATTGTTATCTCTGGTTGTACTTGTAGTCACCCTGAAGAAGCCACAAGGGTGTGGCGAAACGTCGGTTTTTTGGTTAAATAAAACTCACTTGACTGCATTCCCGATTATTCCATCCTTCGTCACATAATAATATTTATTAAAAATAAAAAATTAATGGTTCATTAATTTTTACTTTCTTATACACAGTCTAGGTAAGCCTAGGTATCATGAAAAAAATCGATGTCGGGATTTTCGCGGAAATATATGTTTTGAGGTTCACTTAATCCGTTTTGACCATTTTCGCAATGAAGTCTGTGTGAGTGGATGGATGGGTGGATGTGTGTATGTCCGTATGTTCAATAACTCATGAATGAGAAAAGATAAAATTATGAAACTTGGTATTTATAAAGTTTAGTATAATGCGCAGAGCTGAAAAGATTTTGGTCACACTTGAACATTTTAGTCCGAACGAACAGAACGAACTGAACGCGCAGAGCAGAATAGTCTGAACAAAAGCTCGCTTCGTTCAGCAGATTCGCCGAATTATTGCTTTTCCAACATGCTTGAAGCATTCGTAGGAAATGTCAATAATGGATTCCAATTTGACGGTAGCATTTAGTGTCTATATTATTTGTAAGGCAGAAAAAAATAAGAAAAGGCGAAGAAATATGGGGTAAGAATAAAATGCTCACCATTGCTGACCTTGTGTAATCTTAAATATAAGTCGTTTTATACGTATGCCAGGTAATTATATTTAGCTAAAAATTTTAAATGACATGCTGACCATTGCAGAACATGTTTATTTTCAATCAATATTGTGATATCTGGCATAATTATGTATATTTCATGTGTTTTATATATAAACCAAGTAATTAAATTTAGCTGAACGCTAAAAATTTAAGCTGACCTACACTGACCATAAATTTAACTAAGAATACACAAGGTCAGTATTTTTTTAGATCGGCATTTAATTCTTACCCAGAAATGGGTAATATGACACTTTATTATTTCAGCATTTCTCATCCAAGCGTCATGTTTTTTTTTAACTTCTTGTAGTAAAATCAATGCTTAGGGTTCCATAAGACAGGGTGTTGCTCATAAATGTCTATTAATTGCAAACACTTTTTCCTGTCCCACTCCATACACACAATAATTTATAATAACCTTCAAATACACACGATACAGCTGTCTATGTTTATACAACGAATGCTGCGATCAAGGCGATCAGCACGAACGGTGCGAATTCCCGTCAACTGAATGATTCGGCGAACAATTGTTTTCTTTGAGCAAGTCCGATTTATCGACAAGCAACGGAAAACATTTGGCTCGTTCGGTTCGGCTCGGAGAGACGTCCACACTTGGCGAATTCGGCTTGCGCGTACTGCTCGTTCGGTTCGTTCGGACGAAAATGTTCAAGTGTGGACCCAGCATTACATGCAACATTTTTTGATAACTATAAACAACATAATACGTTAGTTACTTATAATTCATTAGTTACGGACTTAATACGTTAGATACAACCATAATAACATCAAAACCAGGGGGCTGTCATCTCTATTGTTTGTCCTTGAATTCGTATTTAGTCCTATCTAGCATCAAGAGATGGCATTAGGTGTTTTCCGGTTTGTGTCCGAAATAATTCTAACCAATCAAAATGGTTTAGATGAAATGTCAAAAAAATTATTATTTTGTTTTATGTATAAGTCAGCACGTGTCACGGTGTAGTTTGAATCTCTTAACAGTTATTATGAATATGATCAGTATTGTGATTACTTTTATTATGTGATTTGTACCAGTTTTAAACTTTGACATAAGGGAAAAATCGTAAGAAGAAGAATAACTTTATTTGTAAACGTGCTAAATGTGTTATTCTATTTGTTACTGTCAGACGTAATCCTGTTCAAAGAAATTGCAAAACTTTTATTATTTATTTTTGAATTATATTATAATTGCATTATTAATATGTTTCCAATATATTATTTAAATTGGACACTTGTGTTTCATTTAAAGTTTTTGGAATTTTATGTCGAATTTTAATACCCTTATAAAAATTATCAAGATAGCTTTGATTAAGTTCATCCTAGCACCGCAAGTTAGCGCTACTGTACAGAGTAAAAAATAATAACCATAGCTGTCTTGTCTGGAGATAGATAGTTTGTGATCAAAACCTTCCATAATATGCAAATTGTCAACTAATTGACAAATAAAATTGTTGATTTGTTTTAACATCACTATCTTTGATGATACGATTAAGCTTTGAATATGACGCGAATATATGCGATTTAAGCCCCCTTGGATGTTCAAAGAAACTCGGTTTCACCTCGTCGCTTAGCAACATCCTCGGTATTATAAATCACATAATATTCTTGTTATATTAAGGAAGTTCAGGCTGTATAAAACGATACATAAATTTTCTAGTTTTTCAATTTTAAAATTTTTTTGTAACTGAACAAAATAATTTTAATATTATTTCATGATAATTATTGACCTAATAAATACATATAAAAATTGTTAAAGTTCTTGTTTATCCAAGTATTATGTAATTATTAATGTGTTTATGCATAGACATCAACTTTTGACTGTCTAGTCCAAACTTACGAACGAAAAAATCTGACGTGGACACCACATGACTTCCTTGTACGCCTTGTGTGTTCATACTTTTCTTAATAACTAAAATGTAAAATAATATTAAAAATTCTTTTAACTTATTATACTAGTATACTCACAAATATATTTTAGTCATTTTATTTAAACTGCAGAAGAAGATATAAAGCATATTTTACTATTGTCACTGTCATGTCATAATCATTTAAATTTTACGTAGTAACAAATGTTAATCGATCATGGACTACAAGATACCGAAATACTATAAATTATAAATATATACTTTAATTATTTTTAAATGATAGCAGATACAAAAATATTTATAAAATACCGATTGTAGGTAATAATCACATAATCTTTCATTTAAAATAAAAAAAATTGTCTAAAATTAAATATTTATCGAAATATTTTTTAAAAGTACTACTTCCGGTTTGTAGACTGAAACCAAAAATAGGAGGTGCACAACTAGATGCTATAACAGTCCTAAATACAAAATTTCAACTTTCTACGTCTAACCGTATTTGAGTTATGCGACACACATACGTCCGTACGTACGTACGTACGTACGTACGTACGTACAGACGTCACGTCGAAACTAGTCATAATGGATTCAGAAAAGGTCAAAACGGATATTTCCGTCAAAATCTGAGAACCGAAATTTTTCGCGATTACAATACTTCCTTACTTCGTACAAGGAAGTAAAAAATGAAGTAACAAAAATAACAGTGTGACGTCACCAACATCTAGAACATACGTTCAACGCGCTGACAAGGACCGTTACGTAGGTCTTACCTTACACAGTCAACAACTTGTCAACTTGAACAGAAAAACATAACCAAACTGTTTCATGCCGTTTCATTTCGATTAAAACCAACACAAAAATTCTACAATAAACTGTAAGTAATCGTGTTTGAACCTAACCAAACTCGACAACGTGAACCCGTGAACGTTGGTGAACGTGTCAAAAATTGAAAAATCAACTGGTGGTCCGTCGTCCAAACGACAAAAAACGAACTTACACGAACCAACTCCTGGTTTGCTAGCGATGTTGGCTACGTCACACATGGCGCATTTCAATGAACGATTCAAAAGACTTACATTTTCATTTCGATAAAGAGGTAATAAATCTATCAAAATTAACAATTATTATCACTTTCCTATAACATATACATGCTGAAAATTGATATCCAATAAGTATTTCTTTAAAAGCCGTAGGCTTGAAAACCCCCATTTCTCTACCTATTTACTTTAGAAATATCGAAAAATACGTATTATTATTATTCCAATAAGAAATAATAATAATATGAATAAAAAATATGTAATTATTATGTATGTATCAATGAGGTAAGAAGCGGCAACGTTGCATTACATTTATAAGTTGGTATCAGCCGGATGAAAGTAATATACGGAAAACAGAAACATACTTAGTTGTGCCAGGCGCACAACAGATGGCTCTATATTCAATTATAGAGATTTCATAGTTTACTTGTTTTTAAAATTATTTGTAATTTTGACATTTTATAATTGTTTTGTTTCTCAAGAAATTAAAAGATTTATTTGAATAATGGCGACATAAAACAAAGGTATTCTCATCATATAATTTAATTTAATTTAATTTGACAAAATATATATTTTATAGAAATAGCAATAAGAACAAAATTTGTCGGCTTTGTAAAGATAAATTTGAATTGGATCTATAGAATAACTACAAAGGTAATACATTCGTTTAGGATTTTAAATATGTTTTAACTAATTTCTTGATAATTTGTTTTTGTTTAGAAAACACAAATATATATGTCAGGCCGAATTAAATATTCGTGCAAATATCCACTTTGTAACAGTAGTTACAAAACTAAAGTAAACGACGAAAATTATTGAAATAAACATTTTTTCAAATTTCCCAAAGAAAAAAATCGCCGCATTATCTGGAATTGCCATTTGCAATGTGAAGATGTCAATTTAGATAATTATTATTTATGCGAAGATCATTTTGAGTATCATTTTTTTGTAAACAATTCAACTGAGCACCAATTTGATAAATAATATAATAGATAATAATTTAGTTTAATTAGTTTAGATCTTAATTTGTTGTGATTCCATTTTATATAAAATAAAAATTTATGTTATAAATATGTTTTTTATTATTATTAAAAAATCAAGTAGTAGTAGCAGTATTTTAAATACGAGTAAATGAGAATCGTAGGTGGCTATGTCAAATTAGTTGTGCCAGGCTATTTGGTTTAATATTCTGTGGTTGGTATCTCTACAAATAGCAGCTGTCAGTCGTTTGACGTTTGTGAAAGGTTAGCAATGGAGGCAAATAAAATTGATAAAATGGAAAGAAAATATATATTTGGCAACCAAAACGCGTTTAATAAACTTGTGCTATATAATTAAATTTTATATCTTGAACCGTAGTGTATATTGATTTAGACTGTAGAGGTTATTCGAATTTCCCGCTACTTTTAGTAACGCAGCGTTGCCGCATCGGCAAGTTCTCAAGCGTTGAGTTGAATATTCTTAGTGTTTAATATTTTTTTCTAGGAAAACTAGCTTCCTAATTAAGTTGAAAATTTTTAGACATAATTTTGTAACATATTGTCGTGGCATGTTTTAATGGCATGTCATGTTCATCGTTTTTTATTGATATATCATAATAAATAAGTTCAATTGATTGCCCATTTTGTATAAAACTACGTGTTAAACTCAAATTTTGCAATAACAAACTTCCTAAAGACCATAAACTATTATATGAAGAAAAGATTTTATAATATTAAAATCTATCAAATGATATGGTTTTCTTAATATTATTATCATTTTTGGATAAGATTACGTATTATTTTTAAACTCAAATTTTGCAGTAAAAAACTTCCTAAATATTATATACTTTTAAGTAATTGTTTTAAAATATTAAAATCTACCAATAGAGTACTTGCAGGAGGCGTGGTCAATGTTTCGGATTTGGCGGGATTCTGTTTGTGGACAACTGCTGTTCAGGTTAACATTGTGTCTTATGGCGGTTTTGGTTCTTATGAGTTATTTTTGTGTTTTTCCAGCATTAATTGCATGTTTCATTTATATCTTATACTTTTCAAGAAAGGTAAGTGTATGTATAATATGTTTGTATTAAATAAATACATATAAAACAAGCATATTTTAAATGAAACTTGTATTACTAACACATTAAATGTATAGGTTAAGTTGGTTTTGTATCATCAAGTGCATGGATTTTCACTAATTGTTAAATTAATAAACTTAAAACATTTCTTAAAGAAAATATACAAAATATAACGGGTACCTATATTACAGTTTTATAAACTGTTTTTATTATGACAACAGTTTAATACCACACTTTTAACATACGATATTTTAAAAGTGCTTTATATTTAGGATAATTTTAAGTAACCAGTATAATATATGAACTTACCTTAATCAACTTCATACGTTTTCTTTTTTTAAAACAACGTAGAATGTGAATAAAAGATATTTTTACAAAAGTAAACATGAATACTCCATAAGACTCCATGTTAAAATTTTGTTGGGTTGTCCACAAACAGGTTCGCGCGCTTAGTTTTTGACTGTCCCGTGACTGTTTGTGACCTTGTTGCAAGTACTCTATTGCAATGATTTTCTTAATATTATTATCGTTTTAGCGTAACGCCTGAACTTCCTTAATAGCTATAATAAATACATTTCAATAATCATAGTTGCTTGAAAACAAATGATTGAATCAGCAAAAACTAAAATATATTACTTAAATACATTTTTTTCAAAATCGGCATGAAAATCGTCATTTCCAGACTAATTTGCGGCATGAAAGTAAGATTTTCACGACTAGGCATGAAAATAAAATTTTCATGCCTAGTCATTTTTACTTTCAACTTTGTTTACTTGTCATGACAACTTTTTCTAAAATTTGTGACAGCTCTGATGATTTGTCACAGCTCTGATGATTTATGCAAACCTAATTTTTTTATAATTTTAAGCTTAATTGCCGATTTAAAAAAAATAGAATACATCACGCGTCATAAAAATGTCATTGCTTGACTCGGAGGCTTTGAAGAAATGCTCGGACGCTGCGCATCCTCGCATTCTTCAAACGCCTCCTCGTCTGCAATGAAACATTTTCATGACTTGTAATGTAATATACTATTAATGATAATAGTTGATTGAAAACAAACTTGCTAAGTCAATTATGTCAGTTATTCTATTATGTCAAACGTGTGTCAAGTGCAATATTTATATGAGTACGCACAGTTGTGTATAAGAAAGTTGTGTGGTGACCACACCAGATTTTTTGATTTTTCCAAAGCCCTATAATCCAATATCTCATTAATATTCCTACGATCGGGCTAATATAGGTACGTTGTTTGTCAAAATAAAATAAATTATTAAATATATTTTTTAGGCTGAGCAACTACGATTAAAACTAGAAAGAGCCGCACTTTTGGTAGAATGTTTATTAGGAGAAAAAGATCGTTGGGAACAAACTGTTGCTTATTTGGACGAACAGTTTAATAATCTTCCCGGAGACTGTCTTTTGTCAGTTGGTTTTGTTTCTTATTTAGGTCCATTTACATCCGCGTTTAGAGAAGATTTATCTGAAATGTGGCTTAATGAAGTATTTTCTTTATAATTTTTAAATCTTAAATTCAATTTTTTCGCATTTTGTATAGTAATGGTGGACTATATTACTAAACACAAAATCGTTTCGTAAAGTAGCACTTTACAGCATAGCAACCATTACTGCATAGGTACAAAAAAAATTAACGTGATGAATGGTATATATAGAAAAAGAAAATTGCATATGAAAATGAAAATTTTTTACCCATGTCTTAATTTATGAGTTATTAATGAAAAACTAATAAAGTTTGACACAACTAAAATTTTCCACTGTAGAAATTACTAAATTTCCGAGTTCCTACCCATTTCTTGAAAACTCGGAGCTAAAAAATTCAAACGTGACATGAATTTATAGTTTAAAATACGTTCCCAAATTTCCTGCTCGTTGCTAAAATAGGCAGTAAAATCATCGAAAAATAATTACCAAAATTATTTTATGTCTGTCAATATTTGATAACTATTAAGCATATTTTATATCAATAGCAAAATGCGAAAAAATGTACAAAATACATTTAGAAAAGTGGTTTTTCTTCACTCGTATGGCTTTAGCTTTTACGCTCGTTATTCAAATAGCTACACTCATTCAGCAAAATATCACTTTTCTAAACTTGTTGTGTAATATACTATTTATGAAAAAAAATTGTAGGTGACTGAGCAAGATGTTCCGCACAGTTTACGTTTTAGTATCATAACTTTCTTGTGCGATCCTTTAAGAATCCGAGAATGGAACGCCCAAGGTCTACCATCTGATGACTTTAGCGTAGAAAATGGTATCATAGTCGTTAGATGCACCCGTTGGCCATTAGTAATAGATCCACAATGCCAAGCCCAAAAATGGATCAAACAAATGGAAAAACAACTAAAAGTCATCGATTTTGGAATGCTTAACTTCATGAAAACTGTCGAAAAAGCTGTACAATTCGGGTACCCAGTTTTACTGCAAAATATTCTAGAAGAAATGGATCCAGCCTTAGAACCGATACTTGCAAAAAATTTATTCAATCAAGGGGGACAATTAGTATTAAAACTAGGGGATAAAACAATTGAATACAACCATGCCTTCAAATTTTACATCACAACAAAATTAAGCAACCCTCACTATCCGCCAGAGATATCTACAAAAACAACTGTAGTCAATTTTGGGATAAAAGAGCAAGGTCTTGAAGCCCAACTTCTTGGTATTGTTGTTCAAAAAGAACAAGCTCAACTTGAAGAACAAAAAGACAAATTAGTAACTACAATCGCTACTGGCAAAAGAACTTTAATTCGCCTTGAAGATGAACTTCTTCGGTTGTTGAATGAAACCAAAGGGTCTCTACTAGATGATGAAGAATTAGTTAACACTTTGCAAACGTCGAAGCAAACATCAGCAGATGTTAAATTGAGTTTACAGGTTTCTGAAATTACAGAAGTTGAAATCGATGAAGCGAGAGAAGGGTACAGACCTTGCGCCAAACGAGCGGCGATTTTGTTCTTCGTTTTGTATGACATGTCGAGGATAGACCCTATGTATCAATTTTCTTTGGATGCTTATGTTCTTCTGTTTATTGCTTCTATTGAAAAAAGTCCACATACTGCCAATTTGGAGAACCGTATCACGATTTTAAATGAATACCATACATATGCTACTTACAAGTAAAACATTTAAACACTTTTAAGCCTCATTCACATAAGCATTTAGTTTGAAGGTTTACTTTTATATTAAATGTGGTTCACTACCTACTAGTCGTTAAAATGGTGAAAAATATATTCAGTTTTCCTCTTAAATTTTAAGTAAAAAAAATACATTTTCAGCTATTATAACCCAAGGACATTGATAATGTATGTTGCTTGTGTAATAGAGGCGCCGCTATTTTTTGGCTTCTATGTAAGTAAAGAAAAAATCCATTTTGAGGCTACAAACATTCCACATGTTCATTTTGCTTTTGTTGCCTGTGTGTCTTCTGTGTGTTCATGTGCGAACAGGGCCTAAAAGCAATGTGCTTGAGACTTGTGACAAAATTATAAGCTATTATCAATGATCGAGAGTTATTCGGCTAGAAAATTTTTCGCAGTTGTAATTAAATTATTTATTGAAAACACGAAAGTCATTTTCAAACAATACTATTAAATTACATAACCGTCAATAATTATGTCATGCCATTTTGACAAGTGATACTGTCCCATTCTTAAATGTTTATGTAGATGTGAACCTTTAAAATAAATGTTTATGCTAATGAGGCTTCAGATTTATTTGACTGATTGATTATTTGCAGGAATACTTGTCGAGGTCTATTCGAAAACCATAAACTTCTATTTTCTTTCCATATGTGTATTAAAATTTTGGATGCGCAAGGAAAGATTCTTTCTCATGAGTACAACTTCTTGTTGAGAGGAGGGGTTGTGTTAGATCGCGAAGAACAAATGGACAATCCTTGTTCAAGTAATAAATAAGTTGTAATGAGAGCAGTGTAGAACGCTTATTAAATAATGTACTAATACTTTATAGCCTGGTTAACTGATGATGGATGGGACAATGTAACAGAACTAGACAAATTACAAGGTTTTCATGGAGTTGTAGATACTTTTGAGCAATATCCAAGAGATTGGCAGCAGTGGTATATTAACACAAATCCTGAAAGTCTTGCTTTAATCGGTAATTACATACATACATATCACGGCGGTCAATAATTTTTCCTAAACGCAATTCTTCCTAACTGTAACCGTAGTTATTCCTAAAAAAAACATTTCAAATCGCAGTTATTCCTAAACGTAATTTTTACTATATCCTGTTTGAAATAACAAAAGAATTTTGACAGTTAATTAGGGCGTGATTTAGGAGTTTGGTTTACACCAAAACATCGATGTTTAAAAAGAAGCACCAATAGTCCACAAAACCGTAAGAGAATAATACATAAAAATTGCCAGATAACATATTAAAATACACTACAAATAACTCACAGCACTTACAAAGAATGAAATCAGAATTGACAATTGTTCACAAAACATTAGAATTTTGTTCGTGTAAACCGCTCTTGGAAACAGCACGTAGCCACCACAGAGGATTAAGAAGGAAAGAGACACAACTTAATGTATAAAAATAGCAGTGTCGACACGAGCGCACCACAACTGCCTGGAATGAACTAAAATGACAGGAGGCATATTGTACCGGCATATTTAAATTAAATAGGTACCTACAGTATTTTCATTTTAAACAAAAGCATGTTATCAAAATTTTCTTTTGTAAAAAGTTCCTAAAGAGAAAAATATTTCAAATAAAATTTTAAGAAAATGTAGCAATTCGCACTTTTATTTGAAATTTATTTTCGTTAAAATAATTTCAGAACTTTTTCAAAGACAAATTAATTTTGATGACAAGTTCTAGCTTAAAATGAAAATTACTATTAAAAATAAGTACTATATTTTTTATATAACTAAAACTAAAATTTATTTGAAATAACATATCACATTTTGATTACAATAATTAGGAACAAATAAATGTAGTACCTAACAGAAAATTTAAGTAAGTAAATAGTATAAAATGTATAAAATATATCGAACAAAAACATAATTACACAAAAAATTTGTTTATAGGAATGTCGTTAAGTACGTTTAGCTTTTTTAATTATTTTTGAATTCATATCATCAAAATATTTTCGAATAATTAAGAGAGAAGATTTTTAAAAATCTCTGTTTTAACTTCTTGTAAATGAATAAGACAAGTATGAAAAGTAAAATCGAATTTTGTTTGTTACTGGTAGACAAAACCAAAATCTTTTAATAAAAAAATATATAATATATATATTTGTGCTAGAACCAGACACAAATTTCCTGATACATTTTTTAATCGCTTTTTATCGTCTACTTACTTATTCATAGTGAAAATATGATGCGGTTGGTTCTAAATTCTGTGACAATAAACAACTTTTACAATTTTCACAGTCTGAACTGAAACATATGTTTCATTTTTTAATCGCTTATTTTCTTTATACATTTTTAAATCTCTAGGTGTAAGATCTGCCAGTTTTCTAATTCCAAAATCGGATAATGTGAATCTTTTTATTTGTCTTCGTTCCTTAAAATACAAATTTCTATCTTCTGAACTTTCAATATTGAACAACTGCTTTGGAATCTATGAAATTAGATGGAGTAGGAGTAGATGATTTTGTTACTTTAAAAGGTAGAACCGATTCAAAGGATGTGCCGCCAAGCGGTTCATAATCTGGTACAGATATAGTAGTAGAGTTTGTGACCATAGGAGTTGTAATCAATTCACATGATGTTTCAGGAAGCGATCCATACTCTGGTAGTGTTCTAGTAGATGATGGTATTTAATATCGTTGGAATCAATTCGGAAGATATTTCAGGTTCATAATTTAGTACAGGAGACAATTAGTTTTGAATATGTTTCAGGAAACGATTTTAAATCAGCCAAGGTTCTAGCAGTTGAATTTGTCAGTGTAGGAATAGTATTTCTATGCAATTTTTTTAGCGTACTTGTGAAACAAGATATATCAAAGTGATCTTCGCAAATATATAATTTTGTTGTAATTTTCTTGTAAATTTATAAATTGAAACCACTTTTTCCGCGTGTCTTCTTTTTGGGGATATTTGAAGAAATGCTTATTGGAAGTATTTGTTTTGTAAGCATTGGCAAAATCTGGCACTTGGCATTTATTTTTTAACATGATTGGCGTTGACATTGTTCAAAATCCTCTGAAATAATATAAAACTTAGACATTTAAATTATAATTATAGAGATAAACTTACATCACATCATCAAATTGGCAAGTTCTTGAGTTCGGGGGCTATATATTTAAATTTAGTGCGTACCGCGTGCTTGGTGCTTACTCAACGCACGTGTTTGTGTTTGACTGTCAAACTTTCACAACATAAACAAAGGCGTAAACGGTGCGTTTCTTTTACTAGATGAGAGTTACACACAAAAAACGTAGATTTTAGTTCTCCAGGCAGTTGTGGCGGCGCTGTTGCTAACAATTTAAAACCACATTTGAGTTTTATCCCCGTGGTAGCCACTAATAGAATCACAAGAATCTATCTGTCAAAATTCTTTCGTTATTTAAAACAGGGTATAATAGTATATTAGTCCCAATTCACAATGAGCATAAGCATAAGAACTACATAACGTAAAACTTACGTTAAGTTACGTATGTTCACAATGAGCATAAGCATAAGCGGACATAAAAGGCGATTTTTATTCACCGGTCGGTTACTTGCGGTCGGTAAGGTCCGATTTAGGGTACGGTCCGAATCACGCTTACAGCACGAACAGCGCGCTTACAGTCGGTCCGATTTACATTCACAGTGCTCAAAATTTGCGTTGTGAGAAATTGTGCCGTCATAGATGACATCACCGTTTATGCTCACACTGCTCGCAGTCAAGAGGTAAGGCAGTGTGAGCGTGGGTCACGTGGGTAGTCACTTGACAGGTTGACAGCTGTGTTATATTTTTTTATTTTTAAATATTTGTATTTAATTGAACACAATTTATGTTTTGTATTTATTTTACTTCATAATTTATTTTATTTCTTACATGTTGCTAAAATAAATTGGATTTTTTTCCATTTCTATATTATTCAATAAATATAAAAATTAAATTATTACAAATCTTATAACTTTAATTATAAAATACACCAGTAATTGTTTCTCATTATCAAATTGTTCATAATTTGGTTGTCAAAAACACAAGCAAAAAGTAAGCGCGCTCGCGAACGGTCCGAATTGTTGTCGTTGTCAGCGCGCTCAGTGAATCGGACCAGCTGTGAGCGGTCTTGGCGCTGCGAGCACTGGTAGCGTGATTTTTTTCACTTCTTGGAGCTATTTTTGAAAGGCTTTAGAAGAAATCCTCGTTTGAAAATTTAAAAAATGTTAATTTTCCACTTTGTTATTAACAATCTAAGAAGTGAAAAAATGAAAAATGCAAATTAAGCAATGAAAATTATTTATTTTTTAAATATGCCAATTTGTTCGTATTCTTATTATTTAAAGTCACATAAAAATGATTTTTAATAATTTTTAACTCTAATTATTTAAATAATTGTTATAAACAAATGGATTGTTTATAAGATAATTGAATTTTTTTGGGATTTCAATCAGCAATAAATATTAGTATGATTTTTAAGAGCAAAATCGTTTCTTTTTAAAAAAACATTTTATTGCTTAAAAATGCATTTGTTAATTAACAATTTTTTTTGAATGTTTGAAATAAACGATTAAGAGGCCCGTCTACTACCTAAAATCTAGCACATATCGAGTGTTTTGTGGCCAGTACAAGAATGATAAAATTTTATTTCAACCAGAATTTAATAGAGAAAGAATGGATCTACAGATGTGCCTTTTTAAAATTTTGATTAAAAAATTGTACATGAATATAAAAATTCAAAAAAAATCCTATTTTATGCAAACTTTACACGGTTATATTTCATGATACAAATTAATTTTAAAAAATTTAAAAAGGCACATCTGTAGATCCATTCTTTCTCTATTAAATCCTTCTTGAAATAAAATTTTACCATTCTTGTACTGGCCACAAAACACTCGCTACGTTATTACATTTTATGCTGAATTTTAGGTAGTGACGGGCTTCTTAAGAATAAGAATAAACCCCAGTCCACGGGTCCAGTACTCAAGTACCGGGGCGTTACCCAGAAAACGAGTGTATTTGAAGGGTCCTCGAAATGCAACAACAATGTAACACTTTATGTTATTTACATTGTTGTGCACTAGTTCAATATTTTAATTTTTATACTAATGAAATAAGAAATATCACATATTTTGTATATAAAACAATTTTAGTATTTTGTGCCCTCTTTATGTTAAGGGGGTTTTATCCCTCAGCGCTGCTAGATCACAAATCCTCGTTATTTCAGGTATCCGCGCTGATAGCCTATGTTTTATGAGCACATGTTGTCTCTATTTATCTAATTGCTATGTTTCGCTCCATTTTTGTTTAGAAAATACTCAATTTGATTGGCTAGCGCGCATACAATTTTTAAATTTATTTAACAAATTACTCGACTACTATTTGAAAATTTTATATAATAATATGATATAAACATTTAAATTTACAATGCAATCAAACTTACGAAGAGTTTTTCTCAGAATTATTGTTATTTAATTGTTTATAAATAATAATAATAACAATTTAAAAAATTCGACAACGTAGCTAGATTTTTACTGTCTGTATCTTTATATGGTATTTTTTTTTAGATTTATAGGATTAATAGGTTGGGAGTAATTTGTTAAATACTTTTTTACTGTGATAAAAGCCCCTTAACGTCGGGACATCAATTTTTTACCTTTCGCTTACCTGTAAAGGAAGGTATTGGAATCATGCAAAAAATCGGGTAGTGAGTTTTTAGTGGATGAGCACGAATTAGGGTCCTTATAACTCATTTTTGATAGTTTCACGATGATGTCTGTGTGTATGTGTGTGTGTGGTCAAGAGTGTTAGTCGGATAACTCAAATACGTATTATCCGAAAATTTTGATATTTGGTATTTAACATTTGTATATAAATTGGAAGAGCTCCTTAGATTTTGGTACAAATATCTTCATCGGAAGTGATATTTTTTGAAGATTGAAAAGGTTAATTGTCAAAATTGTATATAAATTTGGATAAATATAGCATTTATTTGTAATAAGAATAACAGGAAAAATTATTTGCAACTTACGTTATAAAAACATTGTCTTTATCTGGTAGCATTAAAGAACTGCAGTAAAATTTAAAAAATAAATTTATCAAATAAAACGTTGAAATCTTGTAATCCATGTTCGGTTGATTTTTGTTTCTGCATAAAAAATATTGACAGGTGAGACGGATGACAAGTTGATACTAGCGCTGTATTTCACTGGCTGTATTAGTCATAAGTAAGATATTAAATGTAGTAATTGAACGGAGGATGGCTTCAACACAGAAGAGTTTTCCTGTGAATTAATCTTTTTATTCAGGTGATGCAAATTTCTGTGTTTGAATATTTTAGATTTGTATTTGTATATTTTAAATGGGCACCGGATTGTACGTATACATTTTTGTTTAAAGTCTAGATATGGCGGAAGGTTGTGTGATGGCCACGTCAGATTTTTTTAACTTAGGTAGATGTCTGGTAGATAATTTTGAAATAATAATAAACTGTTTTTGCATTGCACAATGTAATATTTCCGGCTATTAAATTATTGTTTTACACTCAGAATAAATTTCTTTCTGTTCAAACGAATTTGAAAAATATTTTTTTGCATATATTTTCTAAATTGGTGCATAGGTATATTGTTCAAATTGGTGCATATAATTGGATATTTTTGTGCATATGTAATTCACATAGGTACTTTTGATTTTTTTGCATATAAATCCGAGCCCGAAGCACAAATATAACACAATATCAAACTACTATTTTTTATTAAAATATAATTTGGAATCAAAAGCCATGTGATTTTATTCGTTTTATAAATCTTTAAATTTCTATTTATATTTTTTACAGTAAATATTTGAATTTCGTATAGTAGCGCCTCTGTAGTCAAGTAGTTGCGATTTTGAATGTGCTGCGATCTACCGTTTATGCCGGTACTAAATTTCATTTTAGTTCACTAAATTCTCGCTGCATCTTCCCGATGTTACTTTCGAAACGTACTCTTATGAACAAAACAAACAGTTTCAAGCATTGTATCCAAGTTAGAAATAACATATTTCAATAGTAGGATTGAACAAACGTAATTTTTCCTACTCGTATTATGCCTCGTTTTCATGTATCCGGAATCCGCAGATTTCTTGCGGAATAAAATGGCCGCCACGAATTCCATCTCCATATTCAACATAAATAAACATATATTTGAAGTTATAACAACTGACAGTTTAAACGTCAAAACTTGCGGAGCTTGCGGAGTTCCGCAGAAAGTTAAAAATAATTTAACTACTGACGGAATTCGTGGTGGCCATTTTATTCCGCAAGAAATCTGCGGATTCCGGATACATGAAAACGAGGCATTACTCGATGGTCCTCGACTTCGAGCATATACTGACTAGAGAAGTAATTCCCTATACCAATGCATAGCTTGTTGTGATCGGAAGATATGCAGTAGGGGGGACTTGCGGGGCTGGAAGTCATGGTGTATTGCGGGCAGCGTTTTGCTGTTATTCTTTGTTACTTCTTGTCACACATGTCATTTTACTATAACCCTAAGTTCTGCGTTTACTTTGTGAAAAGTTTAATGAGGTTGTGTGAGTATTATTTTACTTTGTGGAATAATACTAAGAAATTACGCATCCCTCAATACATCACGGCTTCCGACCCCGCTAATCTCCCCTCCAGCATATCTTCCGATCACAACAAACGCCGTAAGGCGGCCTCTAGTCAGTATATGCTCGAAGGTCCTCGATGCTCCTCGACCGTTGTGCCATAGGCATTAGGTGACGCGAAACAACACATTTCAATGTATGAGTACAAAAAATAATATTTTAGGAGCTCCAGTTCGTTAAAATAATATAACTCAGGCAATGAGCTGATATCTACATTTTGCAAATTTTATTTTAAAGTTATATTCCTATTAGTAATTTTTACTAAACGCAATTTTTCCTAATCGTTCGTAGCGCTGGTGGGAAATTGTTGTACTACCTACACGATTTCCGGTAGATGACAGCATGGACGTTTTCACAAGTTACCAGTGGCATTGAAACAATGGTTTTTATATAAAACTTGTGACAACAAACTCGCTGTGGACTTTTTAAACAATACTGACCCTAACATATTGAACATGCCACTGCGCGCAGCTTGTGGAGCTGCCACGAGGGGGGCGATTGAAAGGAGTGCACTGTACTCGTACAGCGTACTGACCACATTGTTTCAATACCGCTGAAATGCATTGAAGTGCTAACCGTAGTTTCACCAAATATAAATCCATTTGGGAATCTATAGTGGCGCCAACGGTTGCTGGTTGAACTATTCTAATAGCAGTATGTAGATAACCCAAGATTTGATTAGTATTTTGACGGTGTAGAAGGTTTGCATTACAATAAAAGAATAATACAAAAATTTTATTGTAAATATTCAGTTTTTAAATATTTCGTTGTGCACACGGTTTTTCAAGCCATCGTTTTAATTTAGCTACTGAATGTTGATTTATAGTAATGTATTTTAATTTAGCCTCGGGCACATCATCTTCTCTTAAATGTAATATATTTTTATCCATAATTATATATTAAAATTACAAATATCATCAAACAACCACCAAAATCAAAGCTATTGTAAATACTGTCATAATAATTTCCAAATTGCCACAGCGCTGCAGTCAAATGACGTCATAATGGAAATCGTCTATTAATAAAATTAACTTTTCCCCAACATTTTGAAAATTTAAAATAGGAGGTTATTAATCAAGGAAAATTATGCGCGCGCAACCGAATTTCAATAGGATAGATATATTGAGTAGTGATGGGTAAATTCCCGGGAACGAATGTTTCGGGCAATTTCCGGGGAAATTTCCCGGGAAGTTTTTTCCGGGGAATTCCTGTGGAAAAATTTACGATAAATTTCCTCATAAAAATAAAAAAAATAATATTTATAAAGTTGTTTAATAATGAAGCCAGAGTATTAACACAAAGCAAATGTTAAAATAACAACAGAATAAGACAAGTAGAGTTTATTATCGCTATCGGGAATTTCCCTTTTTATTCCCGGGAATTTCCCTATTTATTCCCAGGAATTTCCCTATCTAATTTCGGAAATTTCCAAAATAGAATTCCCGATTTTTTTCCCGGGAAAAAATAAAATTTCCCACGGGAAATTCCCAGTGACATCACTACTATTGAGCAATTTTTGCAGGTGAATGGGAAGACATATGCAACGAATTCCAAAGACTTCTTTTCATCCGTTCAATGCGTCAAGACCGTCTTTCCTACTGCGTAGTTCAATTTATAATGAACAACCTCGGTCCACAATTCGTAGAACCTCCTGTTCTCGATATCCGTGCGGTTCTAGAAGAGTCTGTGCCTCAATCTCCGTTAATATTTGTATTATCTCCTGGGGTGGACCCTACCACAGCATTGATTCAACTCGCGGAAAATAATGACATGTATGATAGGTTCAGTTCGCTATCTTTAGGACAAGGGCAGGCACCAATCGCTACGAAGATGATAGAAACCGGTGTTAGAGAAGGACACTGGGTGTTCTTGGCCAATTGCCATTTATCGTTGAGTTGGATGCCAGCGTTAGATAAAATCGTTGAAGTGCTTCAGACCAGTAAAAAGATCAATCCAGATTTTAGATTGTGGTTGTCTTCAAGTCCCCATCCAGATTTTCCGATTTCTATTCTTCAAGCCGGAATCAAAATGACCACCGAACCTCCTAAAGTTTGTCTTATTTGCTAAAATACATTTATCCACGACTATTAAATAATTATTCATTCTATCATTGTTCAGAGCCGTCAATTATAAGGCATTTGACCTTGAGTTAAAAAATTCGCCTGCGGCGCATTTTCTTTCCTCGGCCAACAACATTACTCTTTCTACAAAATATTTGGCCTTTTCTACAAATATTACTATACTATTACTCACTAGTTTAAAAAAATTGTATAGTCGTGGATAAAGTATAATATTCTACTCGAATTTTAATTGGCAATTATCCAGTGACCTCTAATATATGACAGATTCAAACGTCAAAGGCTGGTATTCTATTCTTTTCTATTGAATAGCGCTGTTTCATAAATGCGCATGCTTGATGTAGAATTAAATTTTTGACAGGTAGGAGACAGTTGAACGTTTACGTCTATATTTATATGTCACTCTCATACTTTAGCTATCAGTTTTTATGAATTTTATGCATTTTAACTATGATTTTCAATTAAAATTAGTAAAATAATTACTGATAGTGTTATAATGTATTGAACGACATTGTTCTAAGGAAAATATATGAATCAAATAAAAAACTGTTCGCCGCCCATGCCCTAGAAAGAGATAGAAAACCATCATGTTGTGCGAATTGCATAAAAATTTTCGGGACACCAAATCGTAGGTCGTTTCATGATGTCCATTATGTATTAGAGGTCACTGCAATTATTCACTCAAATGATTACGACACTCGCTTTCAGCTCTTGTAGTAAAGTTGCATTTTTTGAGTAATGACCACCGTAAAATTATAATCGAATAATATACTATTTTTTACTCTCATGCTATAATCTCGTTGTTTTATATTATACATTAATTTCGATATAGATTTTCTGTTAGAATTATAAAATACAGTAGAATACAATTAAGAATTATTATCCATTTAAATAATTATATTTTATTCCCAAATTATCCATATTTTTTTTAACAAAACAACTAGGTACTTATATTTATTTATTTCTTGTCGAACATTAGATTAAAAAATTGATTTCCAACATTTTCATTCGATACGGATTTTTATTTCTATACAGATTTCTTTTTTTAATCAAATCATGAGAGTAGAAAAAATAGTGTATGCAACTCGTGTATAATGGCTATTAATACATTCGTTGCATATAATTCAAACTATTTTTTAAATTAATTAATCTCGTGTTGTATGACGGGTTGAGTAAATGGGGTGTTCTCTAGGACATCCGCAGCTTTCAGATCATCTGCATGCATATATCTAACTCCATTATTTACTAGTACCAGATACGTGCATGAGCTAACAACTTTCATCACCTTTCCTAGTGTCCAAGTTTTTTCTTTTGCTAAATACACTCGTACCTTTTGTCCTTCTAAGTAGCATGTCCATTTCTTGCGTTTCTCGTCCTCATAATTTTTAGTTCTTTCAGCTTTCTCTTGATCTTTCTTCCCGTCCAAAAATTTGGGTTTTATCATATTTAATTTATTTCTAGGTATTTGTTTAAATACCAACTCTGCTGGACTGCATCCAGTAACACTAGTCGGAGTATTTCGGTAACAGAATAAAAAATTGTCTAATTTATGTTGCATATCTCTGACCGTGTTTTGTTTTACGTCTTCAAATAGCTGCTTCTTTAGATTTTGTTTTATTGTACTTACGTTTTTTTCTGCTAACCCATTGGACGTAGGGTGATATGGCGGGCTATGCTTCAAATTAATTCCATTTGATCTACAGAACACGTGGAATTCCTCAGAACTAAATGGCGGTCCGTTATCGGCTACTATCTCCTCTGGTATTCCGAATGTAGCGAAAACGCTTCTGAGTTTCTTGATTGTGTTTGCAGCATTAGTTCCTTTCATAATGAAAGCCTCCATCCACCGAGATGTGCTGTCTACAAAAATTAAGAATGGGGGTTTTCAAGCCTATGGCTTTTAAAGAAATAGTTATTGGATATCAATTTTCAGCATGTATAAGTTATAGGAAAGTGATAATAATTGTTAATTTTGATAGATTTATTACCTCTTTATCGAAATGAAAATGTAAGTCTTTTGAATCGTTCATTGAAATGCGCCATGTGTGACGTAGCCAACATTGATATCAAACCAGGAGTTGGTTCGTGTAAGTTCGTTTTTTGTCATTTGACGACGGACCACCTGTTGATTATTCGACCAACGTTCACGGGTTCATGTTGTCGAGTTTGGTTAGGTTCAAACACGATTACTTACAGTTTATTGAAGAATTTTTGTGTTGCTTTTAATCAAAATGAAACGGCATGAAACAGTTTGGTTATGTTTTTCTGTTCAAGTTGACAAGATGTTGACTGTGTAAGGTAAGACCTACATATCGGTCCTTGTCAGCGCGTTGAACATATGTTCTAGGTGTTGGTGACGTCACACTGTTACACGCGGCATCGATTTTCGCGGCACTTATTTTTTTAAACTTTATGAATTTTTTTCTGGCTTATTAGCAACTTTTAAGCGAAAAGAAAAAATACGGGTCTTATATTTTAATGTATAGATTAACATATAAAAATTCCAAAAAATCGTGAAAACCCCCATATTTTGAAAAAATCTATGTGTACTCTCTTAAAATTTCTATTGCTTTTAGGCCAACTTGTTAGTGGTATCTCTTGACCCTTTGCTGAGTATGTTTGGCATGCTTCACATTGTCGAACCTTTTCCTCTATATCCCTGTCCATCTGTGGCCACCAAACATCTGCTCTTGCTCTCATTTTCATCCTGACCACTCCCGGATGCTGATGATGAAGAATATCCAGTACTGCAGATTGCAATACTTGTGGTATTATAACCCGATTTCCCCAGGTTACGCATTCATTTTCCACACTTAATTCGTTTCTGCGATGCCAATATGGTTTCAAGATATCATCATTTATCCATTCCGGCCATCCATATTTTGTATACTCTCGTACCTTGCTTAAAAGCTTGTTCTTAGTAGTTTCTTTAACAATCATTTCGGCACTTAGTGGTAGTTCTTGAATGCATGTGAATGAATATACCTCTTCTCCTG
The DNA here is from genome assembly GCA_947534325.1 of Agonum fuliginosum. Classification (NCBI taxonomy): domain Eukaryota; kingdom Metazoa; phylum Arthropoda; class Insecta; order Coleoptera; family Carabidae; genus Agonum; species Agonum fuliginosum. The sequence goes on from OX384029.1 coordinate 44,412,614, forward strand.
TTGGTTCATCCAGTGGAAGTCTAGACATACAATCAGTCTTGTTTATGTCACTGCCTTTTCTGTACTTTATCTCATATTCATAAGCAGAAAGTAATAATGCCCATCGCTGGATACGTGAATGCGCCATAACAGGCAATCCTTGCTTAGGCCCAAGTATTGTTCTTAACGGTAAATGATCGGTTACCAGAACGAAATTCTTTCCGTATATGTATTTGTGGAAACGTTTTATTGCGAATATGATAGCTAGAGCCTCCTTGTGCGTCTGAGCATAATTTTGTTCTGATTGTGATAATGTTGAACTAATAAACATGACTGGTTTTTCTTCTCCGTCAACTATGTGGCTTAATATGGCACCTACGCCATAATTTGATGCATCAGTCGTAATTATGATTGGTTTACTGGTATCGTAATGACATAATGCATGACTATTTACAAGTAAGCGTTTACTTTCATTAAATGCATCTTGACAATTTTTTGTCCACACAAAGTTTTCTCCTTTCTTAAGCAAATTGTATAATGGATGTAATTTTGCGGACAACATTGGAATGAATTTTGAATAGAAGTTCAACATACCTAAGTAACTTTTTAATTGGGTCACTGTTCTTGGTTCTGGACATTTAACTATCCCTTCTATTTTGCTTTTTATTGGTCTTACTCCTTCGTAACTTAGAACATGACCTAAGAGTTCTACGCTGTCGCATAAAATGTACTTTTCGACTCATTGACTCGGACATTAAAATGGTTGAGACGTGATAACACATCTCTCGTTCTCTCAATACAATCCTGTAGATTTGTTCCTTCTATAACACAGTCGTCGATGTAGACTGCCACCATGGGAATTCCTTTCAGTATTTCATCCATTATCCATTGTAGCCTGGAACAGAGCTGGGGCGCTGGATACTCCAAACGGTAATCGTGTGTAGGAGTACAACCCAAGGTGCGTATTTATTGTGAGTAAAGGTCGTGACGTTTCTCCTACAGGCAATTCGTTAAATCTAGTACTGTGTAGTAGAGATGCGCATTTATATCCGAAACCCGACCCGACCCGACCCGTGGGCGGGTTTCGGGTCAATTTTCAAATTGATATTTCGGGTTCGGGTCGGGTCGGGTTTGGTTATGATTGGATCAGGTCGGGTTAGTGTTCAAGTCGGGTCGTATCGGGTTAAATCGAGTCGTATCGGGTTAAATCGGGTCGGGTTGGTTCGGGTCATTACTGGTTAAGTCGGATCTTGTCGGGTTTAGTCGGGTCGGTGTGAGACGGATCGTTTCGGGTTGAGTTAGGTCGTGGCGGGTTGTATCGAATCATGTCCAGTTTAAGTTAGTTCGGGTCGAGTCGACTCAGGTTTCAACTTTCAAGTTACTAATATAAATATTGCAATGCATCTCTACTGTTATTGTCATCTTTTTACTTCCCCGATTTATGTAATAGAGGGAAGTTAGAGTAAAATTCAAATAGCTAGAACCCTGCGCGAAGTACGAATTCTCGTCTTAGAGAGAGAAACATAGATGATAAACAAGAGGAAACTACGCTACTGTCTGTTCTACTAAACATCAGCTTTAATATCTGTTATTCTCATGTTGACATTCGTAGTGTTTTGCTTCGTGTAACCCTGTGAATATTGTAATTGATAGTGATTGAGTTATATTTTAGTTTTGTTTGAAAATTAAGTGAAGTGCAGCGCAGCATATACTCGCTAGCTCCGCTTTTGTAAAACGGACAGTACATGACAAGCTCTGCCTTCTCGCGCAGCCCAGGGTCAGCTATTTGAATTTTACTCTATTATAATAACAAAAAACATGTTTTAGCTTTGGTCAAATGATGCGCAAATTTCGGTCACCAGCTCCTCGGCTATTTTATTGCTATGTTATTCTTAAGAAAACTAGCAGATGTTTATTGCAGGGTCGGCATTGGGCAATGGAATTTGTTTACACAATGTACATTTTGGGTTTTTAAACGAGAATCAAGATTATGTGTATAATTGCATAGTTTCGTTATAGCAAATTGTTACTTTAAACTGTAGCAGTTACAGTTATTTTAATCTGTTTATCCTATCCTATACTAAGAAGTTAACGGTAAGTTAAGTACATGGTCTTAGGTCGAGTGTCAAAAGGTAAATTTTAAGGGATTACGAAAAATAGTTCAAGGAAAGCCATAGTTCTAAGAAAATCAAGTACGTTCTCATTCCTTCCTTTAGTGCAGGTAGTAACAATTAAGGAATATTGGCAATTGTCTTGAAATTATCATTCATTTAAGTTTTTGTGTTCGTTCGAGTAGTTTGTGTTTATAGGTTTACTTTATTGCAAAAGAATATCATAAAAGTACAAGGTAGTAAATTCCACTCACAGTTTGCCCATTTTCAAAAACAATTTTTTTATGTTGAAAGCGAGGGACTATTGTCATACACATATAAAGACAAAAAATCAGTAATGAAGATGGAATAAACATTTCAAATGTACGTAAATTAAATCACTAATATAAACAATTTGTATTTTCTTTAAATAATTTGTGGAAGCAAAAACCAAAAAGCTTAAAAATCGATCTCTACGCATGACAGTAGTTTCTGCGGTCATTCGCTTACGTCAAATTTAAAAAATGCTTAATTAACGGTCGGATACTATAGGGTAATCATAGAGATGAATAGGTCAGTAGGGTTTCCATCGGGTAGTGTAGAACATTAATTAATCGTATAACGGGTCAGGTCGGGTAAGTCGGGTATTTATCAGGTTTTTTCGGATACAGGTCGGTTCGGGTCAAGTAACTGTCGGCTCGGGTAATTCTCGGGTAACTGTCGGGTTTGGGTCATATCGGGTTCGGATCATATCGAGTTCGGGTCATATCGGGTATTTCTCGGATCGGGTATAGTCGGGTGTTTATCAGGTTGGTTCGGGTACAGGTCGGGTTCGGGTCGGGTACCTTTCGGGTTCGGGTCGGGTCGGGTTTCATTTTTATTAAAAATGCGCATCTCTACTGTGTAGACCTTGGCTCCACTGACAGACTGAAAGATTTCTTCTAAAAGGGGTAGTGGATAATGATGTTTTTAAGTTTGGATTTAGTGTCTTTTTAAAATCAACACTTATACGAATTCCTCCAGTTTTCTTGGGTACTGTGATGATAGGACTTGCATACTCGCTGTTCTTAACGGGAATTAAAATTCCGTCACTTACCATTTGTTCAATTTCTCCCTCTACTTTATTCTTCACAGAATATGGTACTGCATACGCCTTATGAAATACGGGGATACTGTTCTCCTTCAGAACTAAGTTCGCCTTGAATTCTCGAATGCATTCCTTTCGATCTTGACTGAAGACATTTGGAAATTCCTTTTTCATTTTCTTGATGCCTTCCTTGATGACTTCTGGTTTTCTTTCTTGACTCGTGCATATTGACATGATTTTAGGAATACTTTAAGAAGTAAGGATTTTTCTCCAAGACGGGTAGTTTGTCGATCCAGTTTCTACCTAATAAGGGGATAGAATCATTATTAGTGGATACAAGTATGACTAATGGTAGCTTATTAGAAAGTGATTCTACATTAACAAATATTTCTCCTACACCGGTATCTAGTTCCATTGTTATTTTCTTCTTTTCTACTTCTACGTCGACAAGTAACGGTTCTTAAGCAGCTACTTTTTCTGTCAAGCGACTAATAACGTACTGAATATTCTGTTCTTCGTCTTCCGGTCCTGGTTCTTCTTCAACTAACTGTACTTTCTTGTTTCGAAAGCATTTTCGTGATGTATGGCCCATTCGTTCACATGTGTAGCATTTCCATTCTCTAGCTGGACATGTATTCGGATTGTGATTTCTTCCGCACCGGAAACATTCATCATTCTCCTTCCGATCTCTTGTTTGACTTTCCTTGGACTGACTTGATTTATTATAGCCACTTGGTTTACTTAATTGATTTGTCTCTGGTTGCGACTGTTTATTTTTGAATGAGTTATGTTGTACTTGATTGACGCTACCAGGGTGTAAGGCTCTGCTTTCCTTCCCTGCTGTTTCCATATTTAAGGCTGTTTTACATGCAGTTGCAAACGTGAGAACTTCCTCTGATAACAGCCTTCGTACAATGCTTTCAGACTTTAGACCAGCAACAAACTTGTCACGTAGTGCGTCGTCCAAAAAGTTTCCAAATTCACAGTACTTCGCAATACTTTTCATTCTAAGAATAAATTCGCTGACAGATTCATCGGAATTCTGATTACACCTGTAGAATTTCACACGTTCCGCAATAATCAACTTTTTGGGTGCGAAGTGGTTTTTTAATACTGTCACTAACTGATCGAATTAAGGTTAGAAATAACGGTACCTTTTTATTCACTTCAACGTCATTGCATACGAATAATTGCTGCATACGTTCTATGTACGCATAGAAAGGTTCAATTGCACCAATCCAGGTAGCAATCTTTTATTATTTTACTTTTTGGCTCAACAGACACTTTACTTTACTTTATTTTCTTTTATTCTTATACCACGACTTATGAAACTTTATCCTCGTCGCCAATTGTTGTGTTTTTACTACTTTACTAAATAAAATACACCTTTTTAATTATGACTTTATTACGAGACGACTTTCATACAAGTTACCAAAAACACGCTTCCTAATTCTAGTGCCTTTTTTGTGTTGCCAACCTTAATCTTTATTTCCTACATATCATTTTTCTACAGGGTATTAAAGCAAATTTAAAACGTTTGTACCGTCTGATATCCGAAGAACAGTTCACCGCATGTAAAGAAAAAGAAAAGTACAAGAAATTGTTGTTCTCACTTTGTTACTTCCATTCTGTGTTGATTGAACGCAAAAAGTTTCAGCAACTTGGTTGGAATATCATTTACAGTTTCAACGATTCAGATTTTGAAGTATATTTTATTTATTTTCTCGTATTATTTTGTAATAAATTAATTGTAGGTATCTGAGTGTCTGTTGACAATTTATTTGGATGAATATAAAGAAACTCCCTGGGATGCTTTAAAGTATCTAATCGCTAGTGTAAACTACGGTGGTCATATTACAGACGATTGGGATCGACGACTGTTACTAACTTACATCAACCAATACTTCTGCGACGAGGCTATCAACACGCCTTACTACAGATTATCTGCCCTTCAAACTTATTTCATACCAAAAGATGGTGTTCTTACAGCATACTTCGAGTATATAAACATTCTACCAAACGTAGACCATCCTGAAGCTTTTGGACAACATTCAAATGCAGACATAACCTCCTTAATAACCGAAGCGAGGTGTTTATGCGAGACTTTAATGTCTCTTCAAGTTCAATCTGCGGGAGGTGAAACAGAAACTAAAGAAGACAAGGTCGCGCAACTTGCGGCTGATGTATTGGCGAAAATTCCGCCGCCTATTGATTATGAAGGAACTTCTAAGAATATTGGGGATAATAAACAACCTTTAGATGTTGTTCTCTTACAGGAGATTTCGAGATATAATGTGCTTTTGGTTAGTATTTTAACTTCGTTAGAAGAGTTGCAGAAAAGTATTAAGGGATTGGTTGTTATGTCTTCTGAATTGGAAGATATTTTTGTTTGTATGTATGAAGGAAGGGTGCCTGGTCACTGGCTAAAAGGTAAATGTTTACACCACGAAGTATAATATAAACACGAGTGGACACTCCGTATCTTAACAATACTGTAGATTCGTATTGCATTTCTGTTTATCCTTTGCGAGAGAGATATCATTACTGGACCCGTGTGTTACCATCGTTACTGTTGTGTATTGCCGTAGAATGGATAGTGAACGGTCAAAATTCGTGGCATTTTTGTTTATCGTCATAGAATGCATGCTCCGAGCTGGCTCGTATTTTCAGTCTCTCTCTAAAAAGGTAAACAGAAAGGCCACACTACTTAATCCACCCTAGTGTCCACTCCTGTCATTATGATACTTCGTGGTTTACACTAATTCTAGACGCTATTTTATTATATTTGACTTGCAGCTTATCCCTCGCTAAAATTACTGGGTTCGTGGACCAGAGATCTAATTTTAAGGGTAGAACATTTCGGAGTATGGGCCGATACTGTTCGTCCGCCAATATTATTTTGGCTAGCTGCTTACACATTTCCTACTGGTTTTTTGACTGCTGTTCTCCAAGTATTTTATAATCCACGTTAAGTTTCTCCATTTAAATAAAATCTGTTCCAGACGGCAGCTAGAAACACGCAAGTACCCATCGATCAACTTGGCTGGGAGTTCGATGTCATCACCCTTGATGAAAATACAATAAGCGAACGACCTGTCGTTGGTGTTTATATTAGAACCACTTATTTGGAGGGTGCTGGATGGGATAAGAAAGCTGGTTGTCTAGTTGAAGCACAACCCATGAAGCTTGTTTACACAATGCCTTTGATTCATTTCAAACCGATGGAGAATGTCAAGAAAAAGACGAGAGGTCATAAAATATATTTGATCTATCGCGACTCACACCCAACTTGGGCTTAGGAGGCAGTAACTGCACGGGTTTTAGCACAGATTACGTACGAACCCGGAGTTCCGTGGTTCAAGTCTCTCGGCCGGCAGTGTGTAATTGTAAAACAGCTTGCAATTAAATCTCACTCTAAGTCATTTCTAAAATCGAGGCAGTAGCTGCACGGGTTTAAGCACAGCTCACTGCATGTGATGACGTACGAACCCGGAGTTCCGTGGTTCAAGTCACATCTTGCAATTAAATCACACTCGGATGCTTGAAGCTGACCACTTGATCGTCTTAAATGTAGTCCTAGTTGCAAAAGAATCTCTACGTTGCAACAAAATTAAATTAAATAAAACATCACGTTAATATGCTAATGTTTTCACGTACCAGGCACCACACATACACTATACACACACAATAATATCAACTATCAACTACTCAACTACTGAATTGAAGATTGAATAACGGTAATAGTCCGGGAGCTGGCGTCAAATTTGACCGGACCATTTCAACAAAGCTTATAATATAATTAGTTCTATAATAACTCATTAAGAATTGCAATGTTAGCTGGTCCGAAAGCGGGGCTTAAGATTTTAAGAGGCTGTGGAACTTGCAAAAAATAAAAGATTTTTAAGTGAACCAGCAAAGCTAAAATTTTGTATAATGATAATTTACCAATTATATTTAACAAAAAAATATGTTAGCTGGACAGGGCAGGTGGAAAACCTTGTTAGATGTGCAGGTGAACATTAACAGTGACAATGTCAAAATAGTGACACATCGTTTATATCTTCTTCTACTGTTTACATAAAATGAAAACGACGTGTCACTATTTTGACATTGTCACTGTCACTGTTCACCTGCACAGCTAACAAGGTTTTCCACTTGCCCTGTCCAGCTAACATATTTTTTGTTAAATATAATTGGTAAAGTATCATTATACAAAATTTTAGCTTTGCTGGTTTCACTTGAAAATCTGATATTTTTTGAAAGTTTCGCAGGCCCTTAAATCTGCAGGCCACACGGTCGTGCCAGCTAACACTGCAATTCTTAATTAGTTATTATAGAACTAATTATATTGCAAAAATCAGCTTTGCTGCAATCACCCATGAAAATTTGACGCCAGCTCCCGGACTATAACGGTTACTACGAAAAGAGAAACAGAAATACCTATCTTTGTCTAATTTCTAACCGACTCTTCGACGCGTTGCTGTTGGCGGGAAATATAAAGTTTTGATTTGTTCATTTACCTACTGCTACTGTGGCTCAAAAATACTTTTTTTAAATTCGTAAATTTAATGGCAGTTTTTGTAAGGTAGGTACACATTTTTTGAACCAGTGATTTGATGATTGCATAATGGATATCTGAATAACCATGAATGGAATAAAATAAAATTTTAATGAATTATACAATGGCAAGGCAGTTACAAATTAAATAAACATGAAATAAAACAGTGACCTAGTACAGTTTTATTTAAAAACCTGTAAATTAAATTTGCGAATTAATTCTTTCAATTACATATTTAGTAAGTTGAGTAGGTACTATATGCCATAAAAATATATGCACGCAGTGGTAAATCACCTTGTATAGTATTTATTGTCAAACATAACTGAATAATAAGTAGATATATAATAATTTATTTCTTTAGATATTTGCAAGTCAATATCTATTCAACAATGTTTCTCCTGTATTCTTTTACCAGAAAAATATTTAATTCATTTTGTAGCTATTTATACATTTTGGCCATTTCAGTACACAATACTTTGTTTACAAACATGATTTTAATATATAAATGGGGTTAAATATCCTACCTTTTTGGAGTACTGGTTTTCATTTGAATTTTCTGCACAAATAATGTTTATAAACAACAGAAACTGTCACTTCACCATCAAATAGTAAACACAACTGATACAGAAATCGTAGGTTTCAGCTTGCATAAACTGGAACGTTGACACGTGCGCTACTATCGCACCGCGGTAGAAATAATTTAAATAACTAAAAAATATTTATATTTAATGAAATGATTGTTCGAAATATGAGTTCTGATAGCTTTCAGTTTATTTTTTCTACGGCCATTGAGTAATACATTCATTATGTAGGTAACTATAGTAAGATAAAGTAAAGACACTATTGTATTATGAATGGGGGTTTTCAAGCCTACGGCTTTTAAAGAAATACTTATTGGATATCAATTTTCAGCATGTATAAGTTATAGGAAAGTGATAATAATTGTTAATTTTGATAGAATTATTACCTCTTTATCGAAATGAAAATGTAAGTCTTTTGAATCGTTTATTGAAATGCGCCATGTGTGACGTAGCCAACATCGCTAGCAAACCAGGAATTGGTTCGTGCAAGTTCGTTTTTTGTCGTTTGGACGACGGACCACCAGTTGATTTTTCGATTTTTGACACGTTCACGGGTTCACGTTGTCGAGTTTGGTTAGGTTCAAACACGATTACTTACAGTTTATTGAAGAATTTTTGTGTTGGTTTTAATCGAAATGAAACGGCATGAAACAGTTTGGTTATGTTTTTCTGTTCAAGTTGACAAGATGTTGACTGTGTAAGGTAAGACCTACGTATCGGTCCTTGTCAGCGCGTTGAACGTATGTTCTAGATGTTGGTGACGTCACACTGTTACACGCGGCATCGATTTTCGCGGCACTTATTTTTTTAAACTTTATGAATTTTTTTCTGGCTTATTAGCAACTTTTAAGCGAAAAGAAAAAATACGAGGCTTATATTTTAATGTATAGATTAACATATAAAAAAACCAAAAAATCGTGAAAACCCCCATTCAAAATTCAATGCTATTGTATTACGAGCCCATTATTTAACACAGTTAATATCTTCATGAATAATGTAATAGTATTTTGTGCACCTAGGGAGGGAAGCGTGCTATTACTCCCGCGGGCGAAGCGGCGGTCCGAGCGAGGGCGCCGGCTTTGCTCAAGGGTGTAATAGCTATTACTCCCGCGGGCGAAGCGGCGACCCGAGCCGCAGGCGAGTCCGAGCGCGGGCGCCGGCTTCGCCCAAGGGAGTAATTGCTATTACTCCCGAGGGCCAAGCGGCGGCCCGAGTGAGGGCGCCGGCTTCGCCCAAGGGAGGAATAGCCTTCCCTCCCGTGGGACACACAATATTTTACGTCACGAGGGCCTCGAAATCACCTTTCTTGTAATGTTTTCCTCCCGCCAGTACCGGGAAGAAAACAGTGTTTTCCTCCCGAGCGGGAGGGAAAACTCGCTTCCCTCCCTCCATTAGCAAGAGGAAAACACTGCTTTCCTCCCCCGAGTGACGTAAAATGTTTTACATAAAAAGTCGCTTTCAATTCGTCTATAAACTTTTCATCCTCTTGAATTATAGTCATCATTATGCTCGTTAAATATTATACTATTTTCTAATCCTATGCTTTAATTTTCTTATTAAATATGGATTGTTTTGAATGACATTCATTTCGACAAAGATTTTCATTATGAAACACTCAGATAAAATTAATGTAAAAGAAAAGTATTTTTAATGAAAGCATGGGAGTAGAAAAAGGTGTATGCAACTCGTATATTATGGCCATTAATACACTCGTATATGAATTAGGATACTCGCCATGGCTCGTATCGTAAATTTCATACTCGCGTATTAATAGCTATATTATAAACTCATTTATTTATAGGTATGTATGTTTGTCCGGTTTATTATTTCCCAATTCGATCTGGAGTCCAAGGAAGACCGGCTTATGTCGTCGCCGTTGATTTGAAATGTTCCGAAACTTCGGATTATTGGACCAAACGGGGCACTGCAATTCTGTTAAGCTTAGCAAATTAATTACTTATAGTTAAATTTATAAGTTTAATGTACACTAAGCTGCTTAAATAAAATGTTTGTTTTTGATTATATTCATATTTATTTAAAGAATATACAATTTACACATAGGCACTTCAATACCACACGTCTCTCCTTGACAACAATAAGAAAACAAAAAAGACATTGACAAAAAACTACAACCATGTAAAATGAGCTACATAAAAATAAGTACAAAAGTGAAATAAAATTTCCATTAAATAGAATATAAATGAAAACGTTAGTTGTAGTTTTATGCCAACTACGAACTGGGCAAGATATTTACTGAGATCATATAAGGTACATATTTTATTTATTTGTTGAAAGATTGAAGAAAATGCCAGTTTAAAACTTCTACAGCTACTGGAGTATTAAAAGTAAACTTTATTAATAAAAATATATCAGAAAATAGTTCTCATATGGAGAGCACCAATTAAGTAAAATTAACTAAAACAATTTTACAGCCACGGATTTCACTAAACAATATTCGTTCATTAAAATCTCAAAGGTAGAAAATTGTGGCTTAAAATAAATTCACTAGTGTGTTGCTATAAATCAACTAACTAAAAACAACATAAAAATATCTAAAAAGTGTGCAACCAGTCACACTATCAAATATAAAAATTAAACTAAACCGGCGTCCTTTGCCATTCCGTGGAAAATAGAATTTTTATCTTGTAACAAGTTACTGGGTGAGTCGAACTCGACTATTTGGCCTTTATCTAAGACTATAACTCGATCGGAATCGAGGATTGTGTTCAGGCGATGTGCAATTGTTAAAATCGTGCATTCCGAGAACTCTGTACGGATTGTTCTTTGAATTAGATCGTCTGTTTCCAAGTCTACAGCTGCTGTCGCTTCATCGAGAATAAGTACTTTTGTTTTGCGGAGTAGGGCCCTTCCCAGGCAAATCAGCTGTCTTTGACCCACGGATAGATTTTCTCCTCCTTCTGTTACTTCGTGGTTCAATCCAGCAGGTAGTCCTACATTCAATCATTCAAAAATAAATTGAAATATTTGGCGAAGATTACACAGATCTATATAAACTGACAGGATAGCTTGGTCAAATGGGAAATGTCAAATGTCCCTTTATAATGAGGCACCATGTATTTCATTAAAACCATTAATTTACTGCACGTTTCGAAATTATTTTCAAATTCTCCTCAACAACAATTTGGCTTACTTTAAAACTTATTTTTAAAAAAGTGGGTTATTTTTGTTTTATTCGATGTTTGAAATGAATAAATTTTGTTTAGGGGTGATTTTTTTATGTGTTGATGTTTAAACCTAACCTTTGACGAAAGCTTTCAAGTGCGCATGCTCAAGCGCGCTCCATACTTCTTCATCAGTGTGAGTATCAAACGGATCTAGATTTAATCTCAAGGTACCAGAGAATAATACAGCATCTTGCGGAATTATAGTCAATCTAGATCTTAAGGCATGTAAACCAAGGGTTGCAATATTAATATTGTCGATTTCGATAGCCCCATCTGCTGCTTCGATGATCCTATATTCAATAAAAATTTGCATGTAAAGATTTCAAAAGATTTAGAATAAAATACCTGAATAAAGCTAAGGTAAGACTGGATTTTCCAGCACCGGTCCGACCTACAATTCCAACTTTTTCTCCTCCGTTTACAGTAAAATTGACGCCTTTTAAAACTAGATCTAGTCCGGGCCTGTACCTTACTGCGTAGTTTTTAAAATCAACTGTACCTTTTTCAGGCCAGGAGTTAGGTACATTTTGATTTGGAATAACCCAAGGGGCTTCTTGATTCGTCTCGCCGTATTCTTTAATTCTTTCAACGGCTACTATATTTGTTTCTACATCAGAGGTCATTCTTACCAACCAGTTAAGGGTTTGTGTAATCTTTAAATAAAGTAAAAATGTTACTCGGTTTTAGTTTTTGAAGTATTAAGGTATTAAGGGTGGCCATTCAACACCACAAAATATAATTGTAGAATGTTCATACACAGGAAAATGCATGCACAAGAAAATTCGTATATAGAAAATTTATATGTAATAAAATACCTGCATTAAAAGATTCGTTAACAGGAAATGGAAATCTAAAATTTTAGATTAGGCATAAATGCAAACTTAATAAGATGCAAACACAGGAAGACTCTTCAACACAAGTGGGATACACAAATCAGGTTGAACTGAACTAAATGAACAACCCAATACCATTATTGAGTCCCACATACTCGATTTTAACTATAACTATCTAAAATTCTACATTCAAATTGCCCTGTGAATGATTCTTTTGACGCAGGTATTTTATTAATTATTTTCCGTTGATCGTTTATTAATGAGTATCATTAATGTAAAAAAATCATGCATTTATGACCCCTATAAATGCATGATTTTTTATTAATCAACGATTTATTGGATGCGTTCAATACACGTAATATTGTATTATATTGACCAGCTCTAAGTTTTACCAAAATACAAAACAGAATTAAAAGAAATGATTTTCACACTTCTAGGTAAATAATATTTACGTAGAATTGCTTTAAAATGAATATAAAAGTAATAACATCATTCTAAAAACGAAAAAACCTTAAGATTTAGTACTGCTAATCAATATTAAGTGAACTGACTGCACCCGCTTCTCCCTGAAAACAGTTGATTTTTATTGTTGAGTTGTCCATTGTTGTCGATCCAATTATTATTATTATTATTATTATTATTAAGAAAATATGGAGTTGAGGACTGGGTCCTATGAACTCACTACTAATTGTGGTGAACATTTGAAGCGATCCTAATTTGTTATGGAATAAAATTGAAATTTTTTCAAATTAAAAAGGTATGACCAACGGAAAAATATTGTAACTAACTCATGTGTTAATAGGCGATTAATAATCTCAACAATTAAAAGTCTCAATTATTAATCGCCCTCATTAACACACTAGTTTGTTAAATAACTATTATGATATACATCTTCTGTGTATGAACATTTTTAAATTTTATTTTCTGATGTTCAACCCTGGCCCTAATAAACAAACCTGTAAGGCATAGCTGACTGACAATCCCACCTTGCCAGGGTGCATGTCCTCTCGGTTTATAACAGTAAACAAAGCGGCAAAGAAAATTATTAAATTGCCGACCATTTCTAATCTGACAGCCAACCATCTGTTCGCAATGATGCTGGGATAGTAACAGACTTGGTTGAAGTCAACTTTGGCTTCTGATTCGCTGATAAATCTATTCTGAACCCCATAGGCTCTGATTGTCTGCGTTCCTGTTACACTTTCTCCAAAATGGGAGTAAATTGGTGATCTTGAGACTGATTCTAAACGTTTTAACTGTCGAGACGTTGCTACGTAAAACCGTTGGATAAAGTAATAGACAAAACCGATCGGAATTATTACAGCTATGAAGATTGGAGTCGTAAAACTTATTACGAATAATGTTGCGACGACCTGTAAAAAGAAGTGACTGAAAAGGTATCTACCACTACAGGAAGAGTTCAGTTGCAGAAATTATCTAAATGATACCATAAAATTACAAAAATAACATCTAATCAATGATGGAAACACAACCTGAAGATGTTTTTTCTGTCCAGTTCACACGAAAAAAAATTTTCCTTAAAAGTTTCTTAAAAAGAGCTAGGAGCTGCCGTAGAAAAATTGTCAATACCGTTCACACTCTTTCTATAATAGTTATTTATGTATCTAGGACAAAACGGGAAACATTAAGGTACAAGCAAGTTGTTTACTTTTGTGAGTACCTTAATGACACTTATTTTTGTCTGAGATACATACAAAATTTGATTTCATACTCTTATATTCGAGTGCTATGCTTTATTTAATCATTGTATTCAATAATCATTGTCAAATGACAGGAATATTTTTATTTTATAAATGATGTTACCTAGCAGCAACTGCTTAGTTATAAATTTTGCGGCCTAGGCCTTTAAAGTTTGCGGCTTATAAATAGCCCGAAAAATGTCACTTTATGTCACAGTATGTAAAAAATATATTAAAGCAAGTGATCATCATTAACTTAAATAGAATTTTGCGGCCTAGGCCTTTAAAATTCTATTTCGCGGTCTATAAATAGTGCGAAAAATATTATTTTATGTCACAGTACCTATATGAAATAAAATATATTAAAGAAATTGACCGTAACAATATTTTATAAAAATAATTAGTTTTTTTGTATGAACGGTTTTGACAGTTTTTTTATGACAGCTCCTAGCACTTGTTTTATTTTCAACTGAACAAAAGGCCACAATGACACATTCAGAATAAACCCATGAAATCACATGCGACATACGTAAACGCTACAAACATCAAAAATAGAGAAAGAAAATTGCTGGATATCAGCCAAATTATTTTTATTCTACTGCTTAATCATTTGGCTGATATCCAGCAAGTTTATTTCTCTATTATCCGTCCATCCAAGAAAATCTTTCTTTTATCAAAAATAGACATCCTAAAAACAAAAAAATGCTAGGACAAAAAATATACAGAACACAATTATATGATAAGATAAATTTGGAAGCTTATGTAAGTATATTATCCAAAAATTTATCGAGTGCATTGCTACGAGTGAAATTGTATTGCAGCAATGTACGACATTAAAATTTTCTGGATATTAATCCATGTCGAGGGATATTCGCAAAGAAAATCGCACTACTTATTTTTTTTAAAATGACGTTCATAAATGTCTATAGAAATATTTCCGGAAATATAGCTACTATACAATATTTCCAAGAACAAATACGATTTTCATTAATCTATCGACACCACGAAGTATAAAATAAACAGGAGTAGACATTCCGTATCTTAGCAATATGATTTGTGACATTTAGGTTTACTCTGTGTAAGAAAGAAAGATCACTACTGGACCCGTGCGTTACCATCGTTATAGAATGAATAGTCCGAGCAGACCAGTATTTTCTGTCTCTCTCTAAAAGGTAAACAGAAAGACCATAATAATTGTGGTCTTTCTCTTTACCTTTTAGAGAGAGACAGAAAATACGGACCTGCTCAGACCATACATTCTATAACGATGGTTTATTTATTATTCATTCGCCCTAGTGTCCACTCCTGTCATGTATTATACTTCGTAGTCGACACCAAGCAAATATTAATCATTATTATTGAACAAGTTACTACCGTGTAATGCCGATTTTATATAAATTTAACGTAACTGATATGTACTTGCTGGGAAGCAATGTGGTCCCGGCTTTTAAATGTGACAAGCAATTATGATAATTTGGCATAGTGGTGTGTCGAATCGCAACGAAAATATTATACCTCGAAACAGCAGTAAATTGTATCGGAAATCTGCCGCGGTAAACCAGTGTCCAAAACGTCTACGTCTTTGGAGAACCGTGATAGGATTCGGCCTTGGGGAGTGGTGTCGAAAAAAACAAGGGGGGCTCGCAAAATGCCCGCGAGCATCGAGAGGTGCATGGCCCGGGCCGCGAACCAGCAGCCCAACTGCGGCGCCAAGTCCTCGAAAAACGATGTGAAAGCTGAAAACCACCAAAATAACATCTACTTACAACAAAATATTTATTTTTCTCAAAATTCAGAAGCATGAAAGAATCCCTATGCCTAGTGCCAGTGCACACGGGCATGCAACTCTATTAAGCCTAGCAAATAATGACTAATGATGAATGATTAATTATTATGTACAGTAAGGTGTTAAAATAAAATGTTTGTTTTTGATTATGTTTATATTTATTTAAAGAATATACAATTGACACATAGGCACTCCAATCACACGTCTCTCCTTTACAAACAATAAGAAAACAAAAAAGACATTGACAAAAAACTACAACCATGTAAAATGAGCTGCATAAAAATAAGTACAAAAAATGAAATAAAATTTCCAATAGACAGAATATAAATGAAAACGTTAGTTGTAGTTTTGTGCCAACTACAAACTGGGCAAGATATTTACTGAGATATCTCCAAAATTTGTATCGTAAGTACAAAGATAATAATGAAGACAAGTGACAAATGTGATGCGTATAATACTTGACGGTGTTATGAAAAATTGACACACTATTAGGTCAAAACAGTCAGGAATTATTCTAAATATCGTTAAACTGGTAAGGTACATATTTTATTTATTTGTTGAAAGATTGAAGAAAATGCCAGTTTAAAACTTCTACAGCTACTGGAGTATTAAAAATAAACTTTGTTAATAAAAATAAATCAGAAAATAGTTAAGTACTCATGGCGAGCACCAATTAAGTAAAATTAACTAAAACAATTTTACAGCCACGGATTTCACTAAACATATTCGTTCATTAAAATTACGTTACATCAAACCATGTTAACGAATTGATAAGATCTCAAAGGTAGAAAAATGTGTCTTAAAAATAAATTCACTAGTGTGTTGCTATAAATCAACTAACTAAAAACAACATAAAAATATCTAAAAAGTGTGCAACCAGTCACACTATCAAATATAAAAATTAAACTAAACCGGCGTCCTTCGCCATTCCGTGGAAAATAGAATTTTTATCTTGTAACAAGTTACTGGGTGAGTCGAACTCGACTATTTGGCCTTTATCTAAGACTATAACTCGATCGGAATCGAGGATTGTGTTCAGGCGATGTGCAATTGTTAAAACCGTGCATTCCGAGAACTCTGTACGGATTGTTCTTTGAATAAGATCGTCTGTTTCCAAGTCTACAGCTGCTGTCGCTTCATCGAGAATAAGTACTTTTGTTTTGCGGAGTAGGGCCCTTCCCAGGCAAATCAGCTGTCTTTGACCCACGGATAGATTTTCTCCTCCTTCAGTTACTTCATGGTTCAATCCAGCAGGTAGTCCTACATTCAAAAATAAATTGAAATATTTGGCGAAGATTATACAGATCTATATATAAATTGACAGATAGCTTGATCTAATGGGAAATGTCCCTTTAAAATGAGGCACCATGTATTAATTCAGCTGCCATATTGAGTCACGTAAAATGATTGACCAATCCGATTCGTTGAAATGGATGTCATACGTCATGTGGTCAAACTAACTGCGCACTCGCGCTATCCAGTGAATAAACCGATTGCGTCACAATGGTTGTGTATTGTGACGGAATTAGTTGATTCGCTGAAGGGACTATGCGTACGTTACTCAATATGGCACTCGATCTACATGTCGGCACAAGTCTTGTAGTGACTCTTGAAGTGTGACACTTCAATAAAATTCATCAAGAAATCTTAAAACTTTCATCATAGTTTAACTATTTAAAAACTTCATACAATGTAAATTTTATTGACTATTTAACTAAGATACTTGTGTACTTTTGCTTGACAATGGGCGAAACGTCGCTCTTCTACATGTAACTCAATGTTCATTAAAACCATTAATCCACTAGGTACACGTTTTGAAATTATTTTCAAATTCTCCTCAACAACAACTTGGCTTACTTTAAAACTTATTTTTAAAAAAGTAAGTTATTTTTTGTTTATTTGATGTGTGGAATGTATAAATTTGTTGAGGGATGATTTTTTTATGTGTGGATGTTAAACTAACCTTTGACGAAAGCTTTCAAGTGCGCATGTTCAAGCGCCCGCCATACTTCTTCATCAGTGTGAGTATCAAACGGATCTAGATTTAATCTCAAGGTACCAGAAAATAATACAGCATCTTGCGGAATTATAGTCAATCTAGATCTTAAGGCATGTAAACCAAGGGTTGCAATATTAATATTGTCGATTTCGATAGCCCCATCTGCTGCTTCGATGATCCTATATTCAATAAAAATTAGCATGTAAAGATTTCAAAAGATTTAGAATAAAATACCTGAATAAAGCTAAGGTAAGACTGGATTTTCCAGCACCGGTCCGACCTACAATTCCAACTTTTTCTCCTCCGTTTACGGTAAAATTGACGCCTTTTAAAACTAGATCTAGTCCGGGCCTGTACCTTACTGCGTAGTTTTTAAAATCAACTGTACCTTTTTCAGGCCAGGAGTTAGGTACATTTTGATTTGGAATAACCCAAGGGGCTTCTTGATTCGTCTCGCCGTATTCTTTAATTCTTTCAACGGCTACTATATTTGTTTCTACATCAGAGGTCATTCTTACCAACCAGTTAAGAGTTTGTGTAATCTTTAAATAAAGTACAAATGTTATTCGGGTTTAATTTTTGAAGTATTAAGGGTGGACATTCAACACCACAAAATAAAATTGTAGAATGTTCATACACAGGAAAATGCATGCACAAGAAAATTCGTATCTAGAAAATTTATATGTAATAAAATACCTGTATTAAAAGATTCGTTCACAGGAAAATGGAAATCTAAAATTATAGATTAGGCATAATTGCAAACTTAATAAGATGCAAACACAGGAAGTCTCTTCAATACAAGTGGGATACACAAATCAGGTTGAACTGAACTAAATGAACAAGCCAATACCATTCTTGAGTCCCACATACTCGGTTTGAACTATAACTTTTCTACATTTGCATATTCGTGTTTTGCATTTATGGCCAAATCTAAAATTCTACATTCAAATTTTCCAGTGAATGATTCTTTTGGTGCAGGTATTTTATTTATTACTTATGATTAGCATTTTCTGTGTATGAACAATCTTTAATTGTATATTCTGGTGTTGAACCCATTCCCTAATAAACAAACCTGTAAGGCATAGCTGACTGACAATCCCACCTTGCCAGGATGCATGTCCTCTCGGTTTATAACAGTAAACAAAGCGGCAAAGAAAATTATTAAATTGCCGACCATTTCTAATCTGACAGCCAACCATCTGTTCGCAATGATGCTGGGATAGTAACAGACTTGGTTGAAGTCAACTTTGGCTTCTGATTCGCTGATAAATCTATTCTGAACCCCATAGGCTCTGATTGTCTGCGTTCCTGTTACACTTTCTCCGAAATGGGAGTAAATTGGTGATCTTGAGACTGATTCTAAACGTTTTAACTGTCGAGACGTTGCTACGTAAAACCGTTGGATAAAGTAATAGACAAAGCCGATGGGAATTATTACAGCTACGAAGATTGGGGTCGCAAAACTTATTACGAATAATGTTGCGACGACCTGTAAAATGATTGCTTATGTATTGAAGGAAGTGGTTGAAAAATTGTCTACCACTACAGCAGGAGTTCAGTTGCAGAAAATATCTAAATGGTACAAGGAAACTACAAAAAAACATCTAATCTATGATGAAACCACAACCTGAAGATGTTTTTTCTGTCCAGTTCACACGAAAAAAGTTTTTCCTTAAAAGTTTCTTAAAAAAGTGCTAGGAGCTGTCATAAAAAATTATCAATACCGTTTATACGGGGAAATTATTTCTATAATAATTATTATTTATGTATCTACAACAAAAAGTGAAACATTAAAGTACAAGCAAGTTATTTGTTTATTTGTCAGTACCTTAATGACAGTTTTTGTCTGAAATAAATACAAAATTTTATTTCATACTCTTATATTCGAGTGCTGTGCTTCTTTTATTCATTACATTCAATAATAATTGTCAAATGACAGGAATATTTTTATTTTATAAATGACGTTACCTAGCAGCAGCTTTGTTATAAAGTTTGCGGCCTATAAATAGGCCGAAAAATGTCACTTTCTCACAGTATGAAATAAAATATATTGAAGCAAGTGATCTTAATTAACTTAAATAGAATTTTGTGGCTTAGGGCTTTAAAATTCCATTTCGCGACCTATAAATAGTCCGAAAAATTACACTTTATGTCGCAGTATGAAATAAAATATATTTAAGCTAGTGATCTTATCTATATGTTATAGAAATAATTATTTTTCCCGTATGAACAGTCTTGACAGGTTTATTTGACAGCTCCTAACGCTTGTTCTACTTTCAAGAAATTTTAAAGAAAAACTTTCCTCGTGTGAACTGGGCATTAGAAAAATTTCCTTGTACCTATATCTATGCAAGTAGCTAAGAAAGGAACTATTATAAAAATTGGTTTCTTGCAAATATGCCTTTCTGAAGGTAGTATAGTCTTGACTGGTTTCATGCAACTTTTGTTCTAAAAATTGAAAAACTGAACAAAAGCAGCCACAATGAAACATTCAGAATAAACCCATGAAACCACATGCGACATACGTAAACGCTACAAACATCAAAAATAGACATCCTAAAAACAAAACAAATACTAGGACAAAATATACGGAACACAATTATATGATAAGATAAATTTGGAAGCTTATGTAAGTATGGGTCATGTGCTCATTGGTGTATGTTACAGCCAAACGATCTAATCGCTCCGTAGCTAGATGTTTAAATTTGGCAGTAACATAATCAAAAGATTTAAAAACTAAAACTGAGGGTTGAAATTGAAGTAAGAGATTTTAAAATCAGAAGCAAACGCTTGCGAAACGACCATCACGGTTGAAATTAAACACATTTATAATTACGGAGATTGACGTTGACTCACAGTCAGGAACACATACGAGTATGCACATATTCAAGGGGTCGCCACTTTAGTATTAAAGACTGATCACATAGCTTATCCGAGGTAGTAGCTGCACGGGTTTAAACACAGCTCTCTGCATGTGATGACGTACGAACCCAAACTGACCACTTTATCGTCTTAAATGTAGTCCTAGTTGCATATTAGAATCTCTCCGTTGCTGTTTTAAATTTCACAGGTCGGCGCACGGATTGAGATTCTATCTGCACCAAGACCAATCGATCGCAGTGGTTGGATTCCACATGTATTATTCTTGAACAATATAAAATATTTAGGCAGCTGCAAGTTCCAAGGAACGCTTTCGACTTTTAATTGTTCAAAGTATAATTCGTATTTTTAGGTAACAGCAGTGTGACCCCAATTAACAAATTCAAATTTATTCCCTGTTTCATTATAAAAAGAACGCTCTAATACATTGCTGTCATGCTGTCAAATTCGTAACCATGGATATGATAAATCCCCTGGTTCACGTTAATAAACTCACTGTATAAACAGAGGAGTGGACACTCCGTATCTTAGCAATACTGTAGATTTGTGACTTTTCTGTTTACCCTGTGTTTACCGTGCGTTTCTATCATTACCGTTGTTTATCGTCATAGAATGCATGTTCCGAGCTGGCCCGTATTTTCTGTCTCTCTCTAAGGTAAACAGAAAGGCCACACTTCATCCGCTCTAGTGTCCACTTCTGTCATATATTATACTTCGTGGTCGCAAATATTAAAATCCAGTGCAGTGCTGAATTTTAGTGAGTTGAACAAGTTACTGGCACCGTGTAACGCCGCCTTTATCTAAATTGAACGTAGCTGAGTTTGTTGGGAAGCTATGTGGTCCAGACTTTGATATGTGACAGGCGAGAAAGCAGTAAATATTGATAGAGTCTGTGTTTAATCTTTCGTGATGATAATTTGGCATAGTGGTATGTCGAATCGCAACGAATATATACCTCGAAACAACAGTAAATTGTATCGGAAATCTGCTGCGGTAAACCAGTGTCCAAAACGTCAATGTCTTTGGAGAACCGTGATAGGATTCGGCCTTGGGGAGTGGTGTCGAAAAAGACAAGGGGGGCTCGCAAAATGCCCGCGAGCATCGAGAGGTGCATGGCCCGGGCCGCGAACCAGCAGCCCAACTGGGGCGCCAGGTCGCAGAAGAACGATGCGAAAGCTGAAAACCACCAACAACATCTACAACACACCCAGTGCTTTACAATAGGGTCGTTTACCGGTCACCGGGGGACCGCCCCACTTCATCTACTCCATTTTTTCTACAGCAAAATTTTTTCTACCTTTTATTTTTCTACTCCATTTTTTCTACCACAAAATTTATCTACCTTATTATATTTCTACTAATTTACTAATTCTACTACTTTATTTTTGCTACTATTTCTACTACTATTTTCTTCTTTTTTTAATATTCAATTTTCATAAGAGTATTTATCAAAAACGGAGTATGTTGGACTCACGAATGGTAAAAAGGTTGAATTATTTAGTTTAGTTTCATGTCGGAAAAATATGAGTAGAAAAAATGGAGTAGAAAAACCGCACAGGAAACATGCACACAAACATATACAGGCTATTTCTATACCTCTGCACGATACTTAAATAGGTTATACAGGTGGCGCACTTAAGACGATCCACCCTTAATAACTTGGAAACGGATTGTGATAGGCATACCCGGTTTGCGCTATATGTTTTAACATCTAGGGAGCCACATTTTACTAATTTTTTTGTCACTCATCTCATCCCCACCACTTTCAATTTTTAAATCTTAAATACTCTTTGTGACATATCAAATAGGTAATAGCTTTTGAAAAATGACATTGATATTTGAATAAACCGTTTTAAAGTT
Source organism: Agonum fuliginosum (assembly GCA_947534325.1). Lineage (NCBI taxonomy): Eukaryota > Metazoa > Arthropoda > Insecta > Coleoptera > Carabidae > Agonum > Agonum fuliginosum. Next base: position 44,435,152 of record OX384029.1, read on the forward strand.
AGCAACAATAGTTTATAATATTTTAAAAACAAAAATATTAGTAAAATGTGGCCTCTAGATGTTAAAACATATAGCACAAACTGGGTATGCCGTTCTAAAGTTATAAAGGATGGATCGTCTTAAGCGCGCCACCTGTATCATTTGATGTAATGATTACAGACAAAAAAGATTTTTTCAAAATTCGCAAAAATAAGGGTAGTGAAAATATTAGTTCCATTTGTTTGAACGTCCGTTTAACTGTTTATTTATCATGTTATTTATAAAATAAAATTATAATTACTATAAGACTATCTAATACAAATAGTCTCTTATCGATGGCGTCAATCCAATACTGCGTAAGTCCAATTTTGGGTAAAATGAGATTTTCGCGCCATTTGTTAGATTGAAACATTTTCCATCTACCAATGAACGTATTTATACACTAACCAATCCGCTTTGATTTTTAATAAATATAATCTAATAGTGCGTAACTCGTAAGTCAGTGAAATACGTCGTAAGTCGAGGCAGGACGAACATAATAAGTGTGGTTATTACATAGGTGAGTGTATAACCACTTATTTCTTAATAATTATGTTTAAAATATTGAACTCATGAATTAATTTATGTTCTTTTTTCTTCGGTTTTCAATTATTTATAGTAAATTGCATGTTCCAAAGTCCGTTTAATTAAAAATTATTATAATTTTATTGTGGTATTGAGATACGCATTATTCTTTTAAAATAAATTCTGAGATACGCATTATTGACTAAGTACTATTTAAAATTTATTATTATGAAAAATATGCAACAATAAACTAATTATTGCATATTTTGCAGACAGTATTATCAAATCTGGAGGCAAAAAATTACTCGAATTGACATTAGATTTATTTTGATTTTTGATTGATTGATTCTGACAATAAGTCGTAAGTACCGAATTAATTTATAGCAATAAGTCGTAAATCTGATATTTTTTAATAATACTAAATTTGCATCAATATTACCCTGTATCCTATTGCACAATAAAATAATTTATATCATAAATTATTTTTGTGGAAAGTAATACGATAATAAAATTTTAAAGTTTTTTTAACCTCCTGCAAAACTGTCATTTCAGACTTACGCAATATTAGATTGACGCCATCGTTATGTAATAATTAATAAATACACAGTTAAATGGACTTTCAAACCAGTGACACTAAAATTTTCATTTAAAAAAAAAATCTATAATCAGTATATCAAATTATATAATCTATGAAAGTTTCGTGCAGAGGTATAGAAACATCCTGTATACGTGTATATATTTTAATGTCATATAGTGCTCAACTTACTTGTTAGAAGTGAAAGAATTTTTTCAAAATTCGCAATTTTAGTTTACAGGTTTTTTAATCAAATATTTTTGGGTCACTGTTTTCAAATTGAATTTTATTCAGTTCTTAGTTAATAAGATATCCATCATACAATCAACAATCCAGTGGTTTTAAAAATGTGCTTCATACGAAAACTGCCCTTTAAATTTACAAATTTAAAAAAATATATTTTTGTTCCATGAACAGTAAGTTGAGTATATAATTATGCCATTGAAATAATATATGCACGAAGTTGTGAATCACCTGTATATCCGCACACAGACAATAAACCTATCCTGTCGAACTACGGTTGCATGTTTGAGTCTTGAGCAACCGTTGAAGGAAGCGAGTACGATAGATACAAAGTATCATAATATGATGAGTGAGACAACAAACTGGTGCGCAGTACGCTGTGTCAACAGAAAATGAGGTAAATTTGAATTCTACAACTAATTTCAAATTTTAAAAATGTAGAGGAACAGTTTGACTCAATTTAAAGACATATTGATTTTAAAGTATTTACCGTAAATAAATCAAACTAATCGTAAATGTGAGTTCGATGAGTAACTAACAATACATAAGTACTATATCTGCTGTCTCTATCCTGCATTGTGTTAGCATCGCTTACAAAAACCAACACGTTTGTCTAATAAATTTATTCGAAAATTGAGTTATGATGCATTCTATTTCATCAGAAATAAAATTGAACTATAGTATGTATTATAAGACCAATGGTACAACCTATTGGCAAAAGCTTGATGTCTCACTAAACACTTGTAACTTTGTATCTATCGTACTCACTTTTTCTAACTGATGCCCAATGCTCAATAATGCGCGCAACCAAAGTTCAGCAGGATAGGTATATTGCGAACTAGTCCGGTAACTGAGATTTTTGGACGATTTAAGATATTATATATCTTTAAAAAGAGACAATATTGGACGCAATTTCATTTGCATTTTAGATATTTCAGAGCATGATTTAATTGTCAAAAAATGTTGGTGAATCATTATATTCAAAACTGCAAATATGATCGCACATGTATACGTCGAATTTTGATTGGTTATACCAACGGTTAATTTTTGTTGAGCAAAATTTTTTATAACAGCAATAAGCAAGCAATTAATATTTTATTATATTTAGTATACTTAATCTAAAAGTAAACGACCCCATTTCTATACAAATACAAATCAAACGCATACAAATCATTTAATTTAAGGGTGTAAGATTTGCTCCTAAACAAATTCGGTATGGTAAACATGTTTAACAATTCACTAAACTAGTTGTTCTACTTCTTGATATCAAAGAGTAAACGGTGAATAAAACAGTGCAAAAAAGTGTAAATAAAACCATCTCCGAACCTTAACCAAGTGGTTTTGTTTTTGTCGTAGTTATATACAGTGCTGCTGGAACTGTGCCTCACCAAAGCGTAGTCACTATTCTAAGCATGCTTTCGCAATGAAAATGCAGATCTAACATGGTATCGTGTCTGGTGTCATTGTGAAGGAATATTTACAGGATATGGACTCGTCTACACCTGGATTCAACAAATCGCAAGTGTAGAATTATCAAATAATTGTGTCCCATATTTCTTACAAAATAAAGTAATAAATCAATGAAAGTAAATAACAATAAATGAGACGAGTAAAGTGACGGGAGCTGTATTCTATTTGACACAGTATCAGACCACTTAAACCCTGTTCACTCATTGATTCTTTGAGGATTCTTGCATGCTTCTAAACCCCGGAAAAAAGAAATTCACTGTTTTGAAGCTATCAATTCTTCTATTTCTAGACTCATTGGAGATTCAATTTAGCGGCGTCGCTATTTGACAGGCCAATAAAATATATGCACGAAATTGTAAAAATCATCCTGTATAGTATTTCCCAAATGAATGTTTTTTTAAAATTTGGATACGGACTAATTTATTCGTAGCTAAGTTAGTTGTAAAAGATCAAAGTATCAAATAGAATAAACCAGTTTAACTTGTAAACACTTTACGAGTCTAGCTGTATTTTTTCGCTAAGTTCTATTTGATCCAACTGATCACAAATATTGTTTATAATTCAAAATGATCTTATTTTATTACTCCTTCACTGATTCAAAGCGTGGCCATTCAACAAAAAAATTCTAGAATATTCATACAGGAAAATGCATGCACAAGAAGATTCAAATCTAGAAAATTTATACGTCGCTAATAAAATATCTGTATTAAAAGATTCATTCACAGAAAAATGCAACTCTAGAATTTTAGATTCGGCATAAATGCGCAAACATAGGAAGACGCAAATCTAGGAAACTAGCTTGTCTCTTCAAAACAAGGGGAATGCACAAAATAGATTAAACTGAACTAAATACCATTTTGATTCCCACATACTCGGTTTTGACTACAACTTTTCTAGATTTGCATCTTCCTGTGGTTGTATTTAAGCCAAATAAAAAATTCTGGATTTGAATTTTCCCGTGAATGAATCTTTTAAAGCAGGTATTTTATTACTTATAAATTTTCTAGATTTGCATCTTCTGGTGTTGCATTTCCTGTGTATGAACATTCTAGAATTTTATTTTCTTGAACCAATTCCTATTTAGAGCCGTAGATGTGAACTAACTGAATCGGATGGATGTGAATGAACGTAGCGAAATAATACATCTGTGGAACGTACCCTAAATAAACAAAACAAGGCTTGTTTCATATGCTGTGGCAAAGACATATCAATGGTATTAACATCACTACTAAACCGACTGAGAATTCTGCCGACAGGAGTAGTGTCAAAAAACGAGTTCGGCGCTCGCAACACTGAGATCAGGGTAATCAAATGCAATTTCTTCGCTGCTTTTAAACCTCCGATGTTAATTGTCAACGACGATATAAACGTAGACACCACTGAAAATAAATACGACATTTGGACCAGCATGGCGACAGATATCACTAGATTCAAACATTCAATGCGCACAAGCCACGAAAAGTCACATGTGGTAAGCTTTACTTCTTCCTTGTACCCTATTCACTTTGGCTGCTTTTGCTCTACTGAGCAAGGTAACACATAAGTTATTTACTACGAAGAATGATAAGTGCTTCAAATCACACATAAATTACCTTCATGTTTTTGAGATATAATGTTTTTGATGATTTGGTTCTAGATGTAAAAACCGCGTTTCGGTATCTGGTTTAGTTTAAGAGTTATTTTTCATTTTTTCCAAGTTGTAACTTTGGATTAAAGTAGAAGCACCGAATCAGACGAGGTGGTAATTCAAAAGAAATGGCCTATAAATGGCTATGACTATGATCTATGTCGTCATCAACGAATATTTTTACATGTAAAATTATTGTTTGTGACGACTGTCAAAGCCATTTATAGACCATTTCTTTTGAATCCCCACCTCGTCTGATTCCGTGCCTCTACTATAACTAAAAAACTAAGCAAGATACAGAAGATCTGTTTACAGTATTGTGGTCATGGTGCTTTAATTTTAAATTTAGAATTTTTTTCAAATGACCACCCCAAAATATCGAAAATGGTAAGAGATGCGTACTTGCTTTTTTCACCATTCGATACCTCGTGTTGGATTATGGGGGTATACAAATTTTTGCCGAAAAATTCCGACGGATACATTTTTAGAAGAAATTTTCGGAAATGGCAAGAATACTAAGATTTTTCTCGATTTTTGAAAATCCTTCATAAAAAATATACCTACCCGTCGGAATTTTTCGACGATAATTTGTATATCCCCATAATTCGAAGCGAGGAATTGAATGGTAATAAAATAAAATCTGTATCTATTACTATCTTTGATATTTTGAGGGGTGGTCATTTTTGAAAGAAAAAATCAAAAATTTTAAATTTCTAAAATTTGGTTATTAATTCATTAAAGCACCAAAAACACAATACCACAAACAGATCTTCAATATCTTGCTAGTTTTTGAGATATTGAGATCCAAAGTTACAACTTGGTAAATTTGACGAGTTATCGAAATACACAAGATAAAAATTTTGGTATTTTTTAACGTAAGTGCGTAGATTTTTAGAAAAGTACAGTATGCATTGTGAAACACGTGCAAAAATATAAATACAAAAATTAATGGAAAGTGCTGTCCTTATAAAAGAACCTAAAGACGATCTTAGATAACTACAAGTACTTACCAATAGTGAAAGATTTGAAAAATGCACTGAAATTGCTGTTTACAAAGATTTATCAATTTTTGTTGTGAAATTATTTCTAGATCAATTTGTGTGATCTATAAGATCTAATTTTTTCTAAACTTGTTCGTTAAATTGAATATTTTGTAAAGGTAAATAATCTTTATTATTTTGAATTGCTCGACTTTTAATATGAAGTAAATATATTTTTCTTTTTAATGTAAAGTAAAGTAACAGTTAAATATTTTGACTAATAATAGTTACTGATCTTTTTATTTTTGATTAAAAAACGATTCCTTATTCCTGATCTGATCTCAAAAAGGATTCATTCATAAAAATTATCTATGATCTGTCCTTACTGTTCTTGATACTTAGTATACTATTGGAGAAGAAGTCAAATTAATAAAGTCCAAGAAAACACCAACGTTTCGACTGTAAATCAGTCTTCATCAGGGTGATAATTTGGTATTAAAAATTAAGATTTCTGTAAAATATTTTTTCAAAATCGGCATGAAAATCGTCATTTCCAGAATAATTTGCGGCATGAAAGTAAGATTTTCATGACTAGGCATGAAAATTTTATTTTCATGCCTAGTCATTTTTACTTTCAACTTTGTTTACTTGTCATGACAACTTTTTCTAAAATTTGTGACAGCTCTGATGATTTGTCACAGCTCTGATGATTTATGCAAACCTAATTTTTTTTATAATTTTAAGCTTAATTGCCGATTTAAAAAAAAATAGAATACATCACGCGTCATAAAAATGTCTTTGCTTGACTCGGAGGCTTTGAAGAAATGCTCGGACGCTGCGCATCCTCGCATTCTTCAAACGCCTCCTCGTCTGCAATGAAACATTTTCATGACTTGTAATGTAATATACTATTACATGATATTTTTTAATTTTTAATAACCAATTATTATCATCCTGATGAAAACTTATTTGCAGCCGAAACCTAAGACAAAATATTAACTAGACGAGTAAAGGGCTAGTTTTACGTGACTCAAAGATTGTCGAGAGAAATAGAGATAGTTTGGGTCACGTGAAGATTATTTTGACTTTGACCTTATTGGCTGCTAATGACGTACTGAAAATATGAAATGACATTTCAATTTGAAACTTTACAGATATATTTCGATTACTAGAAAACATTGAACAGTTTCGAATATTTTGTTGTATTTTTCTAAACGAACCAACTATATTGAAAACCTTATTTGTGGAAATTAAACTCTTTGACATTTTCATAACGTGACATACATATTTTTAAAATTTTTTAAATCTGTTTAGTTTCCTTCAAAAAGGTTCTAAATATATTTGCTCCGTTTAGATAATTACAATAAAATATTCGATACTGCTCAATGTTGTCTATGGATTAAAATATGTTCGAATTGAATTATCATTTCATATTTTCATTACGTCATTAACAGCCAATAAGGTCTAACTAGTTTTATTTAACTTGAAACATGGGATCTTTCATATCCATGGTTACGAATTTGACAGCGTTTCATTTAAAATAGAACACAGGCTGTCATTGTCAAGTAAATATTACCTGTCAATTAGGGTTGTGTTGTTGAAAATAAGGTATACAACATGTATACAATTAAAGAAAAGGAGCAAAAATGATAGTTTGTGTAATGCAGATGTTAGCCTCAGACAAGTATCTGATTTATTTCGTGTATTTGAGAATTTGTTATAAATTGTATTCTGAAAAAATATCGATTAAATGTTTATATTTCTTGCAACTTTTTTCATTTCTGAAATGATTAGAAATGCATACATATTTCATTTGCTATGTTCTATTTTAAATGAATCGCTCTAATACATTGCTGTGAAATTCGTAACCATGGATATGAAAGATCCCATGTTTCACGTTAAATAAAACTCACGGTATAATGAAATTGAATGAAGTCTAGTTAATACCGTGAGTTTTATTTAACGTGAAACATGGGATCTTTCATATCCATGGTTACGAATTTGACAGCAATGTATTAGAGCGATTCATTTAAAATAAAACATAGGCTGTCATTTTCAAGTAAATATTACCTCTCAATTAGGGTTGTGTTGTTGAAAATAAGGTATACAATTGAAGAAAAGGTGCAAATGATACGTTGGTATAATGCAGATGTTAGCCTCAGACAAGTATCTATCTGATTTATTTCGTGTATTTGAAAATTTGTTATAAATTGTATTCTGAGAAAATATCTATTAAATGTTTATATTTCTTGCAACTTTTTTCACATCTAAAATGATTAGAAATACATACATATTTCTTTTGCTATGTTCTATTTTAAAGTAGTTCGGTCGTCAATTGAAGTCTTTGATTTTGTATTGAAAATGGTCTGGTTGAATAGAAAATTTAATATTATTTTCAAAAGTGCCAAGAAAACATGCCCTTGCGGTACTCGTTTTTGAGAAAAATGAGTTTGAAGTTCACTGTTTTTACATGGGCTCTTATGGAAAACGACACTTTTGGTTAAGTAAAATTGAAATTGCGCCGTAAAAGTTCGTTGAATAAATAGTGGCAAATTGATATTTGGAAAGGTAATATATTAAGGCTTCGTTATGCATAGTCAAAACTCTACGTTGCCGATGTAAATAGCCCAAAAAATGGGAAAATATGTGACAAAATCACGACCAAGCGGAAGCCGATCGGGCGTCACGTTCTGCAGGGTTGCCAACTGCGAAGCGTGGGAAATTTAAACGCAGATTTGAATGTTAACCTTTTATTTCTTGAAACAGATTGGATTGAAAAATCAATGATTTTCATGATTTTAAGTCATTTATCAAGAACTCGTTTTTATAAACACACTATCGTATTTATCATTTCTGTGTTTACATTTGAATGCCTCGGACAATGCTGCCAACTGTGTCGACGCCATAACCTGGCCCGAGTTATGACACCGGGTGATTGACTAGTCAAGTTGCGAATGAAATTACAAGATTTGTAAAATACGACTATTTGTTTGAGAACCAGATGCATAAAAATTCATAATAAAATATTAAAAACCGTTACAGTCGAATTTCACTTCATAAATTGACAACAAAAAACGGACTGAATTTGACTAGCGTCAACGACGACCGAACTACTTTAAATGAAACGCTCTAATACATTGCTGTCAAAATCGTAACCATGGATATGAAAGATCCTATGTTTCACTTTAAATAAATCTCACGGTATTTGGTCTTAGGTCGAAACGTTAGTGTATCATTGGACTTGATTAAATTGACTGCTTGGATAATGGAGCTTCTACGGAGCTAATTATATTATTTTTGACATAAACATCATCTCAATGAAGATAAGTTGTGTGTGACATGGAATTTGTGTGATGAATACCGCAAAAAAACACGTGGTCCAGCCCCTCAACGTCATCGGTAGCACGCTGTCTACCGTGTCGACGTCCTTGGCGAACCGGTTGAGGATGCGGCCTACAGGTGTAATGTCAAAGAAGCTGGTGGAGGGCGCGCGCAGCACGTTCACCAGTAGCTGGTCGTGCATGAGCTTCGCCCCCGACAGCGTGCCCACGTACAGCGTCAGCGACGAAAAGAACACGGATATTGCTGCAAGAGTAACAGTCTTCTTCCACAAACCACTACAGTACAACATAATATCTTTATTCTGGAGCAAGCTGTCATCACTATATAGATCTCTATCTTGTAACAGTTATTGGAAGTTGTCAAATAGACATTAAATCTTGAAGAACTACGCTTCGTGCATGGTTATATTTATCAATATTATCGAAGTATTAAAAAAATACAGAAAATTAGTCAAATACCAGTCTGTCAGTGTACGTATTGCAAAGTTTCGTATGTATGTCTATTTGACAGCTTCTAAAGTCACCATTATAGGCGCTGCAATCTAATCGAGGATCGAGATCGCCTATACGTCCAAATGGGTTAATTGGGTATTCAAAATATTGACGGTTTAATTCTTTTTCATCAACTGTCAATGCTTCGTATGCAATCTGACTTATGTGATATGAAATTAGAGATAAAATTATACAACGTGTTTTTAAGCTGAGCGTCCATTGAGTCGGTGAAGCGGCGCGGCGCGACGCGACGCGGCGCGGTTTAAAAAAAGTAGGTTCGTCCACTGGAGCGCGGCGCGGCGCGACGCGGTGCCGATCAGATCTGTATTTTTCTGTTTTGTTTTTCCAAACAATAGCTTTAAGTTCTATTGACAGTTTTTGTATGACATGTTGATGCAAACAATCACAACAAGATTTTTTTATATTAAAGCAATACAATAAAATTTCTTTAAATTCTGCATAGCTTAGATAGTAATTTAATTATTTAGTAGTTATAGGTTATAGGTAATAAAAATAACAAAAAATATGAATATAACTTGAATATAATGTTTCTACCTGAATAGAGTATTTCGGTAATTTTTGATTTTTTAATGCTATTCTGTATAAAAAATTTAAAAATACGTATATTTTTGTTTTATTATACAATGCTCCGTTTAGCTAAAAAAATATTTAAAGTCGAATTGCATGACTTGATGACGTATGCAAGTTACGAACTTTGTACATTTAAAATGATTAATATATACCTCCAAACGAAAAACTAGACTACAAGAAATATGTATGTATTGTTTCATAGTCGTAAATAAAAATAGCCTTAAAACTTGATCTTAGAGTACCTATACTCAAGTTTTTGGGTTGCTCCAGAATATTTTATATATGTTGTACGGAAACGAATGAGATTTTGAAAACACTTTTTAAAATACCAGATTAAAAATATTCATTATTACTTAGTTTTGCAGATGATTAGCTTGCTTCATATTTCTACATTTACACAAATTACAAAAAATAGTATTAATTAATTCAACTGCAAAAAGTAAATAGATCTACAGCTTTAAAAAATTGTACTAATGTGGTCGTGAGTGAGTATTCAAAATTTTTTCGAGTGCCAATAAAAGTGAAAAACATTATTTAATTTAAATGAGTGAAAAATTCAGCTGCATTTGTGGAAAAATCCTGCGTCGTAAATAACAGTCTGTCCACATTGTTCTATTTCCAAAATAAATCAAAACAAAATAACAATAACGTAAACAAATGTGTTAACTGTAAATTAGTATAATTAGAAACTAAAAGCAACAGAAAAAGCAGCTCATAAGCAACAAAGCACATAAAAAAACCTAGGAACGATGTAACACCACCTTCTATGATGTGATTCATGATTCAGAAGCCGATGATATTAATTCTAGTTAGTTACCGTAAAGAGCATTTGAATCATAGATCGCAACAACGGCGGGAGTAAGTTGTCCACTATATCAATGTCAGAGGAAAACCTGTTGAGCATACGTCCGACTGGTGTTACATCAAACACGGTGAGAGGAAAGTGTACAGTCTGATGTAATATGTTATTGTGCATCGTTATGGATGATCGGATGCAACCCAGAGCGCTTATTTGGGAGAAAATGTAAACTGATACGGCTGGAATTCCAATTAGTTTATTAATATCAACCTGTTATTTATTTACCCGCACTGCTGGTGCTGACACAACCAAGTGAAGATGAAACTTAAATTACGAATAACGTCAATGCATTTTTAAAAGAATTTTATAGTTTATATTATATTATAATTTAAGATTAAACAGAAAACTAACGACTGTTCACTTAAAAAATTAAAGCTATACAGCGTGTAACATAACATCAAATTTTTGATGTTTCCAGATTTGTAATTTTTTTTATAAAATAAATATAAAACTATACATTTTTTTAATTCAAATGTGCTTTTCAAAACTGTAAAAATAAATATGTTTCATAAAAAAATTGCGCAACAAAAAAAATTGTATCAAATGTTATTAGTGTAGGAAATATCAGCTGGAAACCAAACCACTCTGTATACGTCATATTAGTAATGGTAGCATTCAAAATATTGACCATTCTTGATTATAAAAAAAACTCTGAAAATTGACTGCACTTTCTTAAAGTTATACATAAGAAATGAGGTTAAGAGGATCCAGAATATTTCTAAGTGAAGTTATATTAGGCCTTAGGAATCCTTGGTTTATGAAATAAAATAATCTCTCAGGAGTACATCATTTTATTTTACATTAGGACGTTTCGGATGAGTACATCATCCATCATCAGCTAAAAATTACATATTATAATAATAAAATGTTGGCTCAACCAACGATGAAATTTCTAAAATCAGAACACTTACCAATATAAAATATAGCTTGAGAACGTAAATCGACTAACTGAGCATCGAAATAAGTTTAGTCGAGACGACAAAAACTGCATGACTTTGAAATGTCATGCAGTTTGACTATGACAATAGTTTTTGTCTTCTCGACTAAACTTATTTCGATGCTCAGTTAGTCGATTTACAACCAATTTAGACTCTGCGTAATTTTGACTTGAAGTGGAAATTGTGCCGACTTAAAATTTATAGCATTTACAACCACTTCGCTGGTAAAGTGAAAATACGACATGCCATCTGTTGTAACATCATGAAATGTTATTTTCTTTGGTAAAATAAGTATCTGTCATATCGCAAATTTGACGTTTGGTAAGAAACAATTTGTCTTGCATCTTGTGTTCAACATAATATCAAATATTTAATTTACGGTTTCAATTACAAACAAAATTAATGTAAGTAATTCAGTAGTCAGTACCTTTCTTCTTACCCATATGTCAAATTCAAAATCTATGTTTTGTTTACAAAACTGCAGCGCCTCCCATAATCGCAATGCGCATGCGAATTCACTCTCGACTTGAAGTGAAAGTTAGCAGCTTGCAAACATTGAGTTGAAGTGCAATTCGGGTCCGAAGTACGCAGACTTCAAATTTTGGTTGTAAATGCGGTAGTTGATTCACGTATGCCTAACTTACAATTTCCACTTCAAGTCAAAATTACGCAGGGTCTAAATTGGTTGTAAATGTACCTTTAGTCGATTTACGTTTTCAAGCTATATTTTATATTGGTAAGTGTTCTGATTTTAGAAATTTCATCGTTGGTTGAGCCAACATTTTATTATTATAATATGTAATTTTTAGCTGATGATGGATGATGAACTCATCCGAAACGTCCTAATGTAAAATAAAATGATGTACTCCTGAGAGATTATTTTATTTCATAAACCAAGGATTCCTAAGGCCTAATATAACTTCACTTAAAGTTATACACAAAACATTCAAAATTTTCCGGCGAATCATTATTTTGATAATAATCTAAAACTAACAATTTTAATTTTTCGATTATTTAATTATACTTTATTCAATTTTGACATTTTAAACTGCTATTATTAACTCCATAGCAACAACTGTAAACATAGTTGTTTATTCACAAGTGAAGTAATTTTTTTTTTAATCACTCAACACATTTTTGAATCACTCTATTAGTATTACTACTACGTTTATGGGCAGAACTAAAATACAATTCTCAAACATCACTTGATTGTATCGACCTACTGCTACTATTATTTAATTTATTTTATATTTTTATTATTTTCTTCTTGTATTAGTATTCTTTATATCTTATTTTAGTCAAAATAATCTTGTTGTTTTCTTGTGAATTAAGTATGAGTTTTGTTACTTTATTTACATGTTATTTTTTTAGTTATTTGTTAATTATATTAAGCTTTTGCATTCTCAACAAAAATATACCAAATTAAAATTTTGAATGAATGAATCTAATGAATCATGCAAAGCTTCCTACTTGTTAAAATATCAAAAGCCAACCGTTTCATTTTGTGTTAATATTATTTACGTAATATCTCAGCTGAAAAAAAAACTTAAACGCAAATAAAAACAATTACGCAAATAATACAGATTCATGCATATTTCTCCAGATAACTTACCTTGCCCGATGCCTAACGCGCCGTAGACTCCAAGGTACATGTCTCGTTTGCTGGTATCGACGGTTCCATTGACCACAATTTTTGCGTCGTCGGACCAAACTGACAACCAAAGGTTGCTCCCGATGCTGAAGCCTTGGAAGATCATATTCAAAATGATTGTAGACACTGACAAAGTGATCCCAATCGATCTTAAATAATGTTTGTAAACGTCCCATTTGACCTGTCAAAACATTTAGATTAGAACAAGCTAAGAATTATGTGTGCTACGAAAGTGCGAATTTACATATTTTCGATATTAAAATTGATGGTGAAAGTAGGATTTTAAAAGATTGAGTGCAGAAAAAATTTCTACACCCATTTTGTACACTGGATGTAAATTTAACACTTTATTTGTAGTAATATCTGGACGATTTTCAATTAATTTGAGACATAAATAATTTTTTCCGCAATCGTGCGAGAAATAAGCATTTTGACACTCAAATAGGGCAATACTAGCCAATTATAGCACTAGTGCGGGTATTTTTTTATTTAGTAATTGTTTGTAACACATTCGGAAAACTGAGTTTCAGAATCACTCATTTTCCACACTTGTTACAAAAATAACTATTACTGAACTAGAAATTGTGCAGTTACTGGAAAGTCAAAGCTGTCAGAATATTTTTAATTTCTGAGGCAAACGTTCACATTCACAATTGCCGTAAAATGTCCGGCGGAGTACAAATTAACTCACTTATACTATCACTACTACTTTCTTCATGAAAATCAATTATTTTTGTTATAAGTCACACCATAAATGCAAAATTACAAAAATGAACCGTCAGTATTTTTGGTATGACAGCAATTCTATCTGATTAATTTTTCCTAAATTTGTAATCATATTTTCAAAAAAATTCATTACTTTTGAAAAGTACACACCACGAAGTATAATGACAGGAGTGGACACTAGGGCGGATGAAGTGTGACCTTTCTGTTTACCTTTTAGAGAGAGACAGAAAATACGGGCCAGCTCAGAGCATGTATTATATGACGATAAACAACAGTAATGATGGTAACGCACGTGCCCAGTAGTGATCTTTCTCTCTCGCACAGGTTAAACAGAAATGCTACGAATCTACAGTATTGCTAAAATACTTTCACTTCATACGTGGTTCACACTCAAAAATAGAACGTAACACACTTGCAGAAATGGTTATTAAAAAACTCGCTGTCGCTCGTGCACCAACTAGTTTTCCAATGAAGCCCTTTCCACACTTGTACAACAATATACTACTTTACTTACACTTCCAGTTTCTGTTTTCTCAACTTCAATAAGTTTCTCTCCTGCGGCAGGTATCCTAATTTCGCTCTTTTCCGGTATTCTTCGTCTCAAACTGCCTGATTTTTCGGTACTATCAGAAGACATTTGTCTTGTCAATGATCCGTTCATCGAAGGTCGATCAGTAGTTGAACCAGTTTCAGAAACACTTTCAGAAACACGCGATCTATGTCGGGCTAGCTTTTGACGGATTTCTTCAGTGCCTAACGCATCGCTTAAGGTGTTCTTCATTTCTTCTAATTGTTCTTCTACTTCTTCTTCGTTCACTTCTTGGAGATGTTGGATTAAGAAGTCAGCGAAGTCTCCTTTTTTGTTCAGGAGTTCTTTGTAAGTACCCATTTCGGAAACTTCACCGTTTTTAAGTACAACTATGTTATCAACTTCTGGTAAGTAAGTAATGCCGTGAGTTACTAATACTCTAGTTTTCTTTTGGAGTATTCCGGTTGGTCCAATTACGTTTTCAAAGATGTGTTTTCCGACATGACTGTCTACGGCACTTAAAGGATCATCTAAGAAATATATTTCTGCATTGTTGTACACAGCTCTAGCTAAACTAACTCTTTGTTTTTGTCCTCCAGATAAATTAATACCCTTTTCACCGATTTCTGTTTGGTCTCCACCGGGCAACATATCTAAATCTGGCTTCAAAGAGCAAGCGCCAATGATTTTATCGTACAATCTTTTGTCCAACTTGCTTCCGAATAAGATATTGTCTTGCAAAGTAGCGTTTTGGATCCAAGCTTGTTGTGACACGTAAGCTATCGTACCGACTGTGTTAACGCGGCCATTTTGTTTTTCCATTTCGCCTAAAAATGCGCTGAGTAAACTGGACTTTCCTGATCCAACGCTGCCAACGACTGCGGTGAGACCACCTTTTGGGAACCGCAGGTTTATGTTGCGAAGAATCGGCTCTTCGCCCCAAGTGAAGGTTCCGTTTTCCATCAGCAGGGGGTCTTCTACAAATTAATTTTTTTTAATGAAATGTTTTTTTTTATTTATACCTACTTGAAACTTACTTTCTGATGGATCGTGAGTTACATTGTCTGGGTTCAATTCTTCTGAGTTCATGAATTTGTTTATTCTTTGAATGGAAACGCTGGCCTAATAAACGTTTGAATCAATTTTTGTTTGCAATAAAATTGTTGAAATTCCATCCACGATATGCAAATTTCATAATTTTATTTAATGGGGTTGTTTAAAAAATGTTGATGATTTGAGTTATTTTTAAAGTTTGTACTTTTCATTCATAATTTTTGTTAATAAAGTATCGCGGGTCTATTAATTGCTATGACGTATGAGATTCATACGCACACTCAAGTTATTTGAAAACTTGTGAATCACATACGTCACGCTGACGTCACTCAAAGATTTTAAAAAATCATATTTCTTGAACTAATCACAACATACACGTACATAATATCAAGTTCGATATATTCTTTCAAGAAAAAAATCAAAAATTGTGAAACAACCCCATCAATAATTTCAGTTAATAATGTGCATTAAAATAGCAACATTGAAATAGCAAATCTAGACCGATTCGTCTTGTTGCAGTCAGAATCTCAATCCGTGCGACAACCTTTGAAATTCAAAGCGGCAACGGAGAGATTCTTATGCGACTATATTAAAGACGATGAAGTAGTCAGTGGTCAGCTTGAATCACACTACCGGTCGAGACTTGAACCACGGAACTCCGGGTTCATACGTCATCACATGCAGTGAGCTGTGCTTAAACCCGTGCAGCTACTGCCTTGCATCTTCAACGAGTCTTGGAAAAGAATAATTTATAATTCATTGATAGCTTCAAAGTAGTGAATTTATTATTTTACATGAAAAAATCCTCAAAATCCATGTGTGCATGTAGGTCGAGCGCCATATTGAGTAACATACGTATAGTCCATCCAGCGAAATAACCAATTCCATCACAATGCACAACTATTGTTACTTCATTGTCGTTCGCTGGATGGACATCAGCGCATGTGCGCAGTTAGTTTGATCACATGACGTAACGTCAATTTCAACGAATCTGATTGGTCAATCATTGTACACATGACTCACTATGGCAGCTGAATACAACTATCTGTCAATGTATAATATATAGATCTGTGGTTCATCTACGGTTTTTTCTCGTCGTGGATGGAATCCGTGATTAATAACATTTAATAAGCGTTAATAGCATACAATTTAAAATGGTCTGATCGCAAAGCAGTGGAAAATTAAAATCAGATGAGTTATTGAGCGTTAATAAACGAATGCTTACTTGGACCATGTTGGAGATCATCATAGGCAACATACTGAGAGGGAACCTCAGAATGTTGAACAAGGAGAGAGAGACAAAGGCCTTCTTCGCATCGAGTACGTTGTTCTCGTCCACGAGCACGTATGTTGCGAATGATACTAGAGAGACCTAGAGCCATGCACCAAGAAAGAAAGATAGAGCGCACCACACCGTGATATGTGTTATCTACATTCCATCCAGAGAATGGAGTGCACTATATCCTAGCTTCACGAAACAAACTGTGCCAACAACAACAATTTATATATTTTTTTCTTGTTTTATTGTCTCAAAGGCTGACGTTTCGGTTGTACCATAATCTTCTTCAGGGCTCTACAAATTAACGTTATAGAATATTTTGATTAAATATTTCTAGAAAATTGAATTTTGGAAACCGGAAGTCGATATTTTTATCCATTTAGAAGTTACAGTTGATCAAACACTCAAACACATAATTTGTGCTTAAACTGCAGTTACAAATTTTTAATTCTTATTAAAAAATGAACAACAATAAATGTTTATAAAGATATTACATTGTTAATTTGTAGAGCCCTGACGAATATATGGTATAATCGAAATGTCGGCTTTTGTGCTAATAAAAATATTTGAAAGTACTTAATCCCGATAATTTTATTATTATTATAAGAAATTGTGTTATGATCTAAAATGTCAGCATAAATTTGTTTCGTCAGTCTAGGGCAAGATGTAATGTCAAGTGTTTTGCTTTGCGTCAAACAGTGCAGCGTGAAACCTAGATTATGACAACGAGTCAATAATCAGTTTCTGTACCTCAACAATAAACACGATTAACATGGGTAGCATTGACATGGGCATTCGAATGACTCCAAAAAGTGTGAGCGCTACGAACGCTCGCTGTGGTGTAAGAATGTTGTTATCATCGATGTATACGTATACAGCGAATGTCACCAGAGATACCTATATCATATCAAGTTTCACTATTTATAACATAACATACAAGGAAATAACCAATTATCCTGTTAACTTGAAATTGATACCAACAATAACATGTACTGTGACCATGAGTTGAGGCTGATAACCGCACACATATCAATGACTCACAGTAGTTAATATGTCGATGATTCAAAGTACTTTATGAGGCTGCCACACCCAAGATGGGTGCTGTACTGCGTTATAAACTGTTTTTCTTTGTTCAAGATTGAGGTCGTTCACTTTTGGACAAAATCATCAATATAATAAATTTAGATAAGAAACATAAATTTTTTCAAAGTGCTACTAAAAATAATCTACGTACATTTTTTGTAGTGTTTTAATTTATTTTAAACTTGTATACAGGATGGTTTGGTCATCAGTGTCCAGCTGATATTTTGTAAACTAATAACAATTTTTTTATATGAACTTATACGATAGTAAAAATATTTTGTTTTTGAGCATATTTTTCTGAACTGTAAAATCTTAAAATATTAAAAATAATAATTAAATTAAATTCTATAAGAAAATTGTGAAAATGTATCTTCTCTCTTTAAGTACTAAACTCCGCGTCAAAAAAGGCCCCACTTGAAATTGTGAAAAAATCAACAAATTTCAAACCGCTATAACTCAGCGAGTTTTCGATGGATTTCGATGAACTTTCGACTCCAAGAAAGTTCAAAGTGTCTACTTTAAGGACATCTATTCAATTTTTGTTATAACCCTCTCTGCACCCCTGCAAACCCCAATGAAAAAAAGTGTTTTCAGGGGAAATTTTTTTCAACTTTGATGATGTGCACGGACTAGAAAAATTTTTTTCGACCCGATCTGCCTACATGACAATAAAATTCAATCAATTCTCTGTAAATTTTTCGAAGGTCCTACAATGATTGGATAAAAAGTTATGCGAGTTTGAAAATTAAGTTGCATTTTGAGGTTTTTGAGTCATTACTCGCCATTTGTTGATCAATTCAGATGTACTCTTGACAAAAAGAAAGTTCTAAGTGTCTAGTCCAAAACGATGCATGCAATTTTTGACATAACCCCCTCTGTCCCCTGCAACCCCCCTATGAAAAAGAGTGTTTTCAGGGGGGAAATTTTTCAACTTTGACGATGTACACGGAAAAAAAATTTTTTAATCCGATCTGCCTAGATGATAATAAAATTTATTCAATTCTCTGTAAATTTTTCGAAAAACGAAGTTTCTACGATGATTAGATAAAAAGTTATGCGAGTTTAAAAATTAAGTTGCATTTTGAGGTTTTTGAGTCATTACTCGGCATTTGTTGATCAATTCAGACGTAACTTAATTTTCAAACTCGCATAACTTTTTATCCAATCATCGTAGGAACTTTACAGAGAATTGATTGAATTTTATTGTTATGTAGACAGATCGGGTCAAAAAAAATTTTTCTAGTCCGTGCACATCATCGAAGTTGAAAATTTTTTCCCCTGAAAACACTTTGTTTTCATAGGGGGGTTGCAGGGGCGCAGAGGGGGTTATTACAAAAATGAATGGATGTCCTTAAAGTAGACACTTTGAACTTTCTTGGAGTCGAAAGTTCATCGAAATCCATCGAAAACTTATAGCGGTTTGAAATTTGTTGATTTTTTCACAATTTCAAGTGAGGCCTTTTTTTGACGCGGAGTGTATTTACATGAATCATTTTGTTGTTTTTAATTTTGTAAAATGTCGAAAAAATAACTATTCTGATATTTTCAGATTTGTAGGTATATTTTTTATAACAAACCAAACAAAGGAATGACTTTCTTTCTCTATTTTCTATAAAGAAAATTTTTAAATAATGCCTATACTGAGGCCCATAAAAATGGACATACTGTGCCTTCTAGAAAAATGATTGACGAATGCAATGCTGAAAACCGGAAGTCAATATTATAAATTAAACACAAAATTTGAAAGAAATTTCAAAAATTTTCTTATGTTTTCTCGATGAATATGTTTACACTACAGATACGTGAAAGCCGCTAAAATTTTGCAATTTGGGTTCTAATAGGAAAACATTTTAGGAATCGAATGCGAAACACCAGAAGTCAATATTCCAATCCATTAAAAAGAGTGCTTTTTAAAACACTTTTTTTTTTATTTTCTTGAAATAACTGTGTTATTTATATGGAAAGATCTTGTACCTATGTTGTAGAGTATGAATTCCAAAAAACTAAAAAGGCGCCCATTTTTTAAAAATAGTGCCAAAATGGTTACTCGCCAGGACAAGCACCCAACTTTTTTAAACCACTAGACCATTAGTAACATTGTTTTTAAAATATTAGCTGGACATTGGAAATAAAACCACCTTGTATATGTATTTGAATAAATAATTTTAGACAAACTATTTTTAGACCAGTGAACGGCCTTGATAAAAAAAAAATATCACTTACCAAGAACGGGGCACAGGACCAAATAAACGAAGTAGCAGCGTTCATATAAGCAGCCTGCTTCAAAACCTTAATCTCTTTGTTTCTAATTTTCAAGATTTGTGCTTCAAAACTTGGTTCCCAAGCGTATAATTTCAGAACTTTAATACCACTCAAAACTTCGTTCATTAATTTGACCCGTTCATCTTTATTTTTCATTTGCCGAATTTGCAAATCTTTAACTTTATTCGCGATGTACCCATTAATGGGTATAAGGATGATCATGACAGCCAAACCGGCCAAAACTGAGGGGCCCAACGTTTCCCACAAAAAGTAAAGGGCTAAGGCGATTTGCAACGGCGCGCTCCAGATCATGTTGAGATAAGCTGTCAGTTCCATGAATCTCTGAGCGTCGACTGACATTAAGTTGACAATTTCTCCGACTGTACTTTCTTTTCTCGCGCTATTTGACATGCACATTGCTTTTCGATATATTGCTGATATTAAAGCGGTTCGAATTCGCATACCGACTAAAAACATTCGATTGAAATATTGAGAAAGAATTAAAGTTTGTATTATTGCTGTTAGTAACATTAATATTGCGAATATGTAGCCCTTCCAGTCGGGCTCCTTGCCTTCGATGAAGTCGATCAACAATCTGAAATCAAATTGATTATTTAGTTTACTTTTAGGTTAAGAGTTCCGACCACGAAGTATAATATATGACAGGAGTGGACACTAGGGCGGATGAAGTGTGGCCTTTCTGTTTACCTTTTAGAGAGAGAGATAGAAAATACGGGCCAGCTCGAAGCATGCGTTCTATGACGATAAACTACGGTAACGGTGGTAACGCACGGGCCCAGTTGTGATCTTTCTCTCTCTCGAACAATATTGCTAAGATAGGGAGTGTCCACTCCTGTTTATATTATACTTCGTGGTTCGTTCAGACCTACCCAATTTTAATATAAGTGCTAAATTATCCAACCAGAGCTTCCACAAAATTCCAATTTCAAGTGCGAAAGTTGAGCACTGGTTGGTTAAATTATAGCCACTTATAATTGAGTAGGTCTGAATCTAGCTTTAATGTACCTAATAAAATTGATTATTGCTGTTATAATAGTTAGATATTTATGTATCGGGGACAAAAAATGAAACATTAAGGTACAACGTACAAGCAAGTTGTTTACTGCCGAGGTCTAGCCTTAATGACACTTTTTTCAATTCCTAAAATATACCCGGCGGTAAGTTTGAGACTTTTATACCCTGTTTGAAAAAACGAAACCATTTTGACAGTTAATGGGACGCGGTTTAGGAGTTTGGTTTGCACCAAACATTTTCTACGTTTAAAAAAAGCGCTACTATACCCTGTTCCAAATAAGAGTATAGTAGATGGCGCTGCGGAGCCAGCGCTGTTTTACACACATTAAATAGAAATTTAAACGTAGAGCGATATTTTTGAAATAGTGTTATGTTGCACGCGTCACGCGCTACTGACGCTAATCAACGACTCACTTTTTCAACAATACCAGCTACGGCGTTCGACAGCTAAATGATGCGCGCATATCACAAATTTTTCGCTGATGTAAACTTGGTTTCCGGCTAGACCAATCAGAACGCTCAAATCGTAAGCCCTATCTTGCCCCATACTATATTCTTATTTGGAACAGACTATAGTTCACAAAATAGCCAGGTATATTAAAAAACGACAAAACAATAAATAATTAGCAGCATTTACAAATAATTAAATCAGATTAATTGACAGTTCTTGATATAACGTTTGTATTGTGTTTGTGTAAACCGGTCTTGACAACAGCACGTAGCAACCAATAGAATCATAAGAATCTATCTGTCAAATTTCTTTCGTTATTTAAAACAGGGTATAGTATAGGTGCGTTAGTTTATTCAGCTCAAACACAAAGAATAAACGAACGCACCTTATGTTGGACATCAAATAGACTTGTTTAGTGGTTACGTCACATTGGTTCCAAACAAGAAATTGGCCGTTCGTTGCTAAGACCGTTGCTATGCAAGTCGGTAAAACAGGCTGGTTTGACGTTTGCCGTTTGACAATAACTGCGTCTTTAAATTTATTTTGAGATTTAATTGTTTTAAAGTGGCTTAAAAACACGTAATAAAGTTTAGTTCCGTAATAATTTATTTTATAAATGATTTTTGATTGTCAAACCAAACTGTTTCATAGACTAGCATAGCAACTACCTTAGCAACGAGTGGCCATTTTCTTGTTTGGAACCAGAAAGTGACGTCACACTAAACAAGTCTATAGAAGATGTGTGCAAGGTTGAATCGAAATTTTGTCTAAAATGACTGGGCTAGTAGTAAATATTTTTTAAAAATGAACCCAAATAAATAATAATAATGTTTACGACTTACCTTAAAATTTGCGGGCTGACGAAAGTGAGCAAATCTTGCAGCAGCTTCAAGAACGCGCCGAACAAGAACGTGGGTCCGAACGCCTTGCACAGGGCGGGTAAGATGGAGGCTTGCTTCTTCTTTTTCTGGTTCTGGAAATCCACCCGGCCTGAGTCGGTCTTGAACGAGGCCTGAACGGGAGAACTTCGGGAAAAACAGACACATTAATGTTTCGCTAATGTTTCTCTAAAGGGAACAGGGGGCATGCTTGAAAAGTACACATCGCGTACCTCTCCAGATATACGCAATACGTCCTTGCCGCAAAACACACACATATTAGTGACAAATCGTAAGTGTTACACAGAGTGATTCACAACTACGAGCATATATTTAAATGGCATAATAGTTCGCAATTTACTAATCATGGAATAAATAGAATTTTTTTTAAATTGTAAATTTAAACGCAGTTTTTGCAACATGCACATTTTTTATACCACTAGATTGTTGATTACATAAATTTATGTAAAAAAATTTCATATCATAAATACATTTTTATATATTTAGGCTAGTGAAGTTGTAAGTCATTACTTCTAAATATATATTTTAACCTATCAAAATGTAATAAATTTGTTAATAAAGAAACGAGCAAAACAATAGCTGTGGTAAAGTAAACGCGGCCTTAGTCTTTTTGACAGATGTTAAAAAAGTGACACTCAAAGGATACGTAAAACAACTATTTTATTTCCGGATTATTTTATTATCTTAGCAACAACCCGGAAATTTAGCAATTTTTTTAGTGGGAAATTTTTAGTAGGTACCTAATGTGTAAAATTTAATTTTAATTTTCGTAAAAAATTGTCAATACATTTTCATTTCAATTTTGTTTTCTTTTTCTCATTGTATTTATCATTCATCAATAGTTGAACTTGAATAAGAAAAATAGACATGCAGTAATGATTACGATACTGTAAAGAACTATTTTACTAAACGATTTTGTAGTTCATTGCTATACAAAATGCGAAAAAATATAAACATTATTAGTGCAATGGTAAGAATAGTACATTAATGAAACTCCATTTGAAAACAGTGGCTCAAAACTGTTTGATTAGTATAGTATATACCATTTAATTAAATGCACGAAGTTGTGAATCACCCTGTATAAAATCAACAGTGTAGACAAAAGCAGTGAGTTTGTTAATAGTTTTGTGATAATTCAAGCCTACCTTCCACATTTTTCAACTGTCTGCCTCCAGTATTTATCAAATAATGGTACAACTTCTGGGGCGCAATCTTCTGGGTTCATCGTCCACAAATTTTTCGTCTCTAAAGGATTCCTGAAGCCGGTCCATGCTAAAGAATCGAACCAGGCAAACAACAATCTAGACAAGAAACTGCTACCTTCCTCTGGACATGGATTCTACAAATAATTTTAATCAACCCGAGAGATATTTAACAAATATTTAGTAATGCTGACATAATGTACGACCGCGATAATTTGTAAGTTACCGGCAATATATGAACGTCTGCAACACTAGAATATTTATAACTAGAAAATTCTTACATGGAATCATAAAACTTACACTTCATGCTTCAAAAAACACAAAAATAAACATAAAAAGAAAATTTATATCAAGAATCCAGTGGACACAGAAAATTTATGTAAAGGAATATTCAAATCTGGAAAAATCTTATCAGTCATCATTACGCATACGTGAGATTCCTACATGTTCTACTCGCGGGTCAGCGGTATTGAAACAAAGTTGAAAATCGGTCCAACACGACGAGTATAGTGCCCCCCTTTCAGTCGCCCTCATTGTGGCAGTCCCAGAAGCTGCGCATTGGCCGATCCTGTCAGGAGTGAGTGCGATAGATACAAAGTAACATTGTGTTGAGTGAGACAGCAAGCTGGTGCGCATGCTTGTGGCAAAAGGAAGTGACGTCAATAGACCAAATCTGGGATGCGCGCGTATTTTGACAGATTTGTACAAATGTCAAAATTTATTTTCAATTTTTTTACGATTTTATTAATTTGTTTCATGCCTGTTACGTACTAAATTGTTCAAATTGGGCAATGTCATTAAATTGAATTAAGCTTTTTCCCTACATTTAAAAAATTTAAAATAAGAAATGTCAAACTTACTACGCAGCAGTTTTGCCGTTTCATTCAACACACGTTACTTTGTATCTATCGTACTCACTTCCTCTAACCGGATGCCCAATGCCCAAGCATGCGCGCGCAGTCGAAGTTCAACAGGATAGGTCAATTCTAGTTTAAAAAGCCTACAGCGAGTTTGATGTTAAATAAACAATCTAAATCATTGTATCAACTTTTTTCCCAGATTTTAATATTCTTTTACATGCGTTTTCTGCATCCATCAGATTCTATATTTGAATTTTTTGTTTGTGAATTTTTTATGTAGGTATGCATTTTCTTCTTCTTTTCTTATTCTAAGAAATAATTTTCTTGCATTTGAATTGTGCATATAATTAATCATAAAAGTGTTAAGAATTGTTAAAAATGCCGAAACGTCTTGGTTTTCTGAGGAAATTTTTCTTAGTTTTGTAAAATTTTGTCTTATTTTTTAATTTATTACATTTTAGTCTAAAATCAGCACAAATATTTTAAATTAATCGATTGGTACTTTTAAATAATTGAACCGGTACCGAAACATGAACCGTTATTTTGTTATGATTTTTTAAAATGGCCATACATTACCAGTAAGTTACCCGCAATATTACTGGTTTAATTTACCAGTCATTTTAATATCAATACAAATATAAATTTATATAGGTACTTACGTCTACTTTGGGATATTTTGATATCCTAGGTGCTTGATCAGCGAAACAATTCAAGAAAAATATTAAAACCACGAGACAGTAATAGATGATGTAACTGATGAATGCGTAGTCAGTTTCTTGAATTTCTCCTCTGTTAAGTAGTAGAATTTCTGATCGTAATTGTGCTGTGCCGCAGATACCCAGCACCAACCAAAATAAGAACAACAGCCCTGATGTTCGTAATCCATGTTTTCTATTGTACAACAGAAACACTCCTGTTAATGCCTGCAAAATACGAATTATTATAAAATGCGGCTATACCTAATTACAGCTAAGAAAAAAGCTTTGGGTAAGATAGGGCAATGATATCCTTGAATCTGATTGATCGAGATGAGATGAACAAATATTTGTATTTTCGTTTACACCACTTATAGGTAACTCTTCCTAAGAGATCTCCATCTGGTGACAGATATTGGAAGCTGTCAAATAGACATTAAATCTTGAAGAACTACGCTTCGTGTAGGGTTATATTTATCAATATTATCTAAGTATTATAAAAATATAGAAAATTAGTCAAAAAATCACAGTCTGTCAGAGTGTAGGTATTGCAAAGTTTCGTACTTATGTCTATCTGACAGCTTCTGAAGTCACCGCTACAGCGCTGCAATCTTAATCGAGATCGCCCAGTGACCTCTATATACATAATGGACGTGCGTCTTAGGTAATATATGTGTCTCAACCGAAAACGCAACCCGCATAACTGGTGGACTGGGGTTTTCTGTCAATTTTTTGTGTATAGATAGTCCAAGCAATGTTGTCCATTTTTTGTTCACATATTTCATGCAAAAATAAATATTACAAAATTTTTGAAGATAAATACATTAAATACTGGTTTGACACTTACAGAGTAAAATAATTCAATAAAACATAAATATTGTCTTAGCCCTCTTGGCTGTGTCTAACTATATTCAGTTGACGCGATGCGCACTTATCACTTTTAGAAAGAGAGGTCCACTCCACCATGACAGATAACTGGAGACAGCCCCTTACATTGTATAGATATAGGAGACGCAGGTCCATTATGTATATAGAGGTCACTGAGATCGCCTATACCTACATTATTTTTAATTTCATAGTTACATTGAAATACTACATTATTCTATAGATGACAGCTTTATTCTTTAAGTTCGCGCCTTTTGAACTAATAAAATGTGTGAGTGTAAAACGGACTGCATTCACAGTGTCATTTGCTTTTTTGACTATTTATAGTAAGGGCAATATATCCGCCTACTGAAGTACATAACGAATAGCGTGCATGCATTTCGGTAATGAACGAAACGCATGCTCAGAATTATATACTTCACCTTCGCATAGACAGGCGTTCGTAATTTACTAATAACTTTATTTAGGGAAATTTTCGAGAACAAAATTATTTACAAAAATTCTTTAAAAGATTGCGCTTAACAGCGGTACATTTTTAAATTTTAAAAATTTTCGAAAAAAATTAATATCCAAAATTTGATTATTTTTTTAATTTAAAATGAGGGACGTTTCTTGAAAAATAGCGATGTACCGCTGTTGAGACACTATAGCAGATACATGTGTAATTTTTTTGAAAAAAATATGCCAATCGACAAAAAAGTTATTGGTAAACTACGAATTTTGATGGTTTTCTAGACTTTCCATTATTCAAAACAAGTTCGGAAAATCGAAAAAGACAATACATACAGCTAGTATACTGTTACCAAAATTTGGTTCATAAAGTAATCGAAATGGGCGAGTTATGAATTTAATAAGTAACTACACTACGCTCATTCGAAAGGAGCCTTAAGAGCTGTATTTACACTTTGTGCTCGCGACGAAGAGACCTATCTACAGGATGAATCACAACTTCGTGCATGTATTTTAATGGCATATTGTACTCAACTTATTTATTTCGGAACTGAAAGAATTTTTTCAAAATTTGTAATTAGTTAGTCATATGGAATTTCATAAATTTACTATTCTTGCCATTGCACAATTAATTAGAATTTAATTTTTATTCCATTCATAGTTAATCAGATCCATTATACAATCAATAATCCAGTGGTTTCAAAAATGTGCTTCTTGCGAAAAATGCCCTTAAATTAACGAATTTTTAAAAAAAATCTTTTTGATCTATAATCAGTAAGTTGAGTACCTCGTTGAGTACTATATGCCATTAAATACGAGCCCCGTCTCATTGAAGTTGGCCCAGACGTAAAAGAAAAAGTCTTTTTTGTTGTACAAAAGTTTAAATAAAAATCAAAATACAAGTACAATGTACTGTATCTTATATTTCTTGAAAACTGCAATACATTTTAGATTTTACACAAAC
Source organism: Agonum fuliginosum (assembly GCA_947534325.1). Taxonomy (NCBI): domain Eukaryota; kingdom Metazoa; phylum Arthropoda; class Insecta; order Coleoptera; family Carabidae; genus Agonum; species Agonum fuliginosum. The sequence continues at coordinate 44,462,834 of OX384029.1, forward strand.
TCAAATAAAATCAATAGTCGAAACTTTATGGAACCGAATTTTAAAAAAATAATTGAAAAATCATCCTATGCAAGTAAAATAAAAGAATTGTGAAACAGACTGTAGAATTTTTGGAATTTTTTTCTCCAGAAAAGTATGTTTAGGATTTGTAGACACTATGCTACACAATGAATTGAAACAGTTGTAAAAATTAAGGTGGTCTTACGCAGGGGTAAAGTCGTTTATAGTAATTAGAGCAAACAATAAAAAACAGCTGCATACTTTATTCTTCAAGTTATATTTAAAGTTACATGAACTTTAAATAAATTTTTAATATATTTTACGTAAATTAAACTTTAAATATAACTTTAGATAATAATAAATCTACTACCTTTTATAAAAAGTCTAGGCATGTAGGCATATTATAAAACGCAATGTCATATCATTTTATTTTACTCAAGAAGAGTATCAACCAAAACTGAGTATGTGGGACTCACGACGGGAAGGTTGTTTATTTAGTTCAGTTCAGAGTTTGTATCAAAACCGAGTATTTAAGACTCAAGAAGGGTATTGGGTTTTTATTTAATTCAGTGCAATCAGAGCGAATCAGAGTGTCCACCGAAACCGAGTCTGTGGGATTTATATTGTGCAATAATAATGATATGACATTATATGCCGAGTCATTTAGAAAAGGATTAGGCGTTTTATAAAACGACTTATTTTATGAATAGCCTGCGACATATAATATGGTGTAGGTACTGAGAAATTCTGTAGGTATTGCAATATTTTTTGGAGTCAAATAACGGGTATAAATACTGCTCTATAACTATAATTAAAATATAGTATTGTATTACACAATTTCTTACGTATGTTGTGATAGGCTGTGTCGTTCTTATCGGCGATTTATTTATAAATAAAACGATGCACAAAAGCAAAGATAACTCTAGCAAATATTTGCTCAGTAATTGTATTGTTTTCTTACGGCTGCACTACCTCATTTCAGTTAAGAAAAAAGCGATGATAGGGCGATGAAATCCTTGAATCTGATTGATCGAGATGAGAGGTGGATTTACGCCAGCAAACATTTTCATTACTACCATCGTCTACATTATTATTCAAGGCCTGCAAATACAATTTCATTGCTAGAGAAAATTGAATGCATAATTTTGTCGATTGAGGGCGCTTTTAAGGGATCAGGGTACCTATTCTAATTCATAGCGACAGTCGCTAGCGAAGTTCAGTTGATAACTTCGTGACGTCATTCCGTTTGTAACTATATCAAGGGTTAGGGTTAGGGATATTTGGCCTCCAGTTGATAACGACTGATAGAGATTTTACATTTACTTTTAAATTTGGCAAGAAAAACTGCTAAACCACCATTTTACCTGTCACCTATCATAAACGTATTATTTGTTTTAAAATAGGCCATTTTTACTTCCTTGTACGAAGTAATAAGGAAGTATTGTAATCCCGAAAAATTTCGGTTTTCAGATTTTGATGGAAATATCCGTTTTGACCTTTTCTGAATCCATTATGACTAGTTTCGTCGTGACGTCTGTACGTACGTATGTACGGACGTATGTGTGTCGCATAACTCAAATACGGTTAGACGTAGAAAGCTGAAATTTTGTATTTAGGACTGTTATAGCATCTAGTTGTGCACCTCCTATTTTTGGTTTCAATCTATAAACCGGAAGTAGTACTTTTTAAAAATATTTTGATAAATAATAAATTTTAGACAATTTTTTTTATTTTAAATGAAAGATTATGTGATTATTATCTACAATCGGTATTTTATAAATTTTTCTGTATCTTCTATCATTTAAGAATAATTAAAGTATATACTTATAATTTAGTATTTCGGTATCTTGTACTCCATGATCGTTTAACATTTGTTACTACGTAAAATTTAAATGACATGACAGTGACAATAGTAAAATAAGCTTTATATCTTCTTCTGCAGTTTAAATAAAATGACTAAAATATATTTGTGAGTATACTAGTATAATAAGTTAAAAGAATTTTTTATATTATTCTACATTTTAGTTATTAAGAAAAGTCATGTGGTGCCCACGTCAGATTTTTTGATTTTGAAAGTAAATTATTTTTTCAAGAAAAATGTCAATTTCTTATTTTTTACAATTTGTAATTTGTATTATTTAATAAAGTTAACTAATAAAAAATATTGAATACATAATAGGTAATGAACTCATAATTTATTGGTATTTTATGGTTATACAAATTGACGTACAGAAATTGACTTTTAGCTTTCTGTAACAAAAATATTTACAAAAAAATAACATAATTGTGCAATACTAAAAACAGAATTGTTGACTCTTCTGTATTAATAAAATTAACATACATAAATTTATGAAATAAATATTTTAACCATAACGAAGTTAGCAAGCAGGGCGCAACACGCAAGTCTACCGTAGCGAAGGTAGCTAAGTCGTAGCGACAGTCGCTTGGTTACTACGTCACACATGGTGGAGGGTTATCAAGACAACCCAACTTATCAACGTTGATAAGTGAAATAGAATAGGACCCCCGGTTCACGACTGGAAGTGTGAATTAAGATATCTGTGAATCACGTCAAAACAGAAAATAATCTGTCAGAAATGTCAGAATTTAAAATTAAATTTAAATGATGAAAATAATTCAATCAATAATAAAATAGAGTAGATATGTTTTTAATACATATATTTTATTTAATATTAAAATTTATTTACTTATTAATAATCGGAACCTGGGTATTTTAAAAGCGCCATTTGGGCAAAAATTTGCAACAGATGTTCTCCAATTTTTGGATAGCAACCAGCATGCATTTCCAGGCCTTGAATAATACCGTAGGCGATGCTTATACCCCTTATACCTATCTTAGACCGAAATTACACTATAAAAGTTTTTTTTTAATATTTTATAAAAGATATTTGACGAGAAATTTGATACTGTAATAGCTCCTCTTTTATAAAAGTTGAGTTAACTTTTATATATCACATTTCTCGTCAAACATCCTTTATAAAATATCTTTGTCAAAGAACTTTTATAGTGTAATGCAGGCCTTATTTTGAATTTCAGGGTTACATTAAAGTACTTTGTTCACAAAAAAATCGTTCTTCAAGTTCGCTCCAAATTTTGAACTAATAAAAACTTAGGTACTGCATCGCAGTGCCATCTGCTTTTTTCGTAACTGAAATGGTCATAATAAAATATTGTTATACTTACGAATGTGAGAATTTTAACAAGAGGCGAATAAATATCAACATTGGAAACTGGATTCTGATCTGTAGAACTTTTAACAGCGGTAACTATATCGCAAATTGTTAAAATAATAATTAAAGCAGTCAATACACTTTTTGATATATTTAAAAAGTTCCATGGAATGTCTCTCTTTTTACTATTTAAAATATAATACACTTCTAAAACACTGAATGTCCATAAAAATAAACACGGCACCCACACTAACACTGTCTTCTCAAAACACGGCGTAAGATCCGGATCGGTGCTGTTCCATGCCAGTTTGGTGTCCTGAAATTACATTAGACAGATGTTAAATTCCTGTTGATAAAAAGCAGCTACAAGATAAATACAGTATGATTCACAACTTCGTGCATATATTTATTTGTATGATCGATCATTTTAAGCGTTCACTGGATCTGTTTCCAAGGCAGTAGGTTTTGTTTACAAATTAAAAGTCGGTAAGTAATTTAGAAGGCGGTAAGAACTAAACAACAACAGATTAATTTTTATTATGCCGATCATGCAAAAAATATTATAAGCATCACGGACGTTAAGTGCATTTTGTACCGGTTTCGGATATTATGCGGTAAACTGCACTTACGAGATGAGAAGTAGATTTACACTGGCAAACATTTTCATTTCCGTTAACATTACTTATATCTTCTCATTTGGAATATTATAGTTACATCGAAATACTACATTATTCTGTATTCTGCTTTATTCACAAAACATACCATATTTAAGTTCGCACTAAATTTTGAAGTAATAAAATGTGTGAGTGTAAAACGGACTGCATTCGCAGTGCCATCTGCATTTTTCTTAGCTGAAATGAGTTATAAGTTATAGTGTTGAAGACATTCTCTGGATTGTTGATTGTATATTGGATATCTGATTAACTATGAATGCAATAAAATTATATTTTAATTAATTGTGCAATGGCAAGAATAGTAAATTTATGAAATTCCATTTGAAACAGTGACCCAAAACTGTTTGATTAAAAAACCTGGAAACTAAAATAGCGAACTTTGAAAAAATTCTTTCAGTTTCGCGATAAGGATCAGTGCGTTGAGTACTATTATGCACGAAGTTGGGAATCACCCTGTATAGGTAACAAAAGTAAGTAAACAAAGGTCTATTTTATCATTTCAGCAAAGCAAACAAAGGGTAATGAACAAAGCAAATTTTTCATTTCATTTTTAGCCAGTACTGTCCTTAATTTCACTATGTTATATAATAAATTATTTAAAAATTAGTCAGTTGCAATTAGCACTTTGTCCTGTCAAGAACTGTCAAATGCTCTACTTAAAACTGACACAAATCTAAAAAGTATGGCTCAACTTGTATACATGAAACAAAAAACTAGATACTAATGAACGTAGCATGCGTATATTTAAGTAAAATCATTGTAATCAGTGGAAATTCTTACCCAAAACGTGGAGCCGCAAAACGCATCCATTGTACTATTCGCCATTTCAGCGACTCATAGAAAAATGTGCGACTGGGACGAATTGTGCAATGCTGCCAAATCTGAAATAATTGCAATAAAATCAGATTGTATACATTGTATTCATTGAGATAACAATTTTTAAGCTTTACAATAAAAATAGCGGATAGTCACGTGTAGATAAAGTACCAACTATGCTAACAATTTATTTTTATACGTTTAAAGCATGGTTTAAAACTCTCATTCGTACAGAAAAATAGATATAAAAAACTCTTAATGAAAATCAATAGATAAATTTACTAATTTTATGCAAATGGGTAAATAATCGCTGATTATAATGGTCATTGACAGGTGGAAAACTAGATTTGGTAGTACTGAATAATTTTGTCCTTGACTTAATTTACATTCAGTGTTGCCAATAGTATTTGTAGACAGATAATTTGAGCTGCATTTGAGCTCTACAGATCTACAGGTATAAATAATGTATTTGTATAAATAAATACAAAACCTTAATTTTATTCTTTTTCTCGCGAAAAATAAATAATTTTAAAATAAATTATTTTTAAAACACTATTTCGGTGTTTGTAAAGTTTTTCATCCTATACTTTTTCACAGAGTGGATGCAGAATTGTGCGAAATAGTTATTTGTCCAACTAGAGCGGAAAGCGCTTCTTTTTCCCACTCGAGCAAGAGTGGAAAAAAAGGTTTCCTCTCGTGTTAGACACAACATTTTTTTCACGACATATTTAAAAACATTGTAAATGTAGAAGAAACACATAACTAGAAGATAGGTTATAACTACCATCTGTCAGAATCACGTTTGAAAACAACGAAATGCAGCCAATATGCCAAATTAAATTGAAGTTATAAAATTGTTAAATAGTAGAAAAAGAAAGTATAAAACATAATAATTGTAAAATAATAGTTTACAGTATATCACTATAAAATCAGAATGTTCAATAAAATAATAAATTTACTTACAATTTTTAAAATATTTCATCGTAAAATAACACTGCTTACTTTCCTCTCTAGAGAGGGAAAACCTACTTTCCTCACTAATTCGCGAGAAGAAAATTGTGTTTCCTCCGCATGTCGTGAAAAAACAAATTTTACTTTATCTATAAAGTTAAAGTGTTACTCTATCGACTCAAAATAATCTATAAAGTACCACTTTAACATCAGCTGTGGAAAATATATACATTATGCCGTACCATAATGACTATAATGGATCCAGTAATTTATTTTACTTTTTAACTAATTTATGCCAACAGATAAAATTTTGTGTGCAATACGGATCGTAACCAATCATTATGGTACACGTCGTGTTAACAAACTCGGCTTCGTCTCGTCTGAAGCTGGAGATCTTCACGACTAGTACCATCGTTACGATCCTTATAACATAAATAACTATTTATAGTACAGGCTGCAATTGTGTAGTTATTTTATGAAAAAGTGTTGTTTTTTCTGTATTTAGTGCAAATAATGCATCTTTACATAGAAAAAATATGATTTACTTTTTTCCATTATATGAGTCAATTTAGCTAATAACAGGGTGTTCAGACAAGGTTTCTTTAAAGATTTTTCACTCTTTTTGAGAAAAATTGGTGAGAATTACCTGTCAAATAGCAACACCACTAAAAGAATCTTTAATGAGTCTTGAATAAGAAGAATTTATTATTAATTGATAGCTTTAAAACAGCGAATTTCTTCTTTTCTAAGATTCAGAAACACGAAAGGATCTTCAAAGATATTCTATTTCTACAGATTTTTTCTGATAAAGGAACAGATTTTTGTAAAACAATAGTGGCAACACTGATAACATCTTCGAAAACATTTTATCAAGGACCATTTATATATAAATTGCTGAGAGCTGTTATGTAACACAAAATAAAAACATTTATCGAAAACATCACCCTAGCCTTGCAACCTGAATAAAAGCAATCAACATAAAAGCTTAACCGCGGGAACGAAACTAACAACGACAACACTGACAACTGTGTTTCCCGTTGTTGCGCAACCATATGAAATGTCATTTTCTATCGCGTTGAATTAATTTTGCTTGTAATACATAATTACTTTTGATAATGTCGCAGAAACGCGCTTTGTTGGACGTGGATCCCAGCATTGTCGAACGGAATTTAATGATTACTGTAAGTTTTTTTACACGATATTAACTTTCGAAATGAAATTTTGAGGTTATGTTGTAATATCGAGCGCGTGCAGTGCCGGCTTTAACAAATTTGATATTTTGAAGGATTCTGGAGACCAGCTTCAGCATTTATTTCCTGTTCAGAAAGACGAAATTCCTTCTAAATTGGTGAAGCCAACGCCAGGTAAAGTTTTTTAACTAAAATATTTTTACTTCCGTCCACTGTATAAAGCCTCATTCACATAGGCATTTAGTTTTAATCTTTTAATTTTTAATGTTAAAGCCGCATTCACAACTCGAAATTTCTGAAGCCTGTCATATGGTAATGTGTACTTGCGTTCATATCACTGAAATTTAAAACTAAATACTTATGTGAATGAGTTTTAAGATTCTTGACCGTAAACATAAATGTAAACCTTAAAACTAAATGCTTATGCGAATGGGGCTTAATTCGTTGAAAGAACGTAATTTCTTTCCCAAGAACTCTTCTTCAAGGTTATTTTATCATGTTTTTTACTCTCACAAACCGGATTTTAAAACTTAGATGCCCATAATTTACTTGGAACCGCTACTTATTTGAGCATATACAAAAACTTAAATCAATAATCTTGCCGGTTAAATTTAAAACATTTTTGAATAATAAAATAATTTTTTTGAGCACAACATTTAGATAACTGAATGATTCAACAAGAATCCTTGAATCGAAAACATTTTGATAATTATTATAGTAATTGAGCGGTGACTCTAAACTTTACAACAAATTAATTACACTATTGTTATTGAGTTTAAAGGTAAACTTATAAGTTATAAACATTTAAAACTAATCTTACATTTATTTTCAACACTGCAATTAACTGGTTTACCTAATTTTACATTTATGTTATCAAAAAATAAATAAATTAAAAAAAAACTTGCCCCTTATATTTCTTACGAGTCATTTATATAAATATAGTAAAATTAAATAATACGACGTATTATTTACTATTGATTACCTATATTAATTAAATAATAATCCACACATCAAGTAGGCTTGCCGCATTCACTTGTTTCACGGAAACAAAACACATGCGCACCGCACCAAAGCTACTACGATACTAAACTTAATATTATAAAGTTGCGGTACAAGTTAGTAATCACGTTTAAATGCAATTTTTTATTATTTTCTTAAGAGATAACATTTTGTTGAATTCATCTGATAAAACGATGATATTTCTTTGATTTGATTGAGACGAGATTGAGATTATCGAATATTTCTGATAATTTGCTGCTTTTTATAATTACTTACATTTTGAAATGTTCAACCTTGGCCTCAATTTTTCTTTCCTAACTGTTCTGCTGGAACTGTTGAGTGTTGAGCATCACTCAATTGTTTTTGATTGAAGAATGTGAAAAACAACTGATCCGCGATATCTAACAGCTAAACTACTGAATAACTTTATAGTCTAGATTTTTTAAATATTAGAAAATGTTACGAAATGTTAGGTTTTTGAAGGGTTTCATAAGGATTTGCAATGCTTCTTGGAAGTTATAAATTACATTAAAATATTATAATAAAAAATTAAAATTTATTAGGGTATGAGGATTGTGTTTTAATTAAAATTCGATAGGTTTATTAGCAGGTCGAATAAAAGAACCAAAATAAATTAATGAATTACATATTTTTTGCTTAAATCTATCCCAAATTAAATATAGATATTGGTAAAAAGAACAAGATACCTACATAATAAAAACTTAAAAATTAGTTTTGAATTTTGTATAATACAGTTAAAAGTTATTTGCATTAAATTAATAGCATTACCTATTTTTATGTGAAAATATATGCATTTAATTATTGTTTTACTAAAATAGGTATGAAGCTATAATTATTTTATGTATAGTAGGTATAAATAATTTTTTTCAAGTAAAACTAGAGTAGATGAAGTAAAACTTAAATAGAAAAGGTGGATAAAGTACTTTAATTTTTTCATTTTTTCTTTAAATTTGTTTTCTCACATTTTTGCATCCATTTTGAGAGAAAAAATAATATTAGTTTTCTAATATCTTTTCTTTAACATCAAGTAGGTATAGAAAGAAACTTAATTATTTTATACAGGACGATAAAATTATATTATCGAGTCGAGAAAAGCAATTCACTCGCTCCTTCGTCGCTTGTGAATTAACACTTATATCTCTCGTCGATAAAATTCAATGTTATCATCTTGTATAAAAAAACAGGGACTCGAACCGCATAAAATAACGGTTCAGGTTCGGTTCGCGGTTCACTGTGCTGTAGGGTTCGGTTTAGTTCCGGTTTTCATATTTCTCTTTGGATTGAACCGGTTACCGGTTTAAAAAAATGCGGTTTAAGTTCAACGATTTATTAAATAACAAGCAATTAATTTTTAAAAATCGTTTCAGTTTTGTACTAAAATATAATTAATTTCTAATTGAATAGCATTTTGACCACGGTTAAAAAATAATTAGGTTTGCCAACATGATCATTTCTAGCGGTCAGAATGTGTAATAATTGCTAATTGATCTAAATATCTCTGGCTGTATCAAGGATGCTACATTGAAACTGATTAAAATGTAAAAGTACACTTTAATACTATAAATAGTAACTAAAATTGTAATTTATATAAGCGGCTATGTTCCATAATTTACCTTCAGATCGAAAATATTATGACAAAACGTGTTTGAAAATTCTTCATTTTCTACGAGGGAGATCGTCGTTACAAACAAATAATTTCACAATATATTATGAACACAGTCTCGTAGTGCATCTATTCATCTTCATTATTCAGTTTATAAAACCTGTCGATTATTACCCATTTCTTCTAAAATGAAAATAACCTATTGACAGTTTTTCTGAAACACTTTTCATTATTTCACAGCAATATTTTCCTGTGACTTTTTAATGTACTAATAAGCTTCGTGTTCTTAATATTTAACTATAACACAATTATTCACAATATATTCACAATTTTTTAACGGTTCGGTTTCGTGAAAATAGCTGCACTTCGTTCCGGTCCGGTTTGAGTTCCTGATAAAAAATAACTAATTGTTCCAAAACTTGAAGCTAGTTAAATCCGATATCTTATGACGAAAATATTTGATTATGTAATGGTAGTATTGTAAAATGATGCGAAATTTGTTTGTATTTTTGATGACACGTTAGAACTTATCGCAAAATGATAAGGAAATGACTGGCAAACTGATTGACTCGTGTTTGGTACATTTTTTCAATGTTATCATTTTTCATTTTCACAATTACACCACACATTTTATCTCACATTGTTCTAGAATTAATACTTATCTCGAATATTGTGGTAAATCATTTTGAAGCTGTCATAAATATACAAAGTTTTCACAAGGACGGACCGTGTAGCGTTTTCAACATTATGCTTCTATTAAATATTAAAAGTAATTATTATGAGATAAGTACTTTATTGTACTTGAATCTTGGTTTAACATTGTGCAATATTTGTAATCATCGTCAATTTTGTAAAAAAAAGTGTTTACCAGAGAAGGAATTACAATTTGTATAATGTTTAATTTGTTCAAAAGACACAATAAGTAAGTAAACACAAATCGGAATTTAAATTATCTACTGTAAAACATGTAAATATTATTGTAATTTATTTAACAATCATTTGCCTATAAGATTCACAGTCGATAATGACATCAATTTTTCACTACAAATGGTTCATAATTTTGCCGCACAAATAGATGAGGGTTGCACTTGGAAAGTAGGAGAATTATAACAAATTTGTAGAATGTTTAACTTCATATAATTGCTAAATGGTGCTAGATCCATACACACAGACATACATCATCGTGAAACTGTTAAAATACTCCTTAAATTAATTAACAAAAATATTATTTGAATTAACAAATATATCTCGTGTTCTAGGGATTTTAAAACGTGCTTCAGTAGAAACTCACTACCCAATTTTTGGCATGATTACAATATTTACCTTTCTTAAGCCGGGGCCAGACATGCGGCATTCGGCGAATCCCGAGCACCTGTTCGCCGAACTTCGCTCAGTGTGTATGGGGAGTTCGTGATTTGGCGAATCGTTCGGCGAACTGTTCGCCTCTTCCCGCCCAGAGTCGGTAAACTTGCACACATCAAAGTGGGCGAACGTTCTTCTAGAAAGGGTTCGGGCTACCGATCACACATTCAGGATTCGGCGAACAGCGAACTATCGAATCACTTACTTCAGTTTCTGCTCAGTAGCGAGTAAATAAGTTATTGAACTTATTCGTAGTAGCAATATATTTTATTATAAATACAAATTATTACTATAAATAATTTTTAAAAGTACTGGTCTAGATTCCCACACGGCCTCAATCGATGATCTATTATTGTTGTTGTTAATCTGATTGATTGATATTACAAAAGGCTTATAATCTCGTTGTTCTTATAGTTCTCTATTTTGTATAAATAAATGAAAGAAATTATGCCATTTTGTCCCCTGACAAGAATTCGGAAAAATGTAGAAATGTTGTTTTTGCAAATGAATATTCAACTAGACGAACATTCGGCCTTTTCCCATATTTTTACTCGTTAATCGCCGAATGCCGCATGTGTGAACACAAAGGCGAACACCGTTCGGCAAATCACGAACGTTCGAGATTCGGCGAATGCCGCATGTCTGGCCCCGGCTTTAGACAAGTCTGAGTGGCGAGAGGTAAAAATTGGGCAAAAAATTGCAGACAGTAATTTAAACATAAACTTTCGAAACAAATAATTGAAATTTCGTTACCTAAATTTGCTCTGCCAATAACCCCGTTTTAAACGATACGATAACTCGAGGGCAAATGTCAAAATTCTTCAACACTTTAAAGTTTAAACTTTACAAAAACGTAGTGTGCGTCGTAGAATGAGGATACAAATCATTAATGTGTTCATATAATAATAATAACATGACATTGTTCAGAAGCAGTCTCTAGAAAATAAATGTTTATTCTTGTTTCCTACATAATTTATTTTAAACACGTTGTCGTGTTCATAAGCGTAAATTTTTTATCAATGAAATGAATTAAATTTTGTTACTCATCCGCTGTTTTTTAAAAAACCCCAAAGTTTACTGTTATATAATTGCTGAGGTATTTTAACCGCATGACATAACATAATTTTCACCAAAACATTTTTTATCTTGCCGTAATTACAAGTTAATAGAAATTATTTTGTAAAATACTATACTTTATTTGCAAATCCTGTATTAAACTTCGAGTACATACTGGTTACGAATAAAATAATTTTTCTGAAATTAAAAAAATTAAGAGTAAAATTTACTACTTACAAGCTAGATCCATAGCCTCGGCTACGCCTCGTCTAAGAAACTCTAGCCGCGGCAGTAAATCTATTATTTTTTGCCTAGTTAAATAGCTATTGTTATTTATATTTTCAAGAAAATTTATTGATTCACCATAGCAACAATTACTTTTACTGCCTAGGACCTATAGACATTAAAAATAATTTTTCTACTCCCTACTGGATATTGGCAACAATTTCATATTATCATGTGTGGATAGGAATGTCATCAATACCGGTGTGGATATGAAATTCAAGGTAAGTGGAAGCGGTGTAAATGGCCATTATGTCAATCGGCGAAAAAGTAGTTTTAAAATTTTCGCTAATTTATAAGTATTATTTTTGAAAAGTTTAACAGTTTAATTTTATTTTTATTTTCAAATCGTGCTTTTCAAGGTTATTATTAAAGGCAGTAAAAATATTTTAAAAACAGAAATAAAAATAATTAATGATATTGATTATCATTAATTATTGTTTGTTAAAAGGAAAACTCCACTTTATTTTATCAATTTTCATCCAAAAGTAAAAATAAAGATATCAAACACCATCACCATTATACATTTTTGTAACATGACACATTGTGAAGCTAAAAAAGCGATGTTATGCTTCATTGATTAAACTATTATCAAACGTGTTTGTCAATTAATTAATTAAATAAATAATTTATCAGCAAATTGAAGAATACTTGTCACTTTGTTTTGATGCAAAAATGATTAAATTATTACATAACGTAATTAATGTGAAGCTTTCTATAAACATGTAATTATCTACCGTTATTATATAAATATCTATTGTATTACACTATTTCGCAAGTTCTACATTTTTCTATTGCATGAATTATCTCTTTATACAGGATGATTCACAACTTCGTGCATTATATTTTAATGGCGTGTATAGTATATAGTCCGGCGGCTTAGTGAAATTATTATGCACTTCGAGCCAAAAGCAATTTCAATTTTTTTCTGATTAAAGACACCTTAAAAGTATTTTAAGGGGTGGAGGTATTACCTGAAGTGTCTGAGTTAGCCGCCATTTTGAAAAAATGGTCGCCAGTTTTATTTTTTCGCGTTTATCTTGCAAATGGTTTACATTACGAAGAAAACTGTTAAACTGAAATGTAGAGGACAAAATTCTTTACGCAGTAGATTTATATATTGTAAATTGCATTGTTTGCTAGAAAATCGAGAAAATGAATTTTTCATATTTTCAAATTATTTATAAAGTATTTTGTCACATCACAGCAAAATGGCTGTAAAATTTTATCGGATAAAGATATCGACTTCCGGTTTTAAGTATTCGATTTCTGGAACATTTTTCTATAAATAACAAAATTTTCAATATTTTTGGGGCTCACAATTTTATTATATTCTACGAGAAAACAAAATATTAGTAATTTCTGTATTTATTCATCTGTCATTTCTAAACGGATAATAATACCGACTTCCGGTTTTCAGCATTCGATTTGTCGAACATTTTTCTTTTAGATGCATTATTTCAAAAATTTAAGAGGGCCTTTGTTGAGCCGAAATTTAAAGAATTTAGATATATTTATTCATATTTTCAGTTTAATTAGCTGTAGATTTCGAATGAATTTAAATATTGATTTCTGGCTTTCAGTTTGAATAGAAACATGTTTGTGAAAACTTATACAGAAAAATAAATAACTGAACCAAATTTCGAAGATGTGATAATTTAAGTACATAAAACACTAGAATTGTACCTACACGTAATTTTGCGAATTTTGAAAAAATTATTTTTAACTCGTAATCATGTATCTTCCACTTAATTTTTATCCTGAAGTTGTGAAACGTTCTGTATCTATGAAAATCCATATGGAAACAGTGGCCCGAAACTGTTTGCTTAAAAAACCTGTAAATTAAAATGACGAATTTAAAAAAATCTTTCAGTTTCAAATTTAGTATGCTGAGTAGGTACTCTATGCCGTTAAAATATATGCATAAGTTGTGAATCGCCCTGTATAAATAATGATTAATTTAATATTTTAAACATAACCAATAAAAATAAAGGAGAAGCTTTTTATCGCTAGGAATGCTGTTTATAATTTTATTAATAAATGTTCGATCATAATTTTTTAATATCTTTATAATTTGTTAATTGATTTTATCATTGTCTTTTATTGAATCTTCGTTCTATTCATAATATCACGGAAGGTCATAGGTCATACCTAGTAAACTTTACATTCTCACATGTCTAAAATAATTTTACAAGATTAAATCTTTAGTTTGGTTACATAATCTTGCATTATTATAAAAACTTAGAAGATGATTAACTTTTTGCAAATCATTTTGTTTTGTTCAAAGATAAAAATAAACATGCAAAACAACATTTGACTTACTTTTTAAAGTTCAGCTACCTGGATTTTGGCAAAGAAATGTAAATATATTTACGGTGTATGAAAGCGCATTATTTGCAAATTTAAATTGCATTAAATTTGCACTTTTGTGAAGCCATGAGTCACATGACACACTAATTATCTAGTTCCCGGAACAAATTTGCAGTATACTTTTTATTGTAATTTATTGCTGTTAAATATTTGCAATCTGACTTAATAAGGCTTGTATTATAAAAGAGAGCAGCAAAGTAAAGATGGCAAATCGTAGCGGATATTATGATTCACAATCACAATCGATGATAAAGGTACCTCCTTGTTTTAAAAATAAATAGACAATATACGTAAATAAACTTTTATCAAAAATTGACTTGAAAAATTTTATTGTCGTTTTATTTTTAAAAATACCATTTTTACTTCCTTGTACGGAGTAATAAGGAAGTATTGTAATCGCGAAAAATTTCGGTTTTCAGATTTTGATGGAAATATCCATTTTGACCTTTTTTGAATCCATTATGACTAGTTTCGTCGTGACGTCTGTACGTACGTATGTACGTACGGACGTATGTGTGTCGCATAACTCAAATACGGTTAGACGTAGAAAGTTGAAATTTTATATTTAGGACTGTTATAGCATCTAGTTGTGCACCTCCTATTTTTTGTTTCAATCTATAAACTGGAAGTAGTACTTTTTTAAATTATTTCGATAAATATTTAATTTAAGACAATTTTTTTATATTAAATGAAAGATTATGTGATTATTACCTACAATCGGTATTTTATAAATATTTTTGTATCTGGTATCATTTAAGAATAATTAAAGTATATATTTATAATTTAGTATTTCGGTATCTTGTAGTCCATGATCGATTAACATTTGTTACTACGTAAAATTTAAATGATTATGACATGACAGTGACAATAGTAAAATATGCTTTATATCTTCTTCTGCAGTTTACATAAAATGACTAAAATATATCTGTGAGTATAGTAGCAGTAGTAGTTACTTATATATTAGGTAATATATTTGTATAAGTTAAAAGAATTTTTTATATTATTCTTCATTTTAGTATGAACAGTTTAATAGGCGTACAAGGAAGTCATGTGGTGTCCACGTCAGATTTTTACCTTTCAAATTAGGAAGCGGATTATATACCGATAGAAATAAAAGTAAAATGTAATGTTTCTTATATTTAATGAAAACTGCAATACATTTTATACAATCTCAAATAAAATCAGTAATAAAACTTTATGGAACCGAATGAAAATAATTTTTTTGGCTCCTACACTGTATTTTTATTATTTTTTTAACAAAACTACATAAGAAACTATTGTAAAAATTCCGCTTATTAAGGAGGTTCGATACCGTTTTTGAAAATATTACCATTCATCTGAAAATTTTACAAGTTGAAGATGGATGTATTTATCGTTCACTGTTAAAATTTCAGATCAATCGTCCACACCGTTTTTTAAAAATAAATTTTTAAAAATTTCTGTTTTACATGGGAGTAAATGAGAATACATTTTTAAAGGGCTGTATAATCTATAAAAATAATACCACCAGAAAGAGATTTACAGTAATTATAAATCAGACATTAATAAATCATGAAACTAAAATTCAGTGGATTCTTCCACACCGTTATTGAGTTATTCAAATAAATAAAATTTAAAACGTGACACATAACTAAAAGAGCGATAACTACGGCAACGTCGCAAATCATAGATTGGCGCGAAATTTAAAATACTGTTGGAAAGTAAGAGTGCGTTTATGTTGAAGCATATTATTTTATAAAGTTTGTAACAAATGATATTATATTTATATTTTCACAACAAATAAAATACACATACAGAAGTCATTTTTAGGAAATTGGACACACTTTCGCAATTCGCATACAAACACCGTTACGAAACTATCGAAAATAAGTAGGAAGAACTATTTGAGTAAGAATTATTCGTGTTCATCTACTAAAAACTCTACAAGGGACATGACGGGTCCATGATCACTAAATTTGTTTGCAATTATTTCGTAACTAATTCAAAATGTCGCTAATCTTTTAATCATTCTAGAAGATCTGACTCTTTTTAAAGGCTGTACAGTAGAAATAATAATATCTGTATCTTTTGTGTACGTTTGTCATATACTTGATCAAAGCTTTCCCCATTACTAATTATTTCTGAAACAGAAAGATGAATTTCTACCAATTGTCAGGAAATGTTTTTAAATAATTTTAAAGTGTCTTGGAAATAATGAATGACTGGACGAAAACTATCAATTAAGTTCTCATTTCTTATAGCTTGCATTAATCTTGGAGCGTCAAAAGAACAATTATTATGAGCTATTGCATTTACTACCTGACAACACTTGACAGTTAGGTTAGAATCACTGCAGCCAACAATCAACGTAAAGCAGCTAAAATACTAGCGCTGTTGCCGTGTTTTCGATTGATTTTTAAAATTATGAATTTTAAAATATAAAATCTTTAGGACTTAAAAATACAATTTAATTGAAAGATAGTAATAAAATATTTATAAACAAATATATTTCGCTATAAGATTTTTTATATTTTCGGTGTTTTTTACAACAAAATTTAGTGGGTAGAAGTTGTCACTCTGCAGAAATACAATAGATTTTTGTTTAGATCCCCTAGATAGATAATCGGTATCGAAACTCCTTAAGGTGAATATCGACCGAATTTGAACGCAACCAAAACAAAACTGAACAGAACGCAACCCATAGTAAAATTTTTCCAGCATGTGATTTGGTTTTGACTTTTTGGTTTTTGGGTTATTAAAAACGCGTGATATAGAAATACATTTAATTTGCTATAATATATGTTTATTATCTAGCTATAATTATTTATTAAATTATTATATAAATCAGAATTAACTAAGCCTACAGTATATCTAAATTTATGTCTACATAGGATGACAATTTTTGACAATTTAAGTTATTCCCGTCAAGCAGATTAATTTATCTAAAAGGTTACCATGGAAACACCTACACCATCAAATAGCCGAAATTTGGCTAAAATGATGATTTTGTATTCGTAATGTATTATTATGATATAAATTAAAAAATAATTATTTTGCAAAATAATGTAGTTTTTGTGATAGATAAGTTGTGGTATACAATCTATAATCATTACAGTTATTGTATATATAATTTTAAAATGATTTGAAATACGCAAAATATCAAATTTTATATTTTAACCTATTACCCTAAATTTTAATATTTTTTTTCTCCATATCGAGGGTAGGTACGCTAATAACCATTATATTGTATATTTGGCAGTAGAATTACTTATAATATGTCGAACGCTTATCAAAATTGAACTTGTAATATCGAAAAGAAAAAATAAAATGTGGAAAAATTGTACTTAATAATTTATATTTGAAAAACTATTTGATATTTTGCTTTGAAAATTTTCTATACTTTCGTCTAATGAATGTTCTATGTAATACTATTTTTTATTACATTATATTACCAGAATTTATGAGATAGAAATTATTCCATAAAGTTAATATTTATAATTATTTGTTCGTTTTGAAAACAAAATGGTACGTTTTATATTTATAAATATCATAAACTATGTAAATATAAATTTTTACTAAGGAAACAGTTATAAGTTTTTAAGAAAAGCAACGAAAACGAATTTTGTTACACATTTTATTTGTTTTCTGAAAAATTACAAGTTTAATTTTGATAAGCGTGGAAGAGGGTATAGATGACCATATAATTTACAACCACCTAATTTTTTCATTACCGGGTTTAATCCCGTTTCCGAGTAAATATTAATTAAAATATTCACTACCAATTTTCGTGTTTAAATAATAAATAAATGTTCAACATTTTAAATTATTTAGATAATAGAACTCTATTGCTATTTATATTTGCATAATTCATAATTCAGTTTGTTTATTTTTAAACTACAATAAAAAATTTCATTTTCAAATTAGGTTGCGTTCAATTTTCGGTTGCGTTCAAATTCGGTCGATATTCATATTTGAAAGTTTGGTATTTAGTGGTGACGTCGGTAGTACCTGCAGTGGCACTCAATCAGTTTGTTTTACCAGCAAGTTTCTTAAAACAAATTATTTATTTATATTATATTAAAAAGTCGCCGTGCTATGCTAAAACACATATTTTGTAGCAGTTAAAAGAATATAATAAAATCAAACACAAATGAAATAAGCACGAATAATGTAATGATAGATGGTAGTTACATTCTCTGCCGCATCGTGTCTCTTCTTCTCACGACGGCCAATAACAACGTTCCATATGAAACAAATCATCTACGTCATGGAATTTGAAATGAAATTTTTTAAAAACTTTTCTTCTTCACTATTAGTCATAACTGGACATGCAATTTTTCTATCGTTAATATTCCTTATTTCGATTATGGTGGAGATGCCTATTAAAGCCTTTACGAAAGCAAGTTTAAAATCTTATAGTCGGGGAAGTACTGTGGTAGCCACAGCAGCTCTTTTTAAAATATTAGTAGTATTTTATCAATACAATACAATTATAACTCTCTTAACAATTTTTAGGATTCTGCGTGAAGACCCGTTCAGAAGAAGACGAAAAAATCTTCATAAACATTTGCCAAACAGACGCTATTCCTGCTCCCGATGACATCACCGAAGCTGAACTCGTGGATATCCTCCGATCACAAACTCCATCTGAATTCCGTATACCAATGAGCATCGGCGAAGCTCGGCCAGAAGTCGACAAGTCGGGCAATTCTGCCACATCTTACGACATCGCGATCAACCCAGCTTTCTTCCAGAAGATCGAGGGGAGCGTGCTCTTCAAACAATTCTTTTTGACAGTTATGTTTGAGGGGTTACAAGACAAATATAAAATTACTGTCAATATAGGAGATTTTACTATTTTAAAGAATAGAAAAGCTATGGGAACTTTGCAGATGCATAGAATACAACAAAGAGAAGTTAACAGGAAAATGGGAATTCCAGAAAAAAAATTGATTGAAGAAATTGATGGACCTACTACTCCGTTAGATGCTGAAATGCAAAGATCGTCCGCAATTAAAGAATTGGATGATGATTTGAAGGAACCACCTTATAGACTGTCTAGAATCAGCAATGAAGACAATAGGCAGTTTTTTGTTGGAGATTTTTATGTGCCTGATATAGTAAGTCCTATAAATGATAAGTTTTTTCATCAAAACTGTTGTAGAGGTATATTACATAGAGACAGGACTTGCGCAGAACCACGAAATGTTACTGTTGTTTATCGTCATAGAATGCATGATCCAATCTGGCCCGTATTTTCTGTTTCTCTCTAAAAGGCTTCATCCGCCTTAATGTCCACTCCTGTCATAATTTTACGTCATGCGCAGAGTCAAAAATTTTTCGTTTTGACAGGTCCAACTCAAAAAGGAAAGGGTGTTTCAAAGTGATTTAGAACATACAAATACGGAGGTTAAAGATAATATTTTTAAGTTAGAAAGTACATGCTGCGCTGTGGCGACCAATTTTCCTTTCTCCAAATAGTATACCTCTAACAAGACAAGTTTTAAGATACGTGTGACGTCACGTAAACGAATTAAACATTCAAAACATTTACAATTTCATCGTCAACCACAGGCTTCAAAAAAATGTGTTTGTTATTGTATCATTAAAAAATGACTCGACCAATTTTTATAAAATTTTGACGGATATTCTATATGATTCGAACTTAAAATATAAGATAAATTTTATTTTATTTCATCATGTAATAACAAAATGGCGTGGTTATCTTTCACATGGCTTAATCAATTGTGTTTGTTATAATATCATTCGAAAATGACGAGCAATTTTTGACAAAAATGGCTTGACAAAACTTATGATTCAATCTGTATGTGAAAATAAAATAATTTACTGTTTTAGGTATCAGAAAAAGATATCGCCCTTGATGTTGGTGAAGACAGACTAATACTAGAATCTAGAAAAAAAGGATATCTTGTAGATATCTTCATGCCCCAGTTAATAGAACAAGAAAATGTGGAAGCAAAACTGAATAAAAACAATGGGGTAGGTATTGAAAATAATTTTATTTTATTTTGAGTAATACAACTTTATTTTTTCAGATTTTAACAATAACAATGCCAATTGTGCTTTCATAACATGATCAAGCATTTGAACTTTTTGATACTTATACTTAGTTTATTGGTGTAATAAAAATGCGATACAATAAAAATGTCCTATGTTACAAGTTTATTGTTTAACTGTAATATCACAGAATGATGTGATGCTTAGTTCGAAAACTAAATCTAGACATGCACTGGATCTTCGAACCGAAATTCGTATTTGTAAATTTCACATGCGGAACTATTTCTAAAAATACTAGTGGAGTATTTTCGTTAGCAATTTTTTTACTTAAAATTAGGTATTTGGCTTCACTACGGATTACTGGAACTGGACTAAAGTACGTTTACACTGTAGCTTCAATTCGCGATTGTAAATTTGATACGTTTATAACTCAACACTTCACTAATTCGGATTATTGGAATTGATTGAACTATTATAAAGGGGTGCCATCCAATTCTTGAAAACTAAGAGCTAGAAAATTCAAGTACAACCATAAAACACTCGAAAATGCATAAATCTAGAATCTGATGGATGCAGAAAACGCATGCACAGGAATATTCAAATCTGGATTAAAGATTTGTGAAACATTGATTTAGAAATAATTTTTGTTTAACAACAAACTCGCTGTAAGCTTTCTAAACCACACTAAAGTTGATTTCTTAACTAAACGGAGCAATCTGAAGTTGGAATGCTAAAACTGATTGGCTGATGTAACACCAGTTTTACACCACACAAACTTTGTAATGTAAACAAACGAATGTTCTCCATCTTGTCTCGTCAGCTGTTTTTAGTGACTGTATCGAGTTTGCCCGCTGATAGGTTAAATTTAATTTTGCCGCCAAAAAAATCTAGTGAAATTTTTCTCGTATTTACACAGTGTAAATATGGCTTGTGGGACATCCACGAGGAGGGTGACTGAAAGGGGTGCAGTATATTCGTATTGGATCGATTTTCAATGTTGTTTCAATACCGCTGACCCGCGAGCAAAACACCTGAGAATCTGACACATGCATAATGAAAGCGATAAAATTTTTCCAGATTTGAAGATTCCTTTACTTGAATTTTCGGTGTCCACTGAATTCATGATTCATGAATTTTATCTTCAATGTATTTTCTAGTTATAAATATTCTAGTGTTGAAGGCGTTCCCATTATAAAGTATGTTTATATTTGTAAATTATTTTTAAAATATAAACTATTTACTGAACTGGATTAAAATATGTAAACGATTTGACTTATTGCGGATTACTGGGAATTAGACTAAATTACGTTTACATTTCTGCTGTAAATCCTGATTGTTTGAATTATATCTTAAAATTCTGAATATATTCAAAACTCGAATATAAACATGCGGATATATTAACAATTTTAAATCGTACTATAATTTTGATACATTATAAATTAAATGTAAACGACTGTATAAACAAAGTACGTTTACACCAGCCTTAAACCATGATACTAGTCCAAAACTCGAATGTAAACGTAGCAATAAATAAGGAAGATCATTTTTGATTGTCTACTGATATGTTTCATCTTCTACTTAATTAAATCTCCGTGTAAAACGTCGGTCTTTCGATCCTTAATATCCTAAACACATTAGGCAAAAAGTACAACGTATTAAACCCAATTAGAGCGTAAGTAAAATACTTGCAACAGAGTTCAACGAATGTTTTATGTTTATTTTGAATCGTATTTTCAGACTTTTTCAAGTCGTCGACATTTTGCCTCAACAGCGCGCAGAAGAAGTTATACGAAGACGATTTTGACAGCGCTCGAGTCGCCACGATGCAACAGAAGCCGATAATAGTACGTATTATGGTTTGGCCCATCATGGTATAGGATGGCCAGATGATGGTATACGGTGGTATAAGCTCCGATGGCGTCATGTGTCCTAGCTGGTAGTTCAACCAGGCCCCGATGTGGACACCCACGCATACGGAAACTACCATTGTTGTGTCGCCCCTAAAAAGAATATTTTAGTAATTTGATTACTTTTAGGGTTTTAGGTTAGTATAGTAAAATTGGCGAGCTATTTTCGTTTAAAATTAAATTCCGGTTAATTTAAAGTGCAGTCCATGCAATCAGATTTGAGCTGCAGTAGCTATTTGCTACACAATGGGTATTAAAGAAAAAATTGATTGAAGAAATTGAAATGAAACGGTCGTACAAAATTAAAGAAATGAATGATAATTTGAACGAACTATAGACTGTCTAAAATTAGTAAAGAAGATAATAAACAGTTTAAGTAGGTACCTAATAAGTATAAGTCCCATAAATGATCATTTTTCCATAGCTGATGTTAAAGTGCTACTTTATCGACTATTTTGAGTCTATAAAGTAACAATTTAACCTCAAGGGTAGATAAAGTAAAATTAAAGTAAAACTAACAGCAAGGGTAGATAAAATATTTTAATTTTTTACATTTTTTCTTCAAAATCGTTTTCACACATTTCTGCATCCACTTTATGAAAAAAAGTAGGATGAAAAACATACTTACTTATAACATCAGCTATAGAAAAAAATAGAATTTTATACACGACTATAAAATTATATTATTGACTCGACTTTTATTTCGTCGATCGTCTTGTATAAAAAAATTACAACTTTTTCATAAAAATTGTCGATAGACCAAGTTTTAAAATACGTGTTAAGTTAAAAATTCAAAACATTGACAGTTTGATCGTCTGCCACAGGCTTCATAAAAATGTGTGTGTTATTATGTCATACGAAAATGACTCGACCAATTTTTATCAAATTATGATAGTTCTATTTGACGCCAACTTAAAATATAAGATAAATTTTGCTTCATTTCAACAATTTGTGCAATTCGATGAAATCAAATCGAGTTGTAAAATTTATTTTTGTGACCTGCAGTAGCTATTTGCTGTTTACTATTTTTAGCCAAGTAATTAACTACAGCTATATAATAAATTATTTCCGAGATAAGCACAATATTTTTATGTATTTGTTTATTTATTGTTTATGACTTTCCTACCTGGTGGGAGTCCATTTATCACTGCTTGGGTAATAAACAATCATGACTATAGACGCCACGAGTAAAATTATCGGTGATAATGAATTAGTAAGCAAATAATTATCTAATTTATCTACTAGTGGGACCAGTGGTATCATCAAGATTACTGCGAGAACTAGACCCACGATTATGTCCTGGAAAAAAATTAATCATTAATAAATTTATTGCGCAATTCATTAGAAATGGTCTCTAATAAAATACAAAATTATTTTTTGAATTAAAAATTGTGAACCCGATTTTCTTTCTTGGTGACGATTAAATTAATTTCTTATACGTGATTCACACGAGGAAATTTTTCTCCAAAAAAGCAAGTGATACTACTGTCATCAATATTTTTACGTCACTCGGGGGAGGAAAGCAGTGTTTTCCTCTTGCTAATGGAGGGAGGGAAGCGAGTTTTCCCTCCCGCGCGGGAGGAAAGCAAGTACGGTCCTCCAGAACGGGAGGAAAACACTGCTTGCAAGAAAGGTGATTTCGAGGCCCTCGTGACGTAAAATATTGTGTGTTCCACGGGAGGGAAGGCTATTCCTCCCTTGGGCGAAGCCGGCGCCCTCGCTCGGGCCGCCGCTTGGCCCGCGGGAGTAATAGCCATAACTCCCTTGGGCGAAGCCGGTAGGGCTGGGAAAAATATCGATAAATATCGATATTATTTTTAAATATCGGATATCGATATTGAAAATAATTTTTATCGATATATCGACTTATCGATATTTATCGATATAAATCGATATTTATCGATATAAATCGATATTTATCGATATAAATCGATATTATATCGATATTTATCGATATAAATCGATATTTTATCGATAATTATCGATATAAATCGATATTTATCGATATTTATCGATATTTATCGATATAAATCGATATTATATCGATATTTATCGATAAATATCGATATTTTTCGATAATATCGATTTTTCGATATATCGAAAATTATCGATATTATTTCGATATCGAATATCGATATTAAAATTTGAATATCGCGCAGCCCTAGAAGCCGGCGCCCTCGATCGGACTCGCCTGCGGCTCGCCTTAGACTCGGGTCGCCGCTTCGTCCGCAGGAGTAATGCAATAGCTATAGACCATATTAATTATTCAATGCGCATGCTTAGTAATCACCAATCACAATGCTGTGAGTACTACCGAAATGAAACTAATGCCCTGTTCACACGTTGCTACTTTGAAGACGCATACGTGCTACTGTAGCATGAAAAGAAATTCAAATCGAAACAATTACCGCAAAAAATCGCTATCTACACACACAAGGATCAACGGTGTGAAATTATCAACGAGTAGTTCTTGATACTTTGATGCTACAAATTAGCAGCGCTGCTATTTGACAAGCGACCACGGTTTTTTCATGCTACAGTAGCACGAATGTGTCTTCAAAGTAGCAACGTGTGAACAGGGCATAATGTTTCCTTATGGGAAAAAGTGAATTTTTAAACTAATATAATAATTCATGCAGACAGAATCACATGGCCGTTTTTTAATACGAGTTATATTTAATAACGAAGTATCGAATTCTGCCCCTGTTTAATATAAATTATCATTAGTTTATTATGTGAAAATAACTATGAAAATTTGAATTTTTTTAGCGGGATTCCAACATCTCGAGTGATAGATAACTTAAAAGTGTGTTTTTCTGTTGATGTAGTGTCATATAATTTATATCAATATGCTTAGTTACAAATATTGTGTTTCAAATCATGTTTTAAAATTAAAAAATTAAAATTTTTAACACCGAAACGGCTGATCATTGCCAACTTATTTAGAAAAATAAGAAATTGTTGGCATCCCTGGCATCACTTTTTTACATCGCAAATTAGCCGGAAGAGGCGCTATAATAATTGATATGGTCTATTACACCCTTGGGCGAAGCCGGCGCCCTCGCTCGGACTGCCGCTTCGCCCGCGGGAGTAACAGTACGCTTCCTTCCCTAGGTGCACAAAATACTATTAAATGCCGTTCATACGGGGAAAATAATTTCTATAAAATTGATTATTAAATACAGGACGATTCCCAACTTCGTACATCTATTTTAATGGCATCTCAATTTATTTATCACGAAACTGATTTTTTTTCAAGATTCGCAATTTTAGTTTCCAGGTTTTTAATGAAACAGTTTGGGTAAATGAAATTTCATAAATTTACTATTCTTGCCATTGTAGGTACAACTAATTAAAATTTAACTTTATTCCATTCATAGGTAATCACCGAAGGTAATCACATATCCATTATACAATCAACAATCCAATGATTTCAAAAATGTGCTTCTTGCGAACTGCCCTTAAATTTACTAATTTAAAAAAATTATGTTCGAAATTGTGAATCATCCTGTATATTTATAAGAATATTTGTTTTCCCCGAATGAACGGTAATGATAGTTTTTTATGACAGTTTCTAAGCACTTGTTTTACTTCAGTTTACTTTACTTTTATACCCAGTTCACACGATGACAGCTTCTTACTTGTTTTACTTTCAAGAAACTTTTTGGAAAAACTTTCCTCGTGTGAACTGGACATTTTCTATTATTTGACATTTGCAAACTGTCAAAAAAATAAAACAAAGATTGAAAGAAGTTCACAAGTTTTTAACCTACAATTAATATTAAGCCACCTGTAAATATACGTACCAAAACTGTGTGCATTCCTAGGTACAGCCGACTCAAACACACGACACTACACCAAACTACAGCACAGATGATGCCAATAGTATTGTCATACTGGTACCGATCTATCGTGTACAAAAGTACAGAAAATGGAATAGAAACTGCAACCATAGCATGAGTTGATGGCATTCCGTACTCGAGCGACCACTTGCTTTGCAGTCTGACACAAGGGGGACCAGGTCTGGGCCACCGAACGATGTCTTTGATGCCTTGCCCTGGACAGAAGATATTTATCAGTTATTTCCAAGAAAAAATTGAGATGAATCCAGAAAAAACTGCGGAATACAACGAAACTTTATATTATAGCCAAAGAGCTGCTAGTTCATCATCTGGACCACGTAGTCGGTAGTCTTCTTCAGAGGGGTACATAAGTTAAAGTTCGATCGAATCGCGTAACTCTACATAGCCAGTCAGTAAAGCCCTGCTCACACATGGATAATATCATGCTTCTGAATCATAAGAAAAATAATCATGGTGCCTGTCAAATAGCTGCACCGGTAAATTGAATATTCAATGAGTCTTCAAAATGAAGAATTTCTAATTTATTGATAGCTTCAAAACATGAATTTCTTTTTTCCCAGGATTCAGAAGCATGAAAGAATCCATATGTGAACAGTGCACACTAGAAAAGTTTTCCCTTAACAGTTTCTTGAGCTGTCAAAAAACTACAGTATAACATGCTCTACAACTGTTTTGAATCCGCAAAATAATATTTTAGGGGGATTCAGTTTTTTATGACAGCTCCTAGCACTTGTTTTACTTTCAAGAAACTATTTAGGAAAAACTTTCCTTGTATAAACTGGGCATAAAAGTAAAGTAAAACAAGTGCTAGTGCTAGGCGCTGTTATAAAAAAACTGTCAATACCGTTCATATGGAGAAAATCTGATCTAAAATACCTATATTATTATAGAAATAATTAGTTCCCTCGTATGATCGTATTGTCAGATTTTTTGACAGGTCCTAGCAATTGTTTTACTTTCAAAAAACATTTAAGAAAAAACTTTCCTCGTGTGAACTGGACATAACTGACTGATAATTTAGATTTGCTCGAATTTTAAGTACCTCTCTGAAGAAGGCTACGTAGTTCAGAGTTCAGATGTTGGTGCATGATGAACTATAGGTGTCACTTAGCTAGAATATAAAGTTTCAAGTGAATCGCGCAACACTACATAGACAGTCAGTCAGTAAAGCTTTGTGAAATTTCACTAGAGCAAATAGAGTTTAGTACCTCTCTGAAGAAGGCTACGTGGTTCACATGTGAACTAGGCGCCCCTTAGTTAGAATATAAAGTTTTAGGCGAATCGTGGCACTCTATACAGCTTTTTTTCTACCAAAAATGGTATATTAACTTACCGATGTACATGACGATAGTCCAGACCAAAACTACCCTTCTGCCAACGGCCCCATCGACATTCCAGAACCAAAATGGTATAAATGAAGCGTAAAACACTTCATCTCCAAGTGCAGTCCCAAAAGTGAATAAATAATACCAGAATTTATTCCCAATTTCGTACTCTTTTTTCTTGTTTCTTTTTGGAGTACAGCTAACATTTTCGTGGTCTTTGTACCCTTCGTCTTTTGGCAACTTGACTCCAAAGAATTCCTGGATATTTGCGACTAAAATAGGAGCTTTTAAATAATTTATACAGTTCATTCTGATTGTTTATTGGTTAAATAAATATATTTCACACATAATTTACAGCACTACTCTAGAAGGAACACTTTTAGAATTAGATCTGCATTGCAGGTAATAGAGTATTATAATCAAAATGCGGACACATGTTTATCAGGTGACAGTTCATTGTTCATATGGGGTTTAGTACGAATTAAAACGAGATAATTTCAAGTAGAATATTTATTATAATATTTTATAGTTATATTATATTATTACAATATAGTTTGGATCTAAATATACCTTATTTATTACACAAAAGCATTTTAGCAATTAAATAAAAAAGTTTTGCTTCAAATCTAGTTAGACTTGCATAACAAGATGGCGCTCATTGTCGGCAGACTTAAATGTTTCAAATCATAGACAAATATATAAAAATTGTTTCTTTCAGTTTATGTCTATAAATTTTATAATATATTTTGTACTAAATTTAATAAATAAAATTGTATTGTATCAAGCAATATTTTTGCATAATTAATTTTTTCATTTATTGTTGTTTGTTTATTTATTTTATGTACAATTTTATGTAGATTTTATATAAATGAATAAAATAATTAAGTAATTATAGCAATTCATCAATCATTCATCCAAACGTTAGAAGTAATGAATCATCAACTTCAGTTGTTTCACTCAATTTTGGCGGGCTTCCAGATTCAATTGTTTTTCA
This sequence comes from Agonum fuliginosum, assembly GCA_947534325.1. Lineage (NCBI taxonomy): Eukaryota > Metazoa > Arthropoda > Insecta > Coleoptera > Carabidae > Agonum > Agonum fuliginosum. The sequence goes on from OX384029.1 coordinate 44,491,435, forward strand.
AGTTTTGGCTCCAAAAAGCACAAATTTCCTGCTGCAAATGGTACAAAATTGGAAAAGCTCAAATTTAACTGAATTGTAGTTATATTCAGGAGGTGAAAGCAATAAAAATGACATTTATATTTATAAAAACAACACCACACCCAGCAAACGATTTAGTTCAAGTTCAGGCCGCTGGACTCTGGCTGGAAGTTGGCGTCTTCCATTTTAAACCAATAGAATTTGAGTTGGTGGGGAAGTCGCCATTTCCATTAGTAATCGTGCGCGGTTCAGTCTGTCGAGATTTGACTGTAAAGTGAGTGTATCGACTTTGTTCAACTTTCGTGTGTGTTTTTAAAGGAATATTTTATCAATTGGTGAGTTTTTTACTGATTTATTAATTAAACATTACCTAAAAAATTGTTGCGTCCAATTTGGCTGAGTTTGAAGTAGTTTAACATCGTATTTCAGACGGTTACATGTCAAAAAGTTGCCGGCCGGTACATGTAAGCTAATTTAACAGTTCTTCGCCCGCTGACTTGTTTTATTTACCAAAATTTGCACTAAACAACAAAACTGTATCATTTTTTGATAGTTTAACACAAATTATTTACAAATTCGTTGCGAAACATGTGTTAAGATCATATGATTCAAACAAAGAGCGGTTTCTTACAAGTTTTTGGGCGAAAAATGTGGTTTAAATGCAAAATTTGGTGTTGGACACGGCATATGGTTGTATGGCTGTATTGAAGTAAAATATATCCGCGTATGCTGAAGTGAGGGTAGTCTGCAGCTGTCTCACTGAAGGCTAGGGTGTTGGCCCACATGTTTCGCAGCAAAAAAATTACAATAATCATTAAGCTCTCTTACGATTAATAATAATAATCATATCTTCTCACGGTACTCTTATCAGGCAACAATGAAATTTTTTACTCATTGTTGCACAACAAAGAAGCAATCAACTAATCAAATCTTTATTAATCTTTTGTGACAATGTTGAGAACCAGCATTATGGCGGCAAAGCCGCCAGACAACAGTTTAAATTTCAATCACTATCGATTATTAAAATGTGGAACATACTTTCACGAGAAACTCGAGATTCGAATGAGTCACAGCTCGAAAATGTGGAATTATTTCATTTTTTTTATTTGTACGTTTCCTGTGCTATCTATATTTTTATCTCATAAACTATGGTTAACGATTGACATTTGAAATGCACAAAAACTGGTCGTGATGAACACAGGAAGTCGAGTTTTATAGAAAAATAAAATAATTAATTAATGATTTTCATTCTGTTGGAATATCCAGTTTTGTTTAAAATTCATACTTGGTTTGACGTTTGATCGCTTGCTTACAAAAGAGGAATCGTTTGTCATTTGTCTTCAGTTGTTGAAACAAAGGACTGTTGTCTTGGATAACATAAAACAAATGCCAAAACAAATGAAATATAAGGAGATTGTCTGCTTTTATTTTCATGGGTAAACAGATTTACCGTTACGGTCGATCTTCTAAGCCAAATTAAATTTATTTACCTATACAGGGTGTGTCATAAACTTCGAGCACATATATTAAGAGTAGGTATTACTACTAATACTTATAGTTCAAATTTTACAATTTCAGTACCTCTGGAATCTCATAATAGAATTACTATTACAAATAAATTAAATGAACATCGCAATAGAGCTACGTTAGTTTAGAATTATTATAATTATTATAAATTATGTTTAAATAAATTATTCTCTATTAAGTGGAATAATAAATGTTCTCTTCAAATACTTAAGTATTTAGAAATTTAAAAAAAAAATTAAAAAGCCGTATAAGCATATCAAACTGTATGTACCTTTAATGTATGTAGGTACTCGAATTTATGATACATCCTGTATAATTTATAATAGAACATACAGGAAATATAATCGTTTTTAAATTTTAATTAAATCTACAATAAAATATTACTGTCTCTGTAAAACATGTAATTAAATAAAATGTTCAAAAGATAGAAAGATAAATTTATGTTTCGTTTCTAATCTTTCTAATATAATTACCTATGTTATTATTATTTTTGTCATGTCAATAAATTAAATACTATAGAAGACCGGAATAATGAACTATATTTCTTTATGTTTCTAATATAGTTATTTATGTAATTTTGACACTGAAACTGTTAATTTCAATGAGGTCTTTGATATAATAGTCATAAGTTTTGTTTAGTTTCTTGTTAACATAATAGTTATTTATTTTATAAGGATCATAACGTCAAACATTATGATATTAGTTATGATGATTATCAAACGAGGCGAAGCCGAGTTTGATAACTGGACGTGTACCATAAATGATATTTATATAATAATTTGATATATAATAAAATGATATTTTTGAGTTGGGAAAAGAATATTATACGATCTTCTCAATGATGTTTTCGACTCTAAATGTTTTGTGTATTTGAATTGCAAATCTCAGCAAGTCTGCAAGTACAAATTATGATTTTTTGTTTATTTTCCTTCAATTACTTCTTCCTACGTGTCTCATGCCTGACCTAGGACAAATAATTTCTCACTAAACGAAGGTTAGTGTCACTCCGTCCCACACACAAGCGAATCGCTTAAATCTTCGTATTTGTTGGAAAAATTCCTGACAAGGTGTGTTTTTATTGGACCAAACGACAAAAGATTACCTTAACTACCTGATGGTAGATGGTCCTTAGCATCCATTCAAATCTTCGGCTATTTTCGGAAGGCGCGAAGAAGCCCGAAAGGTAAAAAGATGATTTATTTTGAGGCTGTAAATCTTGTAGGCATGAGAGAGCATGTACAGTAGCGGAAACTGAAAGCCGGACCTACATTTCAAATTTCTGACTTCAGTTGATATTGATAAAGCCGAATGCGTAATGTGACCGACTCAGGTTTGAAGCCAGTCACTCAGTTTAACTGCACAGAATTACTCACTCGTGAGTTGACGGCTGGTAACGGCACGCACGCACGAAAAAAATTGTGTCTATACCGATGATATGTGCCAGCTGGGTGGGTTTAAGCACAGCTCTCTCTGCATGTGATGACGTACGAACCCGGAGTTCTGTTGTTCAAGTCTCTCGGCCGACAGTGTGTGATTGTAAAACATCTCGGATGCACTTCAAGCTGACCGCATTTGATCATCTTAAATGTAGTCCTGGTTGCAAAAGATTCTCTCAAAGCTCTCTGCATGTGATGACGTACGAACCCGGAGTTCCGTAATTCAAGTCTCCTGGTTGTATACGAATCTCTCCGATGCCGCTTTGAATTTCAAAGGTCTTCGCATGGATTGAGGTGCTGACTACACCAAACGAATCGGTTGTGTGTGGTTGGATTCTACTATAATATAACATCTATACCATTCTGTTAAATGGTTACCGGTAAAATAAAATTAAAAATATATGATTTATGTAGGTACATGTTAAGAATCTAAATTAAGAGCGATTAAGAGGCTCGTCTATCTTTTAAAATCCAGCATAAAATGTACTAAGGTCAGTGTTTTGTGGCCAGTACAAAAATGCGTACATGATTATAAAAATTCCAAAAAATTTCCAATTTTTGCAAACTTTACACGGTTATATCTCGTGATAGAAATTAATTTTTAAAATTTTAAAAAGGCACATCTGTATTCTTTCTCTATTAAATGTTTATAAATATACATTATCCTGAAGTTAATAATAAACTGACAGTTTACTCGCAACGAAAACACTTTTACAGTATTTTTCAACTTCAAAATGACGTTGCATTGCTAGGATGCGGCAAAGTATGAGTTTCGGGCTGGTTTCAGACAGCTATAGTTGGGAAAAAGAGTGGAATAGAAAAAAAAGTAAAATAGAGAGTATTCTATAGGTATTCGGAAAAAACGTAGACGGGCTGCTTAATAAAAATTTTTCGTCCCCTGTATAAATTAATCGGATAATGAATCGGACCAGAAATTTAAGCAAATGTTAAAGTTCAAAAAACTTTTCACTTTAGGGGGATGTCCATCAAATACTCAGTCGACTGTATTTGAATAAATTGGATTTAAAATTTTAAACGAATAAATTCGAGAATAAATTTTAAAAGTTATACAGTTGAATTGGATATTTATTCATGACTGCCACTGAATAAAGTTTGAATTTCGGGCATTAACAGTCATGTAGAATAATACAGGACTTACATATTTTTTTAAAAAGAAACATCAATATTTGCCTTGGTCTTACATAAAAATAAATTTGAACCACTAGAATATACAGAAGTATAAACTTAATAAATTCAAAGACACAAAATACGAGTAGAAATTGAAATACCATTTCAACCTTCAGTCCAATTCCAATACAAATATCATTTGCAAAATCAGTACGAATGGTTTCTACCATGAATCAGAGTTGTGTTCAGATGACAGATCCAAATGATTAGTGATGTAAAAAGAACAAAACGTGTAGGTGAAGAACAAGATTGATGTGTGACTAACGGAAGTTTTCAACTGTTTCGCTTATGACTAACTTGTTTCAAAAGTTTACCGTTTGGTCTAAGGATTGATAATTAATCGGATCTTGCAGTAATTCAATTAGTTTATTAATTCAAACCGACTGATTGCATCAAACATAAATTAGGTACTCTAATATTATAGAAACTAAAAGTACGATTTAAAATGTTTTCCCTAACAGATTTTCATTTTTTTGTTTCATTCGAGGTTGTATCATTCTATTAACAAAAATATCAGGAGTTATATATCAATTCGTATCTGCATGTTTCAGGAGTTTCTTCAGTCTTAGTGCTATCCAATTTCTATGATATATGTAAATGAAAATGACTAATAAAACACCTACCTCGCACAGGAACCTGGAGCTATATTCATTTGTAGTTCAAAAAAAAATCTGTTCAAGTTTGAGGTTACTTCAAGAGGTTTTATGAATATAAGGATTTTAAAACCTCTATTATTTCAGATTTTTTCTGGTTTCCGTTAATAGCTATTAATATAACAAGAATCTTATGCGATTTATAATACTGAGGATGTTGCTAAGTGACGAGGTGAAACCGGGTCTCTCGCATATATTCGCGTTATATCAAAGCTTAATCGTATCATCATCAACAACAGCGATGCTAAAACAAATCAAAAATCTTATGTGTCAATTAGTTGACAGTTTGCATATTATGGAAGGTTTTGATGTTACTATGATTGTAACTAAAGTATTAAGTTCGTAACTAACGAATTATAAGTATCTAAGGTATTATAAGTAACTAATGTATTATGTTGTTTATAATTATCAATAAATGTTACGTATTAAAAGATAACAGTTGATGATACGATTAAAATAGGTAATACTTAATTATTATTATATAACTCACAAAAAATTAATGTTTTATTGTAAAAAGAAACTAAAATTAACAAATAAACATAATTTCTTCATAAATAAGTAGGTACTTAGTTATCAATACTTTTAGTTTACTTAACACTACCAAATAGTTTTAACCCAAAAATAAATAGGCATATTTTAATATTGCATTTAAAAATATATTCTAGATTTCTATTAAATTACTCCTATAATGAGTAAAAACAAATTTGACAGTAAAATGGACTCTCTGCAGCAATTTTGTGCTGTAAAATGACGTGACATTGATAATTTTAAAATGAACAGAAACCGATATTCTGGAAAAACGGTTCGGTTTCGATTCCGGTTCGTTTACCTTCAAATATAACGTTTCGATTTAGGTTCAGGTTCGAAGAAAATAATGGTTTTTCGGATTTATGGTTCGGGTTCAGCTGCAGGTCCCTGACCTAACCTAATAAAACTATCAGTTTCTTTGTAATATAGGTAAACTTGAATACTATTTTGTTTGCAATTCCAATCGCAAATTCATTGTCTTCTTTATTCTGGTGTGAATTCCCTGAGGTCAGACTATTGCCCCTTGCCTTGCTCTGGTAACCTACCTTCTACTCCACTATCTTATTTCTAGTCGTATAGCCGTGATAAGACATAGCAATGTTTTATAATCAACGTGCAGGAATGTCAGCTAACTTCTCGTATACCACACACATAAAAGAAAGGCGACCACTAGCCATAAAGATACAGAAAGTAGTTAGAGCTTTGTGATACCGTTTGACTTTTGCGACCTATTGTTACGTGACAGGGGAGATATTTTAGTGCAGAATTCCTTGGAAATTGGAAACTATATCTGCTTGCTACATTTGCCTGGTACTAGATAACTGGTAGAAAATAAATTATACCTAAGTGACTTGAATCCTCTTTAATTGGGATTTCTACATTTTTTTAATCATAAAAAATATGATGTGGCCAACACATGACCTCTCGCCATACTCTACTATTTTTATTTTTCTAATAATTATAGGTAAGTATATATTAAGTAGTACTTAATTACAAAAAAATACCATTGTAGAAGGGGAATTAGGGAATTGTAGTTTTTATAATATTAGGTATTAATGTTTATCATAACCATATAGGTAAATAATAAATGACATTTCATATTTTCATTTTGTCAAAATGTCAAAAATTTATTTGACATTCATTAACGCTCAAATTTTTTATTTTTTGTTTTCATTGGTAGGCAGATAAATCAAAATTGTAACTAATTTGTAGAATTTTAACATCTTGTAATTGGAAAATGGTGCTAGATAGAAACAACGTGTTGAATACAAATTGTTAGTAAAAAAATTCCTATTTATCCATAAATTCTGAAGATATTCCAGAAAAAATCAGATATTCAAAAAAGTACCACTTCCGGTTGCACGATCTGATCAACACTAAAATCTAATCAGATTTAATCTATGGTGTCATAATATTATATGCAAAAAAATTAATTCAGTGGTATTTGAGTTATCGTAGCTCCAACATCCTTCCATCCATCCACACACACACACACACAGACATCATAGCGAAACTATCAAAATCGTGTTCTAGGGACCTCAAAACGTGCTTATCCATTGAAAACTCACTATTGAAATTTTAGCATTATTACAATAGGTACCTTTCTTACAGGACTGAGTGGCGAGAGTTAAAAAACAGATTCGTCTTAACATTTATGAATCTAGAAGCTTCACAATTTGAAAGATTCTTTGTGTCGACGGCTGTGGCTGGTACAGTACAGTACACGAAATAAGAGATGGCCGAGCTTAGAGATTTTAAATTGGTACACAATATTAATTATCAGCAAATATTTTGGCAGCTACCTTGAAATAATGTTCGATTTTTCTTTTGACTCAGTTGCGTTTAGGTGAGTAATAAGTTGGCGAACTTTGACTCAACTCTGTGTAGAACATAAGCACATTCTTTTTCTCCTTTACCGCTCCAGCCATCTCTGACTGCACGGAGATTATATTATGTTTGGAGTTATTTGGAGATGTCGAGTAATGTTGTTTGCAGACGATTCAAATAAAATGGGTCTTGTTTAAAAAATAATTTCCAACTCTAGCCACCCTCGCCCTTCTTTCGTCTCGTTCAAGGTCATGATTGCTCACTCACCCATGAGTGGCAACGATGAGCCAGCGCAAGTACTAGTCCCAGCAGCAACTGATAACGCTCTCTGGTGGAGCCTGAGGCAAACAACACAACAGCGGGAATAGAGTGAGTGACCTTTCATAGCGCGAATGAGATTGTAGAAGTAGAAGGGAACTCCTTGCGAAATCACTCACTCTCTGTTGTAAGAGTAAAGCACGAGTAATTGCTTGAGAATGTTCTTGAAATTAGGAGTACGGAAACTAGTTTTTTTTTCATTGAATTTGTGTAGCAAACACATATAGGTATAGGGTGTTAATATACTGAGCGCGAAACAGACAGAAGAGTTCAAGTACGTCGATTTTAATTTTGTTAATAATTACTTATAATCACCTCGGTGAAGTTGGCAGACGATTCGCAGCAGACGATTCGCGATCGTACCACATGTAAACAAACTATGCGGTGCGCGCGCAAATGACACACCAAGACCAACTAGGTCATGATAACAGTTTACAAGAGTACAAATATAAGCAGTTTATGGCTATAATAATGAATTTGTGTGCAAGTAGCAATGTAAATTATAATAATAAATACATTATTAAACATCAGAATACCCAATATCAAACATTAATGATTATAAATACGGTTTGAAGAACTTCACCTAAAATTTACTGCCAAACACGCCCAAAATTTTATAGACCAGGTATATTTGTTCTTTAACACTTATTTCCATTACAGGTAGGTACATCTCATTAATCCCAAGGATACTAAAACGAAAAAAATATAAATACAAAATATGATTGTTTATTTAATTATTGAAAGTCTTTCATTCAATAATTTATATTCCTCTAAAGATATTTCTATGAATTTTTTAATTTTACCCATTATCCTTGTATATGAAATAAATGAAAATGAATGCAGAATCAGAATGAACAGTGAAATACTTAAAGAACTAGATGGAGAAGATATTGTAAAGAAGATCAAACAACAGAGAGTAAGATGGTTAGGCCACATATGGAGAGCAAGCGAGGAAGCAATAATCCACAACATACTCAAATGGGACCCTGGGAGAAGAAGAAGAGGAAGGCCGAGATCCACGTGGATTAAAGAAGTAAATGAGGACCTGGAAAATGCAGGAATCACCAACTGGAAAGAAAAGGCATGCAACAGGGAAACTTGGAGGAAGATTTGCTCAGATATGATACCCAAGAAAACGGGGCCGATCCCCCTGACAAAAGGAGGATCAAGAGAGCTTCATACAGAAGCGGCGCAGCCCCACGTGGGGCGTTTAGCCACTATATATATATATATATATATATATATATATATATATATATATATATATATATATATATATATATATATATATATCCTTGTATCTTGCGTAACATTAAAGATATCTAGGTGTCATTATCCTTCAGGACACTTTAAATAAAAACTTAAAATTTTTAATCGTATTGTTAACTCCTCGGTTAACTCCTTTAAGGACAATTGTTTGAGTGTCCTAATTTTACCTAATAATCCTTATGTCTAACCTAACATCATGGAATATAACAAATCTTTGACTATCCTTCAGGGTACTAAAAATAAATTATCAAAATTGAGTTTTTAATGCAACATACTATTTTTTAAAAATGATTTCTTTGCCTGTAAGGAGAATTGTTTGAGTAACATAATTTAATTTTATTATCCTTGAACTACACTTAACATGATGGCGAGTAAGAATTTTATCATTCTGCTTTAGGATATTAATATAAAATTGTTAAGTTGTAATTTTAAACAAATCGTAAATTTTTTTGTTTATTACTTTTTTCCTTGAAGGATACTTCTTTGAGTTTCATTATTTTACCTTATTATCCTTGGATCCTGTGTAACATAATACAGTATGAAAACTTCCCCGTTATCCTTCAGGACAATGGAAATAAAAAAGTTAAAATTACATTTTACACGTATGTTTGCATTTTCTTTTAAATATTGTTTACTCCTTGAAGGACACTTGTTCGAGTGTCCTAAATTTACCTAATAATCCTTATGTCTAACCTAACATGATAGAATATAACAAATCTTTGACTATCCTTCAGTTCACTTAAAATAAATTATCAAAATTGAGTTTTTAATGCAACATACTATTTTTTAAAAATGATTTCTTGTCCTGTAAGGATAATTGTTTGAGTAACATAATTTAATTTTATTATCCTTGAACTACACTTAACATGATGGCGAGTAAGAAATTTATCATTATTCTTTAGGATATTAATATAAAATTGTTAAGTTGTAATTTTAAACAAATCATAAAATTTTTTGTTTATTACTTTTTTCCTTGAAGGATACTTGTTTGAGTTTCATTATTTTACCTTATTGTCCTTGGATCCTGTGTAACATAATACAGTATGAGAATTTCCCCGTTATCCTTCAGGACATTGGAAATAAAAAACTTAAAACTACATTTTACACGTGTGTTTGCATTTTCTTTTAAATATTGTTTACTCCTTTAAGGACACTTGTTTGAGTGTCCTAATTTTACCTAATAATCCTTATGTCTAACCTAACATGATGGAATATAACAAATCTTTGACTATCCTTCAGGGCACTAAAAATAAATTATCAAATTTGAGTTTTTAATGCAACACACTATTTAAAACAAAAGATTTCTAGTCCTGTAAGGATAATTGTTTGAGTAACACAATTTAATTTTATTATCCTTGAACCTCATTTAACATGATGGCAAGTAAGAATTTTATCATTATCCTTCAGGATACTAATTAAAAATTGTTAAGTTGTAATTTTAAACAAATCATCAATTTTTTGTCTAATACTTTTTTCCTTGAAGGATACTTGTTTGAGTTTCATTATTTTACCTTATTATTCTTGGATCCTGTGTAACATAATACAGTATGAGAATTTCCCCGTTATCCTTCAGGACATTGGAAATAAAAAACTTAAAATTACATTTTACACGTTTGTTTGCATTTTCTTTTAAATATTGTTTACTCCTCTAAGGACACTTGTTTGAGTGTCCTAATTTTACCTAATAATCCCTATGTCAAACCTAACATGATGGAGTATAACAAATCTTTGACTATCCTTCAGGGCACTAAAAATAAATTATCAAATTTGAGTTTTTAATGCAACGTGCTATTTTTTAAAAAAGATTTCTTGTCCTGTAAGGATAATTGTTTGAGTAACATAATTTTATTTTATTATCATTGAACCTCACTTAACATGATGGCGAGTAAGAATTTAATCATTATCCTTTAGGATATTTATATAAAATTGTAAGTTGTAATTTTAAACAAATCATTAAATTTTTGGTTTATTTTTTTCCTTGAAGGATACTTGTTTGAGTTTCATTATTTTACTTTATTATCCTTGGATTCTGTGTAACATAATACAGTATGAGAATTTCCCCGTTATCCTTCAGGACAATGGAAATAAAAAAGTTAAAATTACATTTAACGTATGTTTGCATTTTCTTTTGAATATTGTTACTCCTTTAAGGACACTTGTTCGAGTGTTCTAATTTTACCTAATAATCCTTATGTCTAACCTAACATGATAGAATATAACAAATCTTTGACTGTCCTTCAGGGCACTAAAAATAAATTATCAAAATTGAATTTTTAATGCAACGTGCTATTTTTTAAAAATGATTTCTTGTCCTGTAAGGATAATTGTTTGAGTAACATAATTTAATTACACTATCCTTAAACTTCACTTAACATGATGGCGAGTAAGAATTTTATCATTATCCTTAAGGATATTGATATAAAATTGTTAAGTTGTAATTTTAAACAAATCATAAAATTTTTGGTGCATTACTTTTTTTCCTTGAAGGATACTTGTTTGAGTTTCATTATTTTAACTTATTGACTTTGGATCCTGTGTAATATAATACAGTATGAGAATTTCCCCGTTATCCTTCAGGACAATGGAAATAAAAAAGTTAAAATTACATTTTACACGTATGTTTGCATCTTTTATTTCATTTTTTGTGTACAGATGGAAGCATGTGATTCTGTTTGTAATTTTAAGATAAATTTCTTAAACTTAGATAAAAGTGCTGACTTCGGCCCAATGTCTAACAGGAAAATCTATAAAATTTAGTAGCACAAATAATATTAATAGTTATTATTAATCAGTATAAAAATTCAATAACCTATAGATTAACTGTTTTTTCTAAATAATTTATACGTATTTATGTTCAAGAATTGCAATAATAATTTCCATTAGTTATCATGTTAAATATATGCGGTTAAAAGACAATAAACCTTATTATTAATAAAAAATATAATGTTATAAATAAAATTACTTTTCAATTATTTATTTCAAGTGTACAAGAAATACAAAAAGTATAATATTTTTTTAGAAACTTCGTGATGTGTAAAAAAATTAAAATAATACATAATTAAATATCCCGAAGCATAGTGATACTTTTATTAGGTACATATCATCTTCTTAAGTAGAAATCTTTTTTTTAAATAGTCTGTTGCATTAACAACTCAATTTTAATAATTTTTTTTAGTGCCATAAGGATAGTCAAACATTTGTTATATTCCTTTAATGTTTGGTTAGATATAAGGATTATTAGGTAAAATTAGGACATTCGAACAAGTGTCCTTAAAGGAGTAAACAATATTTAAAAGAAAATGCAAACATACGTGTAAAATGTAATTTTAACTTTTTTATTTCCATTGTCCTGAAGGTTAACGGGAAAATTTTCATACTGAATTATGTTACACAGAAACCAAGGATAATAAGGTAAAATAATGAAACTCAAACAAGTATCCTTCAAGGAAAAAAAGTAATAAACCAAAAATTTTATGATTTGTTTAAAATTACAACTTAACAATTTTATATTAATATCCTGAAGGATAATGATAAAATTCTTACTCGCCATCATGTTAAGTGAGGTTCAAGGATATTAAAATTAAATTATGTTACTCAAACAATTATCCTTACAGTACAAGAAATCATTTTTAAAAAATAGCACGTTGCATTAAAAATTCAATTTTGATAATTTATTTTCAGTGCCCTGAAGGATAGTCAAAGATTTGTTATATTCTATCATGTTAGGTTAGACATAAGGATTATTAGCTAAAATTAGGACACTCAAACAAGTGTCCTTAAAGGAGTGAACAATATTTAAAAGAAAATGCAATCATACGTGTAAAATGTAAATTTAAGTTTTTTATTTCCAATGTCCTGAAGGAAACGGGGAAATTCTCATACTGTATTATGTTACAGAGGATCCAAGGATAATAAGGTAAAATAATGAAACTCAAACAAGTATCCTTCAAGAAAAAAAAGGAATAAACCAAAAATTTTATGATTTGTTTAAAATTACAACTGAACAATATTTTATATCAATATCCTGAAGGATAATGATAAAATTCTTACTGGCCATCATGTTAAGTGAAGTTCAAGGATAATAAAATTAAATTATGTTACTCAAACAATTATCCTTACAGTACAAGAAATCACTTTTAAAAAATAGCACGTTGCATTAAAAATTTAATTTTGATAATTTATTTTTAGTGCCCTGAAGGATAGTCAAAGATTTGTTATATTCTATCATGTTAGGTTAGACATAAGGATTATTAGCTAAAATTGGAACACTCAAACAAGTGTCCTTAAAGGAGTGAACAATATTTAAAAGAAAATGCAATCATACGTGTAAAATGTAAATTTAACTTTTTTATTTCCATTGTCCTGAAGGATAACGGGGAAATTCTCATACTGTATTATGTTACACAGGATCCGAGGATAATAAGGTAAAATAATGAAACTCAAACAAGTATCCTTCAAGGAAAAAAGTAATAAACAAAAAATTTTATGATTTGTTTAAAATTACAACTTAACAATTTTATATTAATATCCTAAAGGATAATGTTAAAATTCTTACTCGCCATCATGTTAAGTGTAGTTCAAGGATAATAAAATTAAATTATGTTACTCACACAATTATCCTTACAGGACAAGAAATCATTTTTGAAAAATAGTATGTTGCATTAAAAACTCAATTTTGATAACTTATTTTTAGTGCCCTGAAGGATAGTCAAAGATTTGTTATATTCCATCATGTTAGGTTAGACATAAAGATTATTAGGTAAAATTACGACACTCAAACAATTGTCTTTAAAGGAGTTAACAATATTTATAAGAAAATGTAATGAAACGATTAAAAATTTTAAGTTTTTATTTAAAGTGTCCTGAAGGATAATGACATCTAGATATCTTTAATGTTACGCAAGATACAAGGATAAATGGTAAAATTAAAAAATATATATAGTATCTTTAGAGGAATATAAATTATTGAATGAAAGACTTTCAATAATTAAATAAACAATCATATTTTGTATTTATATTTTTTTCGTTTTAGTATCCTTGGGATTAATGAGATGTACCTACCTGTAATGGAAATAAGTGTTAAAGAACAAATATACCGGGTCTATAAAATTTTGGGCGTGTTTGGCAGTAAATTTTAGGTGAAGTTCTTCAAACCGTATTTATAATCATTAATGTTTTATATTGGGTATTCTGATGTTTAATAATCTATTTATTATTATAATTTACATTGCTACTTGCACACAAATTCATTATTATAGCCATGAACTGCTTACGTTTGTACTCTTGTAAACTGTTATCATGATCTAGTTGGTCTGGGTATCTCGTATGCGCGCGCATCGCATAGTTTGTTTACATGCGCTACGATCGCGAATCGTCTGCTGCGAATCGTCTGCTAACTTCACCGAGGTCTTATAATCATAGTTATGTCGATTATTTTTCTGTTATTATTATTATTATTATACGAATGTTCTTTGTGCTTGCTGCGCACTCGTAATATTCGCAAGCACAAGGCACATGAGTGTATAATATACCTACTACCAGAAAAATAATCTACCTAACTATGAATACGAATGGTATTCAAGAGATTATTCATTGAATCAGATCCAGTTTTAAATTAAAATGCTTAAAAATGCATTTTTCCATGATTCAGAAAACAAATATTTTGATAAAATTTAGACGTAACGTCAAATATGTTTTGTGTTTTTTGTGTTTCTTTACAAATAAAATAGTGAATATCAAGTGAAAAATGTTCTAGATCTTTGAAGAATCCCCAGAGAGAAAATGGTGCAATAAAAATGGGAAATTTAGATTTTAATAAAAATGTTCATTTGTTAAATAACATAAAAGTACTAGTAGTGATTAGTGAATAATCGACTTACGACCCTAAGTACAAAATAATCAAGTCTACTCATTTTGATTGGCTGTGAAATTCAATTTTATTGCTCTTTTTTGACAGATGACAGATGATGTGAATAATCAAGATAATAACATTTTATTGGCGTTATTAAAAAATTTCAATTACCTACGATGATTTTATTCGAAGCTATGGGCTTTTGAAATTTACTCAGCATTTTGTGAGTTTTTCTTGCTTGAATTTTGATAAGTTTGAAGTCATCATCGATCACGAGAACATTAAACGAAAAAAGCACTTCAATTTAAGGTAAGGTATACATTTGTAGACAATTTTGATAAATGTTCAACGGTTTAAAAAATGCAATTATTTTTTCAAAAATTTATAACTTCGCGCCAAATCATCGCAGGTACTCAATTTATTCCCCCGGAAGTAAAACTTTATCGGATTGGTAACAGATTGAGGCCACGATTTTTTTGCACCTGGTACAAGTTGTCAAAGTTTGACATCAAGAACATTGTTTTTCAGAGGGGTGGTGGTGGTAGGGAGTGAAATGAACTTTCGGCAGATTAACTTGCATGACCTTATAAAGAGGAAACTTGTCAGAACTTAAAAATTCATCTATTTTCGACCAAATTCAAGTTATGTCGCTCTAAAAAAATTTTGGTGCATTTTTTATTTTGACGAGTGTTTGTAATAAACGACAATTTCAGGGAAATTATTTTATTTCTCAATTCTTCTCCTCCGTATGAGTCACGTTTCTCGACTTCCGGTCAATTCACCCCTCTCTGTTGGTCACGTGGTCAACCTAACGACTCTTGCGTTGTCTTTGACTACAGCAAGTCGTTGTGCGTGTGAGTGAGATTGTTTCTATTTTGTTTTTTGTGCCGAGGTTGAGGTTGTTTTTTGGTGAACGCGAGCGTGTTTTGTTTACTATGAAGAAGAAGAAGAATAAGAAGAGTAAGAGGCGTAATTACTGCTGACCTGTTGCGTTGGAAAACGTGAAGTTGAGAGGAATTTTTCACTCTGGTAAATAAAGAAGATTGGATTAGATTTCGAAGTTTTTTATTCAGGAATTTTGTACATTGAGTATAGTTTTATCCTGTATGGAACATTATAGCTCTGAGTGCTTAAAACCCTGTTCATACATGGATTCTTTCATGCTTTCATGTTCCTGTTTTGAAGCTATCAATGAATTAGAAATCCTTCTTTTCCACGACTCATTGAAGATTCCATTTATCGGCGCCACTTTTCGACAGGCAATTTTAAGAAGGATTTTTTCCCTAAAATAAAGAATCTTCAAAGAATCCTGGTGTGACCGATTAGTAAATTAACATGTGCCCTTAATTTTTCGAATTTCTAAAAAATTATTTTTAATTCGTAATTAGCATATCAAACTGTTTATCCTTATGTACTTGAAGTTAAGCTAAGCCGTGTTCACAGTTAAAAATTTGGTGAAATTCGGTGTAATTTGTGAAGCTTGTCATTGTGTTCATCAAACTGAAATTCGGTGCACTCGAATTTCAATTCGTAGAAAAGTATCCAAATCCCAAATTTCTCTCGTAAATTTCGAGTTCGTTATTATTAATTGAGAAAAAATATTTTATCGTACAAACATGGTAATTTGGGAATGAGGAATGGAGAAAAATTACTGGGATGCAGTCAACAATAAAATATATTTCTCAATTATTTTGACAATAACTATTCCTAGTGTTTTACATTATCAATACCTATTAATAATATTTTCATGGATGACGTATGTGTCGTCGAAACTATCTGCAATCCTCATTATTTACCACCAGTCAAGTAAATTAATCCATCATGGTATTATATCTACAAAATCTTCTTCTGTGTTCAACAAACTGACACTCTGTGCTAACACTGACAAGACATTGACACACAAATTTCGAACTGTGGACAGTCAAATTAATTTCTTCAAATTTCGGTGATATATGAATTAGAAATTACACTAGGTAAATTTCGAACTGTGATATGATATGATACACCCTGTATGTCCATATCGATCACTTATATTTTGTGAGGGTCCACATCCAAGTTAGGTAAAGGCGTGACAGATATTTATGTATGTATGTAAAATTCTATGTAGGTACCTCCATTTCTTGGTATGTACCTACTTGTGCACATGTTAGACACATGTGCTCGGTTGACATATGATAACTTACGCCACATACATACATAATCAACAGATTTAGTATGCGAGTATGGAATACTCTAGTTACAGAATATATAAAGCCTGGTATTATATTATAACAGTACAACGAGATATAAATATTTTTTAAACCAGAGAATAAATAAACAGTGATAGCACATTTTTCTAAGCGATATGGAATATTTTAGGCGCCTTTAATATAACAAACAAATATTACGTTTTTTATTTTTTAAATATGAAAATGAATAAATTATTCTCGTCTGTATTAAGGTGGCAAACCACTATACATTTGCGTCATAAGTAATAATATTTTACCTAAACGTGCATATTTGTACATAATTTTTTAGCCTTTTCGAACACTCTGCATTGCAATTTAGCTCGTGGTGGTATGAATTTTGTAGGTATACATTAAATTAGTAATAAAACAGTAGGTACTACAAAAAGTGGATTTATTTCTATTTCCTGTCAAATTAAGAACGGACTACTTGCATGGTATTGAAAATGAAATTTCTTTACTATTATGTACTTAATGGTAAGCCCTGTTCGCACGAGGATTCTTTTAAGATTCTACCAAGATTTTTTCTTTCTAGTGAGAATTACCTGTTAAATTGCGGTGCCGCTAAATTGAATATTCAATTAGTCTGGGAAAAGAAGACTTTATAATTTATTGATTGCGTCAAAACAATGAATTTTTTTTCCAAGATTCAGAATCTTGAAACTTCTTCTTTTCCAGTATTCAGAATATTGGTAGAATCCCCGTGCGAACAGGGATTTAGGTCTAAAACATAATGTAAAAATATAAATTTTAATTACCTAAAACAATTACAGGGTTATTAGTAAATTGAGAAAGAAAATCTTCTGTGACTTCTTTATTTTAAACAGAAGGAGAGCACAAGCCGCTGTTATGGCGCATTCACTAGTTGAGTCGTTGCTACGCCTTACAGCCATTTATTGGTTCCGGATTAATCTACGTCATATATGAATATTTAATTTTCATTATTTTTTTATCTCTTCCACGAAAGTATAATATGTTTTTCACAAGATGAATTAAAATTTATAAAAAATCGGATCAAATATTACACGTGAACAAAGTTTAATCGTTGTTTAGTGACCCCATAAAATTCAATGTTGTGGTAAAAACTACTTTCCTTGACCTCATGTATTATCCATTATCCGTCAGATAATTTATCCAAGACTTAGTACTAGGAAAGATCCTCCTGTCCCTGTCAAATGAAATAATAAAATAAATTGTTCTCCTTGACCGCAGCTAATGTTTGTTTACATTCGTTCTCTTGGTTTGTCCGTGTACACGGTGCTATATTTAGAGTGGTGCAGATCCTCACATCTGCGGTTGGCGGTTACACCTCACAAATTACCCTCAACAAGCCTCGCCTTACTCAGACAAATGAGTAGCGAGCGAAGCGACCACCACACATTTTATTTTAATTATTCTATGTTACGAGTTTTACTTATGCAGTTATTTACTTTATTCTACTTATTAAAACGTAAAATGTACAGTCATTTCTGAAAAATGTAATATTAAAAACAAAATTTACTCAACGCGAGGCACGTCATGTAATATACAGGGTGATTCACAACTTCGTGCATATTTTAATGGTATATACTAGGGTGTTTCTATACCTACACGCAACTTTAAGGCCAGGCGATTGGCATTACATTGTGTTTCTAAGACTAGAGATGGCACTACGATCAGCACCAAATGGGGGGTGGTCGAGGGAGTTGAAGCGTATGATTTATTACTTTCTACGAACCAATAAGGATACAGCTATACACGTGCTTCTATTGTATTATTCCCTTATCAGAGTTGCATTGTTATTTCTCTCTTCTCTCTCTCTCAACCACAACATTTTTAGTAGAATTGACTACTCCACCGGTATAGCGTTATTTTCTAACCCTGACCGAACTGAGAATTATTATTATATTTACTTTAAGTGTTTCGTTAATAATTTTGTAAAAAATTATTATTTTTAATAAGTTTATTTTATATAGTACTATGTAGAAATAAAATTAATTTTATGATGTATTGAAAAAGCACTTATTTATCGCATCTAACATTCTAATTCGTGTTTTTTAACTATTAGCAACAATTGTTAGTTTTACAATAATTCAAGGTCCTTAACCTTACACCTACATTGTTATGTTTAGTCTTGAATGAGATCATGTGTAAACGTGACAATGGCCCACCCAGGTATTTTTTAAGTTTTAGGTCAAATGCCTTTAAATGAAATTTCGGATTAGAATAACATCCTTTTTATGTATCTGCACCTGCGTCCACTGTCCGTGTGGGATAAAAAAATGTAATGCTATCTATCCAGTAAATTTAAATTTTTGCTTAGATGCGACACTGCGCGAGGTAAAATAGTGAGTCCAAGTTTTACAACCACTAAACCTTATTCTACAATCCGTCGTCGGATTACAGTTGTCGTACGCTTGCGCACTTGTCAAAAAACTATTGGAAGGGCGGAGGGGGTCGTCTTACTCGACTGCGCAAGAGTACATCCGTCTTCATACAGTTACAGCTTTCATTTATACTATACCTTTTTTAGTTTAAATTTTTCGTTTGTGTTAAGATTTTTAAATCTTCTGGTAGATAATTTTTAAAATTATTTTGTTTATCTTGTCTTGTCTTGAAATTTCAAGACAAGACTTTAGTAACTAGTAAGTCTAAGTCTAGATTAAAAAGTCTTGTTCTTGTCTTGTCTAGATACAAGACTCTAGATAGGTTTTCAAGACTCTTGATTAACCTGCGCATACGCGTTATTATGTTTAAATTCCTGGATTACGGACCGTCTTTATCTATTCGAGCTCGAGTGGCATGAGCTTCGTATTATATACTTATTTTATATTGTTGAAAGATATGTTTATTTTTTTCCGCTATTTTCCCCTATATTTTGGTGATATGAGCCTACATCAAAACTGTTTGAGCTGTAACGCATTTACGCATACCGGCATGCTTACCAATAATGGGATTTCCTTTTTAAATTTTATAAATTATTATGTTTTTCTTATACCTAATAGTCCAGTAACCTAGTACATCGTAAGTTGAATCAAGTGGTGGTAGTAGGTTTCTATTTTTTTTCTTGTATAGGATGTGACTGAGATGCAAAATCCAAAGTTTTCGACCTCGGCAACCCTCCGGAACACTTTTGAATATCTCAAAAACTGCTAAATTTTTGCACTTTTTTCGGTTTCTTACCATTTTGAGTATGAAGGAGCACGATTTCGACAAAGACCATTCTATGCATTTTTAAACTAAATTAAATTGTCTACAATTTGAGACCAGAATGGGCTCGGTAGACGTAATAATAGTTGCCGAGATACAGCTTTTCAAAGTTTGGTAAATTTTCCAAACTTGAAAATTTTAAGCTAGTTTTCGTGATACAAAAAAAACGGCTGTAACTTTCCAACGGATAAAAGTATCGCCGTCCGGTTTCAATCATTCGATTCCACAGATTTTTATCTATTTACGATATAATTTTTATAATTTTAGAGACCCAAGTTTAGCCACAATTTAAAAAAAGATTTTTTTTTAAATTTTGTGTTCATAACATAATAATAACATAATTTCTGAACGAATAATGATAGTGACTTCCGGTTTACAGCACTGAATTCCTCGTACTTTTTTCTATAAGATACATTGTGTCAAAAATTTTCAATGGTCTTGGTTGAGCTGAAATTTAAAGTTTTTCCCCGAGAGAATATAGTAAAATTTTTGTTTATTCTTTTCATTATTGTGTTTAATTAACTATAATATCTAAACGAATAATGATAGTGACTTCCGGTTTGCAGTATTAAATTCCTCGGACTTTTTTCTAGAAGATATATTAGGCAAAAACTTTCAGTGGCCGTGGTTGAGCTGAAATTTAAAGTTTTGCCCTGGGAGAATATAGTAAAATTTTTGTTTATTCTTTTGTGTATTGTGTTTAAGTAACTATAATATCTAAACGAATAATGATAGTGACTTCCGGTTTACAGCACTGAATTCCTCGTACTTTTTTCTATAAGATACATTCTGTCAAAAATTTTCAATGGTCTTGCTTGAGCTGAAATTTAAAGTTTTTCCCCGAGAGAATATAGTAAAATTTTTGTTTATTCTTTTCATTATTGTGTTTAATCAACTATAATATCTGAACGAATAATGATAGTGACTTCCGGTTTGCATAGTATTAAATTCCTCGGACTTTTTAACATAAGTAATCTACAAAAAAAAATCAATGTTGTTATTAACTGTATATAGAATTGCGCGTTTTCTGTTGTTCCATTTGAAACATTTGGAAAAATAATAATTTTTAATTGCTTTATTTGATTTGTTAATTTTTTCTTCACTTAAATTGTTAATATAAAATTGGAAAATGAATAATTAATAAGTATGATTATGAAAATCTATTCTGTAGATATGTAAAAATAAATTGTTACAGTTAAAAAAAAAGTACGAGGCTTTAAAAAAAACTAAAACTGCCAAATATTTATTAAGTCACTATTTTATAAATAATTGTAGATTAGAAAACAATAATATTGTTTCTCAATAAATTTTCATTCATGGATATGTTGAAATAATACCTCAATTTTTTCAGTTCTTAATATAAACATTTAATGGGTTAAAATAATTTTTAATATAAATTATGCGTAATAAAGAGAGGCGCGAGGTCGCTGCGTCGGTCGTTCCGAACGTTACTTTAACGTTAAATATTACGAATAGATATTGAAGATAGAGTTCCGGGCATTGGAAATTTAGCAAATTTTCTGCTCTTTCAAATTCTTTTAACCATTTTCCGATATCTCTTATAGTTGTTGAGATATTAGCAAAATCCAAACTTCTTTTAAATTTTCACTATATTGTTTAAACTTTTGAAATAATTGTTATGCCATTTTGCAATTTTGACAATTTTTTTATAAACCTCATTCCGAATCGAATGACACCAAGATCATAATTTTAGCACCCTTTTAACTGGAATTCTCTATTTTCACACATGTTGACTAGACTAGTGTAGGTGTAGTAGTTTGGTGTAATCGCACCTAAAAATGTGCTTTTATACCTCACTCGACAATTTTGACCCATTACAAATCGTCAATATCTATTTCACGAATTGCTTACTGTCTTTTTATTTTAATAATGGAATACTTATCTAATTTTTATTCCATATTTAAAAATAAATCATCCCTATGTCAAGTTCGAAAAAATAAAAATTTCTTGTTGCTCTGATAATGAAAAGCAAAATAAAAATATTGTAAACTAAACGCACAGTCTGACACATTCACTATAATCAGTAGTGGGGAAGCTGGGACCGCCCTACGACCGCCTTACTAAACACTGGCAGCTCGAATATTATGCGACAATGCAGTGAGAAAAACTTGAACTAAATTTAACACGGAAAGGTATAGGAACAACAGGAAAATAACGCGCATTTCTGTATAGCGCTAATAACAACATTGAAAAAAAATATGTAGATTACTAAAGTTAATAGCTAGTGCAACATATAATTTTTATTTCAATGACTTGTATATAAGAAGAGAAAAAAAATCATGAAATTTTATAAAAATTACCAGCTTAGATCAAAACTTTATTTATAACAAATTTACTTAGAAAATAGTTAAACAAATTATGTCATGTACTAACAAATATGTTAGGCTATTTTATGCTTAAATAAAATTTGATAAATATTAATTAACAAATGAGTGATACTTAAATTCGTTGAAACATAAAACTTTGAAAATACATATGTTTAGTATCTTTTTATCGCTTGATGGATAAAGTTAGACTTTTGGAATTTGAACTATAAAATAGGTCTATATTTACTCTATCATAAGAATAAGTTTCAAAACATTGATGCGGTTGAGTAAAGAAATACAAGAGTTTAAACATGGGCGTAAATTTAAATTTTGCCTATCCCCCAGCCTTAATAGGTTATAGTTATATAATTTGATATAGGTAGGTACTGATTACAGAAAAAAATATTTTTTAAAACTTCGCAGAAATAAGGGAAGGTATAGTGTTCGCCAAAATATCGTGATACTTACCTGTTCGACCCTCACAGCAGGTTATTAAGAAGGGTTGAAATTGAAAGTACACAGGTTCGTATTTGAGATATAAATTTTGTACCTTCCGCTTACCGGCTTACCTGTAAGGGAGGTATTGGAATCATGCAAAAAATCGGGATCGGGTTGTGAGTTTTGCGTAAAAATGAGACGGGTGACACGTTGGCATACCTACTAACGCCATAGAAGTCATAAGTAAGATATTAAATGTAGTAACTGAACGGAGGATGGCTTCAACACAGAAGAATTTTCCTGTGAATGATTTTTTTGATTCAGGTGATACTAATTTCTGTGTTTGAATATTTTAGAAATTTATTTGTATTTATAATTTTGTGCTGTGAACGCAAGTACACATTGCCATAGGACAGACTTCACAAATTTTACTAAATTACCTACTCTTTATTGAATAGTTAACTTTGTAAGGTAAATTTGGAATGGCTGCTGTCATTTTTTCAAAATTTGTGTAGGTACGTCAGTGCTGAAGTACACACTATTAAACCCTGTTCACACATGGATTCTTTGAGGATTCTTTCATGCTTCTGAATTCTGAAAAAATAAGAAATTCACTATTTTGATTTGAAGCTAGCAAAGAATTATAAATTCTTTTTTTCCAAGACGCGTCGTTATTTGATTTTTCCCCAGGTTTCAAGAGTATGAAAGAATCCATCCAATTCTAATAACAATTAGCTAACCTAAGAAGTTTTATTGGTTAAAAACTGTCAAAAAGAAATAATATTTCTTTGGTTGATGAATTAATTTGGATCGTTTTTGGGCTTTGAGTTTGCTATAACCATTTTTAAAATGCTGTGTGATGTTTACTATTCTTTATTTTACGACTGTTTCAAAACCTCATAATGTCTTTGTGTTTTTGTAGGCAAAACATAACAATACATGTCGAAAATGATGAGCAACTTCTTCTAATATTGCATTGTTATTCTCATACACAAACATTACTTCCGTTTCGAATAAAACAAAACAAGTAAAGTACAGTCCCCGTCATAATTTTAAGCTTTACATTCGCATCACGATTTGAGGACCAGATCGTTTTGAAAAGGAAAAGTTTTGTTAAATTAAAATTCAGGAGGGTAGAAATTTATATACAGCAAATTCATAGACAGGTATTAAAGAAATTTTGAACGCTTGACAAAATTTCTTGGTAGTAATTAAGAGCTTCAAAGTTAGACGATCCGAATGGAAATTTTGAACAATGTGCCACCTGAACCGGAACAACAGTGGCTCCAAAACGGCGGGCCAACAATTCGGAGAGTAAATTATTTTATAAGTGATTTTTAAACCAAGACGGTTGAAACAATTCTTTGAAGATTATAATTTGTTGCTTTTTACCGAGACCAGAAATAAACATTCTTATACTATCAATTGACAAACATGTCTCGTAAGCAAAAAAATAATTTGTTTAACACGGTATTTATTAAATTGATTAAAGAGAATCATTAAAACCAGTAATAAATTATAATATCAAACTTATATAAAATACTATTCTCTTTCTACAAGAAACTATTTTATATATAAATTATTACATTTTAAGGCACAATAGCACTTGTATGTATTATGGTATTAGTGAGGAAATAAGTTTTTCGTTTGAAATGTTTAATCAATAGAAATATACTTAGTTGCCTTCATAACCTCAATTCTTCGATAAATAGACTTTAAAATTAAATATCATTTTTATAAAACTGACGATTCCCTATATTACGATTAATACAATCTTCTTCTATTCATTATAATTTGTCGTCTGGTGGATACACTAATTTAATAACGCACTAATTCAAGTCACCTTCCTATGTTTCAAATGTAAGAGAGGTGAATTTTACAACCTCATAATTACCAAACGAAACTAACGATTGTCCTGACAATTTATTTTAAGGTACGAGTATATTCATATAATATAAGTGCCCTATAAAAATTGTATTTATATCTGTCGTCATCGATTTTACTAGACAAGATTTCCTTGATTGTCTTATTGCATATTTTTTGTTCGTGAGATATATGTACGTTTCTTAGCAACAGATTATTATTTTGATTATTCTGGTTTACGCAATTGTTAAAACAAGAAATTCTCTAAGTTAACTGAAGGAAAATGGTGTGTACTGATCTCAGTAGATAAAATTACGCAACGTAAGCAAGGTATATAATTTTAGATTAGATTCTAGCGATCTAATGTTCTACTACGCATTGTCTTTAATTTGTAAATCCTGTATTTCATTTCTAGACAATTCTTTGTTTTGTTTTTCTTCGACGGAGTCTACTTTCACACTAGAATACGAGCTATTGTTGCTAGAAGGAATAAAATAGTGAAATAGTGCTTATCATGCTGTCATTTCAATCCAGCAATATACAGAGTGTTACCGTAATAGAAAATTCTGAAAGACAGGTTTGACATTTATGTTATAAGTGCACAATTGAAAATCGAATGAATGTAAACATAGTTGGCTAAATAAGAAAAATCACTAAAGCCGCATTCACAGCCTGAAAGTTGAAATCTGTCCTATGCCAATATGTACTTGCGTCTCGACTTGCGTTCACATCGCTGAAATTTGGTGTTGTGAACGCAAGTATACATTACCATATATGACAGACTTCGCAAATTACTTCAAATTTCACCACATGCGAATGGGGAGTCAAATATATTATATTCTAATTCGTCTGCGACTTTATTGTAAGTAAATAATAAAATTCTCGATTTTCCATATCTTGAGATTTGATATGTTCGTTCTTAGTAGAAGTGCAGTAAACAAATCTTGTATTTACTTACAAAGGAACGACATTGATAACAGTCTATTTACAGAGCTATATTTGGTTCTGTTGTGATAATGAAACAACAATATTTTCCTACTCGAAAAAACATTTATCCACTAACTTATCGCAATTTGTACTAAATTACACTTACTTATCAGTACGCTAAATTAGATCTCAAACGAAGTGAAACTGTTTTCCATATTCATAGAGATTTTATCTTCAAAGAAAATATGCCTTATATTATACTCTCAACCTCAACATGGTTAATCTAAAAAAAATAAATAATAAATTTGATGTTTATGTTTTCATGATTTTTGTCAAAAAAAAATTCTGTTTTTTTTAACTAAGAGAAGTATCAACAAAATTTTAATGATTTTTATGCTTCTGATTTGGAAATTCTCGGGAAATTCATTCTTAAAGAACAAATTTTATAAGATTTTTTCGCACGCGTCCAAATTTAGTAAAATGAGCCTGGAGGGCGAGTTTACTAAAGGACAACAGCGAAAAAAGTCTTATAAAATGAGTTCTTTATACTATTTTTTCTATTTGCTGTCTTTTTAATATTAAAATTTAAATTAAACAATTAAACTGCCACAATCTCGGCCACAATATACACAAGTCGATTTAGGGTTTTTGTGTGTAACGTTTTTGTTAGTAACATTAATATTGCCATTTATTTAACTGTCACTGTAACAGTATATAATTAATGAATTATTCTTCGTGATAAGTGCAGACATTATATATGTTTTCTATTACAAGATTTATTAATTTTATTGAATAAAAATAAACTAATTAAACAAATCAGATTTAGAGGTTATACTGAAATTTGTCCGTTCTAAGGTTTGACGTTTAACCCTTGAAGTAAATGTCATCTGATACTACCAATACCTCGACCAATACCAACCTTCTAAAAAAATATGTTGCGTGTCCCAAAGTGATCCCTGACGACATTCAGTTGCGTATCACAAAGTTAATTTTATGAACGCCAAATAGAATCTTATTTGATTTCAGTATAGTAAGCTTGTGAATTACAGTTCAGGTGATTTTAAATTAAGATTTAAGAAGAAGAAAATCCCACGGACTTTCAGTTTTTTTCATTGCAACTCCGACTTTTCTTTTTACCTACTCCTTCTAGTTTCAAATTAGACTATGGCATATCCACACATTGCTAAATCAGAACGTAATTTATAAATGGCAATGATTTCAAAGTATTCTATTCGTGCTATTTTTATTCCTCCAATTATTTCTCTTTTCATTAAAGTTCAATTAATTCCATCATAATAAACTGAACGGTTTCGAATCCGTTATTCGCTAATTGCTACGAACTATTATACGTTCTTGCAGTAAAGTAAAGAACGTTGAACGATAAAGTGATCTGACATCTCTTGTTGTACCCCGCTGGGAACTGCAACTGACATAAATAAACAGAAAGCGCAGTTCACAGTTGCTAATGCTAATCACATTACGGGTAATCGCAAATAATGCGCACAGCGGGGACCTGGAATAAGGAATATATTTCCTGATTATGAGAATTTTTCCAAGCTGCCGCTTATTATTTTTATCTGAACTTAAATCTCGACTTTAATCTTAAGGTTGTTACCTAGCGAAACTAGCGACATCGAACGGTAGACTTCATAAAGTGTAACTTATTGAGGAGAAGGTAAAAAAATAAACAAATTTGGAATTAGGCGAGGAAATAAGTTTTACGTTTGAAATGCCTGGTAAATAGAAATACTTCATAATATCAATTATTCTTCGATAAATTGTCACTTATCACATGTGCATTAATTCTTTCCGGAAATTTTTTTGAGTGCTTTCCAACAACGTCTTAATTAGATCGAGTGGTACACGAGAGCTAATTACGTTGTTGGAATGCACGATAAAAAGTTTCCTGGATATGAATTAATGCATGCCGCTCTATTTTTGAATTCTTATTACAATAGAAACTTGAAATATTTACTAAATTTGTATTTAACATTAAGAAATATGTATTATTTACCTTATTAATTGCTTATTTATATACTCAAAACAAAAATTTAACCTATTTTTTTTAATTTTAATGTCAAAGTGGCAGATGACGGTAAAGTTTCCGCTTATTAATTTCAGTTATGTTACTCAAGCTACTAATAAAAAATTTCCGATAAAATTTTTATATAACCATGGTTACTATTATTGTAATCAATTCATCCATTGGCTGTTATTTGTGTCATGCGATTTTCTGTAAAATTAAATATCATTTTTATAAAACTGACGATTTTCTTGAAATTTTTTGTACAATCTTCTTCTATATTAAATGAATATTGTGTTAGTTTTTCGTTAACATATTATGTCGTCTGATTTAGATACACTAATTTAAAAACGCACGATTTCAAGTCACCTTCCTATGCTTGCAATATGTAAAAGAGGTCAACTTTACAGCCTCATAATGGGGGTTTCCAAGCCTACGGCTTTAAAAAAATACTTATAAACTACGATAGGTCATTTTTAGCGTTTATTCGCTCTGTTTCCAAAGTAGTAGGTTTTGTTTATTTGTTTACAAATTAAAATGTGATAAGTAATTTAGAAGGCGATAAGAAATAAACAACAACAGAAACTAAAGCAACAGCATAAAATATTTAATAATGTTTTGAAGTTTATTTTTATTGTATCGATCGTGCAAAACATATAAGTATACGCGTTTACTATCCATTGGTAGGTATAGAGATCACTAAAGAATACAGTCAAAAATAGTACATTATGCACCAAGGGAGGAAAACTGGACTTTGCTCCCGCCAGCCCTCGATTCAGGCTTGTGGTGTCAATTCACCCGAGAGAGCAAAAGCGTTCCTCCCGAAGTGCATGCGGTAATTTTTGTAACGAGTGCACAGAAAAATGAGCTGAAACGTGCTTGTTTAGAGGGAGCAAAACGCGTTTTTGTTCCCTTGAGATATTTTGCTCCCTTTCGATTATTTTCGAGAAGCGGTGTAGCGACCGTTATGCCGGCTACACATTACATGGCAAACTAGGCCAATGGCAAACGTTGGTTATTTGTACATTTTTTTCATGTCGAATGACATTTACCGAGTACTCCCTACACATTACGTGTCGAATCTTCCCATACTAATGACAAATTAAATGCTAGATCGCGTTTCGTATAGACCAGTGGCCAACATTTCTTTGATTCGGTTCTCATTTACCGACTTCAATCCGAACGTAGACGAATGCAAACGTTGGAAGGAGTTTGTCATTTGTGATACCGTACACACTATTCGGCAAACTTCACATATCACAAACGTTTGCCTAGTTTGCCATGTAATGTGTAGCCGGCATTACACGGTCGCTATACACAAAACTACACAAAACTATATTTTCAAAATTCAAACGTCTGTGTGTTCGTGAAGTTCGCATTTCAGTGTAGTTTTGACCACGGAGTGTACTCTTATATTTATTGCGGTTGCGGTCAGTTATCTCAGTTCTGCTGCATTTATAAAATTAAAACAATTAAGTATGAAAATACCCGACGACTCTCGATAACACAGCAAGTCAGGGCCAACGCACTATCTGTCGTTCTATGACTTTCAGTTTGTGCTGTGTGTATCAGCAAAGCAGAAACAGATAAAGAAATAGACGAGGAAATAGTATTCAACGAAGTTTAAAGGCCGGTTTATAATGGATGTTACTTCTTCTGTATTCTGTAAGGTTGAACAAAGGATTTCAAGGTAACAGCCCCGTGTATTACTAAGATCTCAAAAACTAAGCGAGAAATCAAACTCTAGTCTGCAACATTGTACTTATTTGTAACACTTCGGTAACACTTAAATAAACCTATAAACAAATTTTCAGAATTTTGAAATTTTTTGACCTCCCAAAAACCGACCACCCTCGATTTCTCAAAAATGGTTCTATACAGGTTGGTGGAGGTGAAATGCGAACATAGGGAACATACATGACAATCGAACTTTCATATCAGGTATCTTGATATATTTTGTAGTAGTGTCACAAAACGAAGTAATGTGAATTTGTGTGACAAAAAGAGTAATCAATAACAGAAATAATAATAAAATCTAAAAGTGCATGTAAACTTTCTCGTTCTGCTCGTACACATGCAAAGAAAATATTTTAATGAAAATAAAAATTTCAATAATATGACAGGTACTTTGACATTGACAGTACTTATTCCACGTATATCAAGATGCCTAGCATGATAACTCCATTGTCATATATTTCCCTATGTTCGCATTTCACCTCCACCAACCTGTATATCGACTTAATTCATTCACCAATGAATTCCTCGCGCCGAATTACATATGTGTAGGTACCAATTTTCAGCTCAAAATTTCGACGGGTACAAGATTTATCCAACATCGTAAGAAATTTTCAAAATGGGGAAACTATTATTAAACTGCAATTAAAAGAGTAGGGTATCTTGAGTAGACAACTAAATGTCCCAAAAGTTGGCACCCCCACTTTGCGGAAATAAAATAAAAAGAAAGTCATAATTTAGGACTAATTTAGGACTAATTTGTACCCAAAAAATTAGAATTTGTACCCACGCCAGTTAACCGGAATACCGCTATGAAAAGTGGGGGTGCTAACTTTAATAAAGACACCACCCCCACTCTCACCAATATCATTGAATTATGGTCGACCGTCACGATCTAATTTAAGACTAATTTGTACCCACAATAATTTTGTTATAAACAAATTTGTTTATTGCAAAATTTCATTTTTATTAAAAAAGAACTTCGGAATGCACCGATTTTTTGTCCAATTGATAAGACCAACTAACATTGTCAAATGAACTTCAGAATCTGAACATTTCAATTTAGGACTAATTTGTACCCAACTCAGTTTTGCAAAAAATCAGTTCGTTAGTATCTAATTAATGGTTTCATTCCAATTGATTCACTTTGTCACAATGACGTCACTTATTTCAAACGATACTGATAAAAAAATGTAGGATAATCATTTTTTAATTTAGGACTAATTTGTACCCAATTCCGTTTTGCAAAAAAATCAGTCCCTAATTATAGGTTAATGATGATATTTTTTCAAATCTATATCACATTGTCAAGTATGTTAAGCTGGAATAACCCCATTAGCAGAACCGGCCAAAACCAATAGGAATAATTAGTACTCGATTATTACTAATTAATTACCCTAATCCCTAATTTATTACTGTGGTTTAAAAAAAAAAGCTAACAAAACCGTACTAGAGCTCCACAAACTCGGTTTTTGTTTTTACTACACTAACAAAGCTAACAAAACCGTACTAGAGCCCCACAAACTCGGTTTTTGTTTTTACTACACTAACAAAGCTAACAAAACCGTACTAGAGCCCCACAAACTCGGTTTTTGTTTTTAATACACTAACAAAGCTAACAAAACCGTACTAGAGCCCCACAAACTCGGTTTTTGTTTTTACTACACTAACAAAGCTAACAAAACCGTACTAGAGCCCCACAAACTCGGTTTTTGTTTTTACTACACTAACAAAGCTAACAAAACCGTACTAGAGCCCCACAAACTCGGTTTTTGTTTTTACTACACTAACAAAGCTAACAAAACCGTACTAGTGCCCACAAACTCGGGTTCGTAAAACCCTCGTTAATTTAAAAAAAACCGCAGTAATAAATTAGGGATTAGGGTAATTAATTAGTAATAATCTAGTACTAATTATTCGTATTGGTTTTGGCCGGTTCTGCTAATGGGGTTATTCCAGCTTAACATACCACACATAGTCATATTGTAGTCACATTAAACAAACAGAATCCGCAATTGAACTTCAGAATCTGATCATGTCAATTTAGGACTAATTTGTACCCAACTCAGTTTTGCAAAATATCAGTTAGTATCTAATTAATGGTTTCATTGCAATTGATTCACTTTGTCACAGTGACGTCACTTATTTCAAACGATACTGATAAAAAGTTCTTTTTTAATAAAAATGAAATTTTGCAATAAACAAATTTGTTTATAACAAAATTATTGTGGGTACAAATTAGTCTTAAATTATAGATCGTGACGGTCGACCATAATTCAATGATATTGGTGAGAGTGGGGGTGGTGTCTTTATTAAAGTTAGCACCCCCACTTTTCATAGCGGTATTCCGGTTAACTGGCGTGGGTACAAATTCTAATTTTTTGGGTACAAATTAGTCCTAAATTAGTCCTAAATTATGACTTTCTTTTTTTTTATTTCCGCAAAGTGGGGGTGCCAACTTTTAGTAACTGACAACTAATGTCATTGATGTTTTATTTTTTATTTTTCAAAATCTTTTTTACCTTTTGGCTGCGCGCCTGAAACTAGCAAATTTTTCTGGTACGGTTTCAATGTTTCTGTTGCTGTCCTTGACTACGGATTACCAACCTTACAAAATGGCCCGCCTCTAGCTTTCTAAGTAACTTATAAATACTTCTTTCTATTGTGCAGAACTTTAAGCAACTCAGTCTTTAGCAACAATAGTTATGTGTTCTTTCGTTATCCGACTCAGCATTAAGCTCAGATTGTCACATTTCTCTCCATCAGCAAATAGTTGATAGTCAGTCAAGGGCGTCATGTAATCGACAAGAACAAACTCGTCTTCGTAGAATCAAAATAAAAGAAACTAATCGCCCGGTGTCGAACCAAATTCGTAGAAGGCAAGTCAAAACAATACCAAACAATTTACGAAGTAGATGTTTATTTTCTGAAGAAGTGAACTAGTTAATGGTTTAAAGTTACGACAGCTTATTAGAGAATAGTTAATTCGAAACAAAATTCAATGTTGTGCTCAAAACTACTTTCCACGTGTAACCCTCATGTATTTGTGCAGAAAAATTATGAACCATTTGCGGTCCCTTTCATAGTGAACAATATTGATGTATCTGCCATTATCGACTGTGAATCATATATCCACGTACGACATGCCAACTTTATATTATAAATAAAATCAGTCTAGTAGGTTAGGTTAGCTTAGTAAGTACTAAGTAAGTAATTCAATTTAAATTTAAAATTTAATTTTTTGTGACAATTGACTAATCAAGGTTTATCTGATCAAGTTTCAAATGAAATTTAATATAGTTTATAAAAAATGGAATAATGTACTTATCTTCCATATTTATTTTGCTTCATTACAGGATTAATAATGATGTTAGTTAGTAAAATGTAAATTTTAATATGAACATTTATGAGAACAAGTAATCTTTCACGCCTTAGTAAAGTTACTTTACAATTTACACTTCTAATTCTTATCAGAATTTTTATCTGAAATATAAATTTGCATTAGTTTTTCGCTTGGTTACTTTGTACATATAAACATTTTTCTTTCATGCTTCTGAATCCTGGAAAAATATATTCACTATTTTGAAGAAAGAAATTAAAAATTCTTCTTTTCCAAGAATCAATAAAAATTCAACTAAACGGCGGCGCTATTTGACAGGGATTTTTTTTCAATATTAGAGTCATGAAAGAATACTCAAAAAATACCTGTGTGAACAGGGCTTTAGTAAAGATTCATACACAGGAAAATGTATACACAAGAAGATTCAGACCTAGAAAATTTATACGTAATAGAATTCAAAATCTAGAATTCTAGATTCGGCATAAATGCAAAAATAGGAAGATGCACACACAAGAAGATGCAAATCTAGAAAATTAGTTTGTCTCTTCAACACAAAGTTGGACTGAACTAAATAAACAACCCAATACCTACAATTCTTGAGTGGGCCACTCAACACCAGGAAATAAAATTTCAGAATATTCACAGAAAAATGCAAATCTAGAATTTTAGATTCGGAATAAATGCAAACATCGGAAAATGCAAATCTAGATCTAGAAAACTAGTTTGTTTCATCAACACAAATGAACTAAATGAAAAAATGAACAACCCAATAGTATTCTTGAGTCCCACATACTCGGTTTTAACTATAAATTTTCTAGATTTGCATCTGCCTGTTTTTAGATTTGAATTTTCCTGCGAATGAATCTTTTGATGCAGGTATTTTATTACATATGAACTTTTTAGATTTGCATCTTCAGGTGTTGAATTTTACTGTGTATGAAAATTCTAGAATTTTATTTTGTGGTGTTGAACCCATTCCCTTCTTGACTCCCACATACTCGATTTTGATTATAACTTTTCTAGATTTGCATCTTCCAATGTTTGCATAATGCCGAATTTAAATTCCTGTTCGCACAAGGATTCTACCAAGATTCTTAGTCCTGGAAACGAAAAAGTTTCAAGATTCTGAATCTTGAAAAATATAAATTAATAGTTTTGAATAAATTATAAATTCTTCTTTTTCAAGACTCATTAAAGATAGAATTTAGCGGCACCGTAATTTAACAGGTAATTCTCACTAGAAAGAAGAAAACTTCTTCTTTTCCGGGATTCAGAATTTTGGTAGAATCTTCAAAATAATCCTCATGAGAACAGGGCTTAAAGTTCTAGATTTCAATTTTCTTGTGAATGAATCTTTTGATGCAGGTATTTTATTTACTCATGAATTTTCTATATTTCTATCTTCAGGTGTTGTATTTTCCTGTATATGAAAACTCAATTTTTTTTCTGGTTTTGAACGCATTCCCGATGCAGTTGAAATCGAACCTAAGTTGGCCAGACCGCAGACCATAGTCTACAGAGACCAGTCTTCAAAGAAAGATCTCTTGTATGTAAATCAATATTTGAACAATATTCGATATCTTAATTACCTTCTTGTAATCTTTTGATTCATACATCAAACTTCCTTGTATCCACTTATCGTTTATCTAAAATCAACAACAAATATTTATCCCACTCAAGATAATCCTTGTGGGAAATAATAAAATTCTCGCAAATTTTCTAACCGACCGAAATATTTCGTCTGTGGTCGTGCTATCTCCGCAGATGCATCTTGTATAACATTCCATTCTCGTTACGTCACGACCTCTTGCTGTGCAAAAAACACCGCAGAAAGACCAACAATGCCACGATGTCACACTGCTAAACAGAGTAGTCGACTTCATCATCGTAAACTTTATGAAGTTACTGACTTTAATTCGAGCGGCAAAAACTGTGGAGTATTATGTTTTTTATTGCTGTTGCTCGAACAAGTGTTTGAACTTTTGATAGAAATTTTTTAGTAACATGATATTATATTTTTAAGTCTTACTTTGGACAGTAAGACATATTGCGAATAATACTGAAACTATTTTAACACATTTTTTCATTTAGTATCTATATATCTATTAAAA
The DNA here is from genome assembly GCA_947534325.1 of Agonum fuliginosum. Taxonomy (NCBI): domain Eukaryota; kingdom Metazoa; phylum Arthropoda; class Insecta; order Coleoptera; family Carabidae; genus Agonum; species Agonum fuliginosum. Next base: position 44,526,227 of record OX384029.1, read on the forward strand.
TAAAATACATTCCAAAATATAATGTATAGTCGAGTCTATATTTCTGACAATTCAAGAACTCAGGTTCGACTCCAGTCAGGTATTTGAAAATTAATATTTAGTTTTTTCTGAATCTTCACGGTACACTTTTTCAGACAAAAAATAATTTAAATTCAAATAAAAATTTAAACAATTCTTTTTATAATTAAGTATATAGGTACATAAGGCATCGTTAACCTGAATTTGTATGTTACCTAAGATTACCAGTATCCAAGTTCTAACATGTTCACTTATTTGATTTATATAAACAAAATATAAACATTTAAAAAAATTGTCTGATGGCGTGTCATAATGACAACATTATAGGCTTCAATTTGCGGACCATTATAGCGTTCATTATAGGCCAAGGACCATAATGAATCCAGTATGGTACTCAGTACCATAATGAAATGAAAAGCAATTCGTTACTATACGGAAGCAAATAATCATATTAATTGACGTTACGATTTACGATCCTTATAACATATACATAACTATTATGTTAACAAATAACTTAGCTTACGACTACATTATATCAATATTTAACCCGTCATTGAAATTAACAGTTTATAATTTATTATATGTCAAAACCGTAGCTCATTTTTGCTATGTAATGTATTTAATGACTACACAATTAAAAAAAAACTTTATATAATAACGTAAAAATGTGCATTGTGCATACATAGGTACTTTAGTATTAAGTTTGGTTTACATTTTTTTGTTATTCATCTTTAAATTCAACTGACTAAAATTATTATGTATCCCATAGTAGTGTGAATTTTTAGCAAATGTGACAAATTTTTTGTGAGAAGTTAAAAATATTTGGAGTTCATTATCTTCTCTAGCATTTTCTGTCATGTCAAAAGAATTCCTCCATAAAAAATACTTGAACTCTGTGAAGTCGCCGGTTTTAATTACACAAATTGCTCGTCGTTTTTATTTGTTTTCTACGAGCTGTCCAGACAGATCGTTGCAAAATGACCAACTTATAATTACTTTCTTCAAGTCATTTCCCTCGCTTTCAGTGCTGCCTCTGTATATCTGCTCCAGGAAATTTGTATTTTATCTCCGACGAAGTTTAGATTAAGACAGTGACATACTTACAGAAATTCCAGAAAGGCAATCATTTTGTTTGCACTTGAACGATAAGAAGTTGAAAGTGTGTCGTGAAAAAAGTGTTGAATAATGAGTTACGGGGTGGTTTAAAAGGATAGAGGGGAACACAAATAGTACACCCTTTTAAATTTATTTTTACGGGCTTGCCTTAGGGTTGGTTTATAATGGATGTACCCTTTTACTTATTCCGTATTCTGTAAAGTTGAGCAAAGTTACAGCTCTGTGTCATTATGAACCGTAACATGAAAAAGTCTGTAGTTCAACTTTACAGAATAAGTTACCGGTCTATTATAAAGCACCCTTTATTTTAAATAGGTACGTACATAATAATAGTATATTATGTATTTAGTCACGAGTTTTTTAGGAACAAGTGAAAAAAAAGCGAGTATCTAGAGAGTTTATAAACGAGTCACATACTACACTTTTTCTACGAGCACAAATTAAGCAACAGAAATATGTAAAATTTCATTTAAAATAATTATAACATTTATAGCTACAAAATTCTACTTATGTATGTATGTATATGTAACTGTAAAATTGGAAGAAATTGACAATGTTTGAAAGAAAACATTCAATTTTCTCAGTTTTTCACAAAAATTAAATGTCATAGGAGCCAACTTCACCCCGTGCTTAATATGTCAGTTGCTATGTTCAGCCCGTGACTAAAAACGTCCAAAACGACGGCTTTTCGAGGTGTGTTTAAACTGTTATTTAGCGCCATGGGAACCAGTTCGTTAAATGATGTTTTAATACCAGGAGTAGAAAAAGTATATTTTCTAAGTGAGAGGAGGACGTGTATAGTTTTTTTTTTTAAATATTATTTTATTTGAATCTAATACCACAAGTAATTCTTCACACAACGTCTAATAAATGTCTGGTGTTGATAATTCATTTCAATTATGTAGTTTTATAAAATATACTACTTAAGTGGTATACCTTATTTTTTCAAAAATTCTTTTTGCTCCATCCTCATCACGTCTTGTAATATAAACTCTTAAAAATATTTCTCGAATTATAGACCCACCCTGTATAATATTATATAAGTCTCTTTCTGCTCATTTCCAGTTTGCGCAGTCGTCTTTGTAAAATGTAAAGTTGACGAATATATGAATAATTTTGTGACTATTTTCTAAGCTATTTCAATTTCAAGATAAGATTTATGACAAAAATGCAACATAAGTCTGAAAGAATGTTAAGTAAACAATACTTTAACTTCTGATTATTCTTATCTGCTGTCGCCAACCTTGCACTGACAAAAATAAATATCTTTAGACATATTTTTTAACCCATTTTCTCAAAAGTTTTCTTAAGGTTCGTGTTTTAGTCGACCGTCAATATCTTATCTTCGCAATAATTTTATGTTTAGATAGATTTTAGATCTTAAACTTCACTAAAATATTTAGTTATGAATCACCCTGTATGTCATTATTTCGATTCGATTAAAAGAACGCGCATTTGAAATATGCGAAACAGCTGAGAAATTATTTATAAAAGAATGCAGAGGCATTTGCCTCTAAAAATAACAAAATCCCTTATCAAGTTACAAATAAAAGCAAAGTTTGCTATTATGAATCAGACTCCCATCATCGCATATCGTATCAAATATGATTTCCTGCAATCACTCGTAGTGTGGTGTCTATGACTAAGTGCATTCCTATATTTCGTTTGTCTTGCCGGTTGTTTGTTTGTGTGATTCATTTGTTCTTTGTAGTCAGGAACAGTTGAAGTGAGTGTTCGACTGTTTCAGTCACACTCCAAGTCATTTTCATAACCTTGCTGGACTCACTCTGACTTGTGACATGTGACTGATAGTGAAATAATAAAAAGAAATTAAAGCTGATATAATTATCTTGTAAGTAAACAATCATGCTTTGTGGGAATCAATTTTTACTTCGATAAGTATTCCTTTCAAATATTTTCCACTTTAACCTCACAAAAATTTCGAACCACCAAATATTTTGTACAGAACACCTGGCATGTTTCTACCTTCATCTCAGGTAAAGATACAAGAATGGACTGAGTACACTACCAGTAATAGAAAACCGAACAACGTCAATGGTAGTATTATTTATTTATTTCATTTTGTTGGTAACCATTTATTAAGAATTAATTATACAGGGTGAAAGGGTGATTCACAACTTCGTGCATATATTTTAATGGTATATAATGTTCAACTCATTTTTTACGAAACTTAAAGAATTTTTCCAAAATTAGAACTTTTCGTTTCCACGGAGTACAATATATGACAGGAGTGAATACTCGGGCGGATGAAGTGTGGCCTTTCTGTTTACCTTTTAGAAAGAGAGACAGAAAATGCGGGCCAGCTCAGAGCATGACGATAAATGATGATAAACTACGGTAACGGTGGTAACGCATGAGCCCAGTAGTGATCTTTCTCTCTCGCACAGAAATGCCACGAATCTATATTATTGCTAAGATACAGAGTTCCGTGGTTCAAGTCTCTTGGCCGGCAGTTTGAGATTGTTGGTAAATTGTAAAACATCAGCTGACTACTTCATCGTAATAAATGTAGTCTTGGTTGCAAAATAATCTCTTTGCCACTTTGAATTTCAAAGGTCGTCGCACGGATTGAGATTCTGTAACATCTACCACTTGAGAGTAAATCCTGTTGAATGGTGATCAGTTTGTTAGGACTTCGGATGTCAATGACGGGCAGTGTACGCGAAGACAAGGTTGACCGCAACAAGACAACGGAGTCTCGTTACATGCTACAGTATCACATATCTGACGAAAACCTGCCACTAGGCACTAATTAACTCACGTCATACGTCATATGCATACGAGCAACACAAGTAACATGACTTCAAAGGGAAAACAGAGATTTGGAAAAGAAATTATATAGTCCATTGGAAATTGGAATATGCAATAGACTATTTTCTTGATATATTTATTGGTTTTCTTTTGGTAAGCTTTTAAAATAGAAGCTGTGAAATTTTGATTACTATCAATAATAATGGTAGAAGATTATTTATTCATCAAATCATTAAATTAGTGCCTTCCAAACCTGTTATTAGTATCATCTATCATCTTTAGGAAAAAGAATTACCTATATGATTCACTTTTTCATGATTTATCTCTAGACAATAAACAGTTTAAGTAGCAATAAAAATTACATAAGTAATTATTAATTGCTTATTTTTATATGCAGTTAGTAGTCACTTTATGTCAGTACAGATAATTTTATGTTAAAATTTGGTAACATTTATATTATACGAGTATTATGTCTATTGGACATGTAGGAAAAAGTCTGAAGAAATTCGGGATACCTAATTATTTTTATACTAAATGATATCAAGATATTTGTACAGTTACGTACCCCATTTTGTATTGTGTAGGGTGTAGTTCTTCACCCCCACTACTCACCCCCACTACTATAGCCAATATATACCCCAAGATTTGTATTAGGGTAAGAAGTCGACTCACAGCTATTGAGTGTTAACCATATAACAAGTATATTCGTGTTGATCAATAAAGCTATTACAAATATCTAATCTTTTATTCAACAATCCAACAACATTCAACCTCTCCAGGGGTTATCATATGGTCCTTCGAAGCCGAATCGTAGCAGCCATCTATGGTATTCTAAGTTCACGATCATCAACATTGTTGGGAGTCATCAGGTTAGTGGCTTTCTTTAAATCCTCTTGCAATCAATCCCTGATCGTTATTCCTTCTTCAAGTGCTTTGGTGCGCACTGATTGTTTGGGCATTCAGTTTATTTGGGAGGTGGTTTTTTGCGATCTATAATTTCATTCATATTCTTTGCATTGTGCAAGTATAATTCTTTAATCAGTCGTAATTTGTGTCCGTAAAGTATTCTAAATATTATTTTATTAAGTTCAGTTGTTTTGTATTGAAGATGACTCGAATTGATGAAGTCAGAAACCATCTTGTTACTATTCATGAAAAAATAGCACGTTTGGAAGTCTATATTGCAAATTTTAATAGTGCGAATACTAGTATCAGTCGTTTGAAAGCGCGTCAGGAAATTCTTGAAGCTGTAAGGAAAGAATTCGAAGAAACCCAGTATGAATTAGAAACTCTTGATAACAAGGCGGAAGCAAGAGCCAAATATCGGGAAGATAGGATTGAATTTGAAAACAAATATTGCGATCTAATGGGTGACATAATGGATATTATTCATAAATCTGAAAATAAAAATGTGCTTAACTCTACCGCATCATCTCCAAATTTCGCTAACAAAGAGTCGCTTCCTAATCTGCCAATTCTAAATTTAAAAACTTTTTCTGGGAATTACAAAGACTGGACTAATTTCGAGAATTGTTTCAAATCCGTTATTGACGAGAACAGTTCTTTAAATAATAGGCAAAAACTACAATATTTGAAATCCTGTCTGCGCGATGAGGCATTAAGAGCAATTGAATCTTTAACAATCGAAGACGAAAATTACGGTAAATCATGGGATATTTTAGAAAAACGTTTCAAAAATACTCGATTAATTGTCCGTGATCATGTTATGTCCATGATCAACGCCCCAGTTATAAACAAATCTTCTCATTCCTCGCTCCGCGAACTACTGGATACTATTATTACAAATATAGCTGCACTTAAGACATTAAAAATTCCCGTAGAAGCATGGGATGCTTTAATTGTCCCTATTATCACCGAAAAGTTAGATTTTAGTTCAAAAAGGGAGTGGCAATCTTCTTTAAACAATAGTATTCCAACTTATAGTCAGTTAATTCAATTCCTAGAAAAACGCGTTATGGTACTAGAATCATTAGATAGCATAAAACCAGTCAGTCAGTCGTTTAGTCAAAAGTCTGTAGTAAATAATAATAAACGAACGGTAACAAATGTAGCAACAAATGTAAAATCACCTCTTTGTTATGTGTGCAAAAATTCCGAACACTCAATTCGTAACTGCTCAGAATTTTTAGATCTGGATATCCGAAACAGAATTGAAAAGGTCAAACTGCTTAAACTATGTTCAAATTGTTTGAGAAACAATCACACTACGTCAACTTGTCGAATTACAACAAAATGCCGTACATGCAATAAAAAACACCACTCCTTATTGCATATTATTGAAAACTTAAATGAATCTCAAAATCAGGACAATGTAGTAACTACAATTAGTCAACATTCGTCTTCTAAATCTCTTTTACTCGATAGTGTTTTGCTAGCAACAGCTATAGTGTTAATTAAGAATCGTAAAAATCAATATATTCCATGTCGCGTACTATTAGATCCGGGTTCAATGTCGAATTGTATCACAAAGTCCATGTGTGAAAAATTGGATTTAAAGTGTATTACGGAGAATATTGAAATTAAAGGTTTAAATGGCACCACGAGTATCGCGAAAGAAAGCATTCTTGTCGACATCAAATCAAAATACAATCCTTTTGTTGCAAATCAACTCAAATGCATTGTTGTAGAAAAAATTACCGAAAACTTACCATTAGTTACCGTGAATCCATCCATGTTGCAAATTCCAAGAAATATTCAACTGGCGGACCCGACATTCTACGAATCTTCAGGTATAGATCTGTTACTTGGAAGCGGTTTATTCTGGTCATTGTTATGTATCGGGCAAGTTGTTCTACAATCAGGACTAGTCTTACAAAAGACTCATTTAGGCTTTATTGTTGGGGGTCCTTATCAAATCCCAGAATTATCAAAGTTTCCTGTAATAAAGTCTACAATGTGTAATTTAGTCTCATCTACTGGTATTTCTCTGGCACTAGAGGAAAAGGTCGCTAAATTTTTTGAAATCGAAATGGCTGGAATAGAACCAATTAAAAAGCAACTGCTAACTCCTGAAGAATTAGAATGTGAAGATCATTTTGCTATTAATACAATTCGTGATATTAATGGACGCTTTTTAATAAAGTTACCAGCTAGAAATAATCATGTTAATGTCGGTGAATCGAAAAACCTGGCAATTAAACGTTTTTTAAACCTTGAAAGAAAGTTTTCCAAGGATGAGAACTTTAAGATCAATTATTCAAATTTCATACATGAATACCTCTTATTAGGGCATATGGAACGAATAGATAATATTCCGGACAAACATTTATTTCTCCCTCACCATGCAGTTTTCAAAGAGTCCAGCACTACGACCAAGCTGAGGGTGGTATTCGACGCGTCCGCGAAAACATCTAACGGATATAGTTTAAATGACAATCTAATGTGCGGTCCAGTCATACAACGCGATTTATTTTCAATCCTTTTAGAATTCCGTACATTTCAATATGCTTTAAATGCTGACATAGCTAAAATGTATCGTCAAATTCGAGTCACTGACGAAGACGCAAATTATCAATTAATTGTATGGCGTAACAATACAAGTGAACCAATACAAACGTATCGTCTATCAACGTTAACATACGGAACAAAACCCGCTAGTTTTATTGCAACTCGTTGTTTAAAAGAAATTGCTGAAATCAATTCAGAAAAATTTCCAAGGGCTAGTCACGCAATTAAAAATCATTTTTACATGGATGACTTATTGACTGGCGCTAACTCCATTTCCGAATTAATTGACATAAAAAAGGACATAATTTTTATTCTTAATCAAAGTCAGTTCGAACTTAGAAAATTTTATTCAAATGATATAGCTATCTTATCAGAAAACTCCAATGAGAATTCAAATTCTAAAGTTGACTTAAACAAAAATGAACAAACTAAAATTTTGGGTTTAGCGTGGAACTCAAAAACAGATGCATTAAATTTTGAACTAAATCTAGTTGATACTCCGAAAAAGGTTACGAAACGCATTATTTTATCAATTTCGGCACAAATTTTTGACCCTTTAGGCCTAATTGGTCCTATATTAATGAAAGCAAAAATCTTGCTACAGCAGCTTTGGTCTCTAAAATTGGGTTGGGATGAATCGGTTCCAATGTCCATACATACATCTTGGACAACTTTTTTAAGAGAGTTGAAAAACTTAAAATATGCTACGATACCACGTAAAATAATATCTAGTACATCTATAGTAATGACAGAGTTCCATGGTTTTTCCGATGCATCTCTGCAGGGTTACGGTGCAGCCATTTATTTAAGAACACTTGATAATGAGGGTAAATACGAAACTAATTTAATGTGTGCCAAATCGCGCGTAGCGCCGCTTAAAACAATTACCTTACCGCGACTCGAATTGTGCGGGGCACTATTGCTTTCGCGATTAATTGAAAAGGTGCGTCAAAACGTATCAATAAATTGCACGCGCGAATATTTATGGACTGATTCAAGCATTGTACTTGCGTGGATAAATACACCCGTAAATTCATTGAAAACTTTCGTAAGCCATAGAATATCGGAAATTACCTCATTAACGGAAGTCAAAAATTGGCGACACGTACGATCTGAAAATAATGCTGCTGACATTTTAAGCAGGGGCGCATATCCATCCGATATCATACAAAACTCAGTTTGGTATAATGGGCCTGATTTTTTAAAACTACCGAGGAATTTCTCAATGCATTCCGACGTTTCATTAGTAGACGCGGATGCCCTCATGATATTCATAGCGATAACGGTACAAATTTTATTGGCGCAAAGAATGAACTTAAAGAGTTATACACATTCATAAACGAACAGGACAAAGTCTTTGTGACCGAATTGGCAAAATTTAATATAAGGTGGCATTTAATTCCACCCAGATCCCCACACATGGGAGGACTTTGGGAAGCAAACATAAAGTCAATGAAAAGACATTTAAAAAAGGTCGTAGGAAATTCACATCTTACTTGTGATGAGATGTACACGCTGTTAGTGCGAATCGAAGCATGTCTTAATTCAAGACCTTTGATGCCCTTAAGTTCTGATCCCAACGATCTCCAAGTCCTAACTCCCGGTCATTTCCTCATAGGAGAGCCACTAACAACTCTTCCAGAGTACGACCTCAAGGAAATACCGTTAAACCGCCTGTCAAGGTGGCAGTTGGTTGAAAGGCTACGCAGTCATTATTGGTCACGGTGGAGTCGTGAATACCTAACCAACCTTCAAAACCGCTCAAAATGGGTCCACGCCGTAGACAACCAACAACTTCTGGGCGCAGTGGTAGTTCTCATTGAGGACAACTTGCCACCCCTATCTTGGAAGATCGGGAGAATTTGCGACACCCACCCCGGAGACGACGGCCAGGTACGAGTCGTAAGCGTCAAGACGGCCCAAGGCGTCGTCAAACGGGCCATACGAAAAATATCTATCCTACCGATTGAAGACAATAACTCACAGTGCAATAGCAGTGTTAGTGTTTAAAGCAAAAGAGAAAATCAGTGCTTCAGTTGGTGTTAGTATTAAAACAAAATTAGTATAATAGTTTAACTTAAAACAAAAAATATATGTATTGTATTGCAATATGTGTTACATTGAAACTTATAGTTCAAGGGGGGCAGTATGTACAGTTACGTACCCCATTTTGTATTGTGTAGGGTGTAGTTCTTCACCCCCACTACTCACCCCCACTACTATAGCCAATATATACCCCAAGATTTGTATTAGGGTAAGAAGTCGACTCACAGCTATTGAGTGTTAACCATATAACAAGTATATTCGTGTTGATCAATAAAGCTATTACAAATATCTAATCTTTTATTCAACAATCCAACAACATTCAACCTCTCCAGGGGTTAACAATATTTTTTGGCAAATAATTCGATTGCGGTTTTAGTTTAAATAAATTCAATATTATTTAACTCCGCAATTTGGAATCTCACAATTTGAGAGATTTTTGTGCAGTTAAACTGAAGGAGGTTGTGACATATGCAGTGGCGTACCCAGACATTAACATCATCATGATGCCCTTTATAATCTTAGGTAAATCTAACCTCCAGTATTCTCTGTTACAGTTGTGCTAGTGCTAGTGTATACAAGTATGGGTGCCAGGCAGTCGAAGCGTTCGGTGGACATAACGACGACGCCGAAGAAGGGCGAGGGCGATGGGGGCCCCGTGGACGGCGAGCCCGTGGGCAAGATGGAGAAGATCGCCGACCCGGACGCCATCAAGGCCGCCACCAACGGTGACGCCATCCACGCCGTCGTCAACGGGGATGACGGCCAAGCTGGAGATGATAAAATAGTAAGTACATTGTGTACCTACGCCAGCTAGTTTTAACGTGTGTACATGTACAGTACGGAAGACCCTTAGAGGATAGAAGTTTATAGAGGGAGCATAGGAACAAAACAATGAAGCAACTTTAGATAAAGCTATCCGCTATTTTGGTATGCTCTATTTGAACGCAGTTATGTATTAGATTTTTTAAATATTAGGGCTCTGATATAAATTTTTATTGTAATATTTCACCGTGTTATACAGAATGATACCCTTAAATAAATAAATTGGAAAATAAGTTAAGTACGGATATTTTGGCATTTCTCAGAATTTGACATATGAAAATTATTTGTATTACGTTGTCAAATTTTATTTGAACGTTGTATTTATAAAACTTTCAGAATAGATATAAATATATCCGCCATACTGGTATGCTCTAGTAGCACACCGCCCTTCCGTCTCATGGCTTCAAATCTTCATCCGAAAGATCAGAATATGCTACCTCTATAATTTTTTATACTCTACTAAGAGGAGACCGGTGTCAATTGTAACAAAAGTTACATTATTAAAGTTTCTTCTGAGTGTGTAGAAATTTGACACCTAGGTGTCATCTGTAATAGGATTGGTGTCAATTTAAACAAATTATAGTAATAAATGAATAACAAATAATATTGCTTTGAAAAAATTAAAAGAAATTATTTTATTTTTACAAAAAAAACTCATCCTTATTGTGGCTCTCGACTCTGGAGTACAAATAACATGTGTATAAGGACTGGAACTAGCCTTTCGCAGACCGAGGCTAGAGATTGTGGTTTGCAATAATGGGGGTTTTCAAGCCTACGGCTTTTAAAGAAATACTTATTTGATATCAATTTTCAGCATGTATAAGTTATAGGAAAGTGATAATAATTGTTAATTTTGATAGATTTATTACCTCTTTATCGAAATGAAAATGTAAGTCTTTTGAATCGTTCATTGAAATGCGCCATGTGTGACGTAGCCAACATTGATATCAAACCAGGAGTTGGTTCGTGAAAGTTCGTTTTTTGTCGTTTGGACGACGGACCACCTGTTGATTTTTCGATTTTTGACACGTTCATCAACGTTCACGGGTTCACGTTGTCGAGTTTGGTTAGGTCCAAACACGATTACTTACAGTTTATTGAAGAATTTTTGTGTTGGTTTTAATCGAAATGAAACGGCATGAAACAGTTTGGTTATGTTTTTCTGTTCAAGTTGACAAGATGTTGACTGTGTAAGGTAAGACCTACGTATTGGTTCTTGTCAGCGCGTTGAACGTATGTTCTAGATGTTGGTGACGTTACACTGTTACACGCGACATCGATTTTCGCGGCACTTATTTTTTTAAACTTTATGAATTTTTTTCTGGCTTATTAGCAACTTTTAAGCGAAAAGAAAAAATACGGGTCTTATATTTTAATGTATAGATTAACATATAAAAAAACAAAAAAATCGTGAAAACCCCCATTGTTATTTTCAAGTAAGCAAGTGAAATTTAAAATGCCGACCTTATTACTGATACCAGAGCCTCAGTTTTTCTAATTTACATAATGTAATAAAATTACATAAAGTAACTCAAGATCTAAGTGGGATATAAACGCTGATTACTCGCTTAATAAAGCTGCAAATGAAATTAATTTCTCATAACGAATTTATTACTCGTTGATTAAAAAACATAAAAATATCAAGATGCGTTAGAGATTAGAATCATTTAATAAAGAAAACATTCTATTAACTCTACATTTTACGGAAGAAATTAAAGCGTAAAATTTAAATTTTATGAAGATGGCTATTTTTATTTTAAATTTATTTATTTGTTTACGATTTTCCTCACCTTGGACACGCATAGCATCTAAGATTGTTGATCGCATTTATTGTTTGTTTATTTTTACGTGATTTAATTAAAATTAATTGCAATCCTTAAGGCAAATCGTAACAAAATATTATTTTGATATTATTGTTTTAAATCCGTAAAATAATATTTTAGGAGATCCAGTCCTTTAAATTAACGTAACCTACGCAAACAGCTGTTATTTACATTTTATAGAATAATTTTTACTGATTTTCATTGTTTCATGTTTTCAAAATTTTCTTTAATTTAGTTTATAATAATTTCAAATAGTTACTAAACAAATTTTGAGAGCATATTCTAAACTGATACGTACACAAAACGGAGTTTTAGAAGAGTCACCTACTTTAAAGACTTGGCTTGCGCCTCGTCGCTAAATAGATTCGTCCTCTATTTTGTGTACCTACTTGTAATATGAATAACTATTTTGTTTATATTTTATATGAACTTTTCCTACATTAGGTCATTATTATATCAGTAGTTCATTGTAATATTTCCTCGATTCGGTTTTATTTCGGTTTTTTGCAGCCACAGTGTGTCATTTCTGATTCATCTTGTTATAAAATTATCTTGTAACATAGTTCACAACATTTCCACGAAGGAAAAAAAATAATGACATAATTATTAGAAACAGAACAACACAATAATTAATTTTAACTTAATACTTCACTTAAACAGAGGAAAAATATTGTTGGATTGTTTGTGTTTAAATGTTTAGGTATATTAAATTCTCTATGTATCAGAAAATAAATTTTATGGCGCTGTCACATTATAGAAAAGATTGCAAAATAATTGAGTCAGCATGTAGAAGGTATATTTTCTTTTTGTTCCAACCTAGAATTTCAGGATTGGGTTACCTACCTTCAAAAAATGAAAAATATGTTATTTTGGTTCTATAAAGCCCTGAGAAAATTTTAGTAGTTTTAGTAGTTGATCAGTACCTATACATTCATATTCCGTTACTATAAAATTGAGGATTCTACTATTGATTAAACCAAGCTGATCGCGAATTTAAATCAACAGCAGGTGTTTGGGACATGGACATCTGCCAGGTCCATGTCAATAGCCCCCCCAAGTAAATAAATTACTGTTTTTATTATATGCATGATTTGTGCTCGTTTTGTGCTGAATTGTGCTGCAATAAAAATATTTTGTGCTCAATCCGTTCACGAGATATTGAAAGTTAAATTATGAGGGGCCAATGACATGCTCAGCCCCCCCAAGTTATAATTTTTAAAATTTTATTTCACAATTGTTTTGTGCTCGTTTTGTGCTGAATTGTGCCGTATAATAAAAATTTTGTGCTCCTTCTAGTAAGTGTAGAAAGTGTATCTTAATAGGAGGGGCCAGTGACATGGTCAGCCCCCCCACCTCAATTTTTTAAAACTTTCTCGTCGCTATTATTTTGTGCTGGTTTTGTGCTGAATTGTGCTGTATAACAAAAATTTTGTGCTCCTCATATAAGGCTAAAAATGAGCATAGCAATATGGGGGGCCATTGACATGATCAGCCCCCCTCAACTTAATTATTTTTAAATATTTTTTTTTACTGTTATATTGTGCTCGTTTTGTGCTGAATTGTGCAGCAATAAAAATATTTTGTGCTCAACCCGTATACATAAAGTTAAATTATGAGGAGTCATGCCTCAAAGTTATAATTTAAAAAAATTAATTTCTTGATAACAAACATTTTGAAAGTGTCTTTTAATTTTTAATGGCTAAGTCAAGTTGACTGTCCCATTTTAATATTTATATAAAATAATTTAAACATATTTTTTGCGCTGCTATAATTTAACCGTAATTCAGAGGATAAAAAGTTTGGAAAGGCTAAGTTGACACTAGCACTAGCCCGCACTAGCCTTTCCTTTAAAAAAAAATATATAAAATTTTCTTCATTATTTGGATAGTAGTTCGTATTACGCATTGATATCATTTTTTGCGCTTTCAGAAGTAATCAAAGTAATTATTTATAGTAATTCATTTATACTGTGATTATATCTATATTCATTTCGCTCTTATGCTCCGCTAATAATTTTTGGCGCTACCCGTATTTAGCAGTAGGTAATTCACCTAATTTGTTTGAAAAAGCGCGCGAAATGCGATCAAAACGAATAAGTGCTTATTGCAAGTTTTAATTAAGTAGATAAACGGTAAGTTTGTTTACACAATTGTTGTGGGAGGCTTAACGTGAACCGTTTTTTGACATAAACTAATCTATGCTAACAAAACCCTTCTTGAGTCCAACAGAAATTTTGATTTTGATGGTTCAAAAATGTCCAAAATTAGTACAAAATTATCGGCCTAAAAATTATTTTTTTTGTCAAAGTGGGGGTACCAGCTTTATTGCTCTGATATCGAGTTGTCCAATCTCCGAAATGACGATGGGTCAAAATTTGATTTTTATGGTTCAAAAATGTCCAAAATTAGTACAAAATTATAGGCCTAAAAAAATTGTTTTGGGTAAAGTGGGGGTACTAGCTTTTTTCACATTAGAATAATATTTATTATGCTCGTACTGTTTTTATCTACGACGTTGCTTACGTGTTTATTTAATGAGGTAACATAACATGGTAATGATCTGTAAGATTGTCTTTTATAATAACGAAACTCGCCTACGGCTTGTGAAATAAACTTATATTCTCTTTTGTAATGTCCATCGTTTCACATTAAATGAATCATCGTGACCATAATTTTAGAAAATTATTTATTATACATATTACGTATTTTTATTAGTTCTAAGTAAGTATTACGATTTTATTGTTTGAGCCAATAATAAAGTTAAAAAGTTAAAATAAGAGTTAAATAATTTTTGGGTAACTATTTAACTTTTAATACACGCTAAGCCTCCAACAACAATAGCATAATCGTTATTTATGATTTTTTAATCAAAACGTCAGAATTGATATTTAAAAAAATATATATTTTACAATAATTATTGATGAATGACAATAATTTTTCTATAAGTAATATTTTTATTTAAAATCAAAGCAAAAGGGTATATGCCTCCATGGGCAGATGCAATTTGACATTCAGCTAATTTTGTTGACAAACAAATTTTTAATTTGTAAGTTTTCACGTTTTATGCAGGTAAGTACCTATTTTTTATGCAAGTAGTTTAATATTAATATTCTAAGAATCAAATTTATTTAAGACAAAAATAAGTAGATCAGTATACTTACATAATCTAAACATTGTTGTCAAATTTTGTCAACAAATTTATTTTTATTTATACCTTGGCAACGAATGCGAAAGGTAATATTGCAACAGCACATCAAATTACTTCACTAGTGAGGTAATATGTCAAATTACTTCACTCAAATGATAAGAATAATATAATTATTCTATCACTGGCGTAGATAACCAAATTTACCTCGTTATTTAAAAAAACTTGCAATATTAGTTTTGATCGCATTTCGCGGGCTTTTTCGAACAAATTATGTGAATTACTGTTACGGGCAGCGCATAAAATTATTAGCGATGCATAAGGGCGCAATGTATAAAGATATAATCGCATTATAAAAGAATTATAAAATTTTCTCTTTTCTCTGTCGTCAAATTAGCTCTGCCAATTTAGAATTTGAATATAATAAATTTGACGCAAGCGCAAAATGTCAATTTAAAAAATCCGATGTGGCCAACACATGCCCTCTCGCCATACTCTACTATTTTACTGAGTGTGTATGTAGGTACTTACTCACAAATATACCATTGTAGAAGGGAATTCGGGAATTGTAGTTTTTATAATATTATTAAAATTTATTATGACCTTATAAGTAATAAATAACATTTCATATTTTCCATTTCAATTTATCAAAAAGTCAAAAATTTATGACATTAACACTCAAATATTTTATTTTTTGTTTTCATAGGTAGGCCGATAAATCAAAATTGTAACAAATTTGTCGAATTTTCAACTTCTTGTAATTATCGTACCTCCAACATCCATCCTGACACACACACACACACACACACACACACACACACACACACACACACACACACACACACACGCACACACACACACACGCGCACGCACACACGCACACACGCACGCACACACAGACATCATCGCGAAATTATTAAAATCGTGTTCTAGGGACCTCAAAACGTGCTTATCCATTGAAAACTCACTATCGAAATTTTAGCATGATTACAATACCTCTCTTACAGATATGAGTGGCGAGAGGTAAAAAGGAAAATAGCGCATAGCAAGGACTATCTATTAAATAATAAATAAATAAATAAATAAGGGAAGGCTAATGTCAATCTTCTTAACTATAATAATTACTATGATTACTGTTGAGTAAAAGAAGTTCTAAAAATAATATTTGCGGAGCAAAAGAGCTCAATGTATTTGAATGAAATGAAATTTTGCTGTCAAGTTTTAGCCCTTCCTAATTGGATTATTAATAAAATAAAACGTACTTATACAAGCACAAAAATTTATATTAATGCGTAATAGAGCGCATACGAACTAGTATCCAAATAATGAAGAAAATTATATATATATATATATTATAAAGGAAAGGCTAGTGTAGAGTCAACTTAGCCTTTCCTTTTTATTCTCTGAATTACGGTTAAATTATAGCAGCGCAAAAAATATGTTTAAATTATTTTATATAAATATTAAAATGGGACAGTCAACTTGACTTGGCCATTAAAAATTAAAAGACACTTTCAAAATGTTTGTTATCAAGAAATTATTTTTTTTAAATTATAACATTGAGGCATGTCATTGACTCCTCATAATTTAAATTTAAATATCTCGTATACGGGTTGAGCACAAAATATTTTTATTGCTGCACAATTCAGCACAAAACGAGCACAATATAACAGTAAAAAAAATATTTAAAAATAATTAAGTTGAGAGGAGCTGATCATGTCAATAGCCCCCCATATTTCTATGCTCATTTTTAACCTTATGTGAGGAGCACAAAATTTTTGTTATACGGCACAATTCAGCACAAAACCAGCACAAAATAATAGCGACGAGAAAGTTTTAAAAAGTTGAGGTGGGGGGGCTGACTATGTCACTGGCCCCTCCTATTAAGATACACTTTCTACACTTACTAGAAGGAGCACAAAATTTTTATTATACGGCACAATTCAGCACAAAACGAGCACAAAACAATTGTGAAATAAAATTTTAAAAATTATAACTTGGGGGGGCTGAGCATGTCATTGGCCCCTCATAATTTAACTTTCAATATCTCGTGAACGGATTGAGCACAAAATATTTTTATTGCAGCACAATTCAGCACAAAACGAGCACAAATCATGCATATAATAAAATCAGTAATTTATTTACTTGGGGGGGCTATTGACATGGACCCACATCTGCCGACCAGTTCTGTTAAACCGCTGATAATTCAAAATTTAGTAGATACGTAGGCTGCCAAAAACATTTTAGGGACCACTGCACCTGCCCCAAAAACACATTAATAAATTAATACATACACCCATTACACGTACTATGCCTGAAATTAATAAGCAAAATACAATAATTATTTTATTATTGATCTTTTTATCTTCTGTCTTATATTCTATAAAGGGAGGTATTGTGACGGGTCAAAATTTTTGAGTGCTGTGAGTTTAGTGAATAAGCACGTTTTAGGGTCCCTAGAATACGAATTTAACTTTTTCTAAATGATGTCTCTTTGTGTGTCTGTATAAATGTTACAATTCTTTCGTTGACGATAAAAAATAATTTTATATTTAAGATTTTAGTACGAACTTTAAGAACCCAATTATATTTTTGGAGCAATCCCCAAACCGGAAGTATCACTATATTTCGATAAATACTTAATTTATTACAATATTTTATATTTTAAATGAAATATTATATTTTTGTCATCTTCAATTAGTATTTTTAAAAAATTCTGTACATATGGTACCTGGTACCTACTATTTAGATAGGTATTAAATTATTGTTTATAATTTAGAGTATGAAATATCACCAGTATTCATGATCGTTTAACATTTGTTACTACTTACGTAAAATTTAATTGTTTATGATAGTGACAGTGACAATAGTGACATATCGTTTACATCTTCTTCTGCAGTTTACATAAAATGACTAAAATATATTGTTAGTACCTATAGCTATAGTATAGTAAAAAGAGTAGGTAGAATATGATGGAAGATCTTGTGCTGGCCACATCAGATTTTTTAAATATTTTAAATAATATGCTTGACTAATTTATTTTCTTACGCATTTATTTATTGAATCATCGATGGTAAAGTTCAATATCATCGGATTTAGATCATATAGATCACTTCCTGTTTGTGACACTATGTGTTCTAGTGATACAGATACGTCAAATTTTTTCCAGTAATTATTGTCTATAATAAAAACTTGAATCTTAAACCGGTGCTACTCGTAAACAACTTCAATTACATTTGTAGAGTACTGTAAGAGTCAAGTATTTCTCCTTTTAAAAAAGTTCACTTTATTATGATCAGTAACTAACAAAAATGTGTACAATTTCAGACAGCTACTTGAACAAGTTGTTTACTTTGCAACTATTTAATGTAGACAATTTTTTGAATGACCAAACTATTTAATGTAAACATAGACAGAATGTAATATATTATTCAAGTTTAAAATGGCGATTGCTTAATCCATGTGCCATTTTCATTGTTAAACCCTCGTTGAATGATAAATAATAATTAAACAGGTATATTTTTAATTTTTCGTAGCTTTATCACATCTCAAACAAATGAAATCGAAAACACGCCGAA
Organism: Agonum fuliginosum; assembly: GCA_947534325.1. Classification (NCBI taxonomy): domain Eukaryota; kingdom Metazoa; phylum Arthropoda; class Insecta; order Coleoptera; family Carabidae; genus Agonum; species Agonum fuliginosum. The sequence continues at coordinate 44,545,014 of OX384029.1, forward strand.
ACAAAACGGAAGCGATAACAAAACAATGGACAATCAATGCCTACACTTAACATTCGACAAACATACAAACAAACAGTAGTCGCCGAGGTCTTGAAGGAAATATCGAAGGATTTGTCGACCTAGTAAAGAAAGACTTCGGAGTGGTTCCCCCACAATTATGTTTGTATGTATGTTGAGTTGTTGACATTCTTTTGAGTACGAATTTCGACGTATTTGAGACGTTTCGGAATGACTGTTTTGTTTAATGATGATTGACCTTCAAGAGTATCATTATAGGATTGTTTTTTTAAGACGCAGTACTTCCTAAAGTAGCCCTTTTCTAAGAAGGAAACATAATCAAAACTTTTTACTTCCTTGTACGGAGTAAGGAAGTATTGTAATCGCGAAAAATTTCGGTTCTCAGATTTTGACGGAAATATCCGTTTTGACCTTTTCTGAATCCATTATGACTAGTTTCGTCGTGACGTCTGTACGTACGTGCGTACGTGCGTACGTGCGTACGTGCGTACGTACGTACGTACGTGCGTACGGACGTATGTGTGTCGCATAACTCAAATACGGTTAGACGTAGAAAGCTGAAATTTTGTATTTAGGAATGTTATAGCATCTAGTTGTGCACCTCCTATTTTTGGTTTCAATCTTCAAACCGGAAGTAGTAAATTTAAAAAAAAATTTGATAAATAATTAATTTTAGGCAATTTTTTTTATTTTAAATGAAAGATTATGTGATTATTATCTACAATCGGTATTTTATAAATTTTTCTGTATCTTCTATCATTTAATAATAATTAAAGTATATACTTATAATTTAATATTTCGGTATCTTGTAGTCCATGATCGATTAACATTTGTTACTACGTAAAATTTAAATGATTATGACATGACAGTGACAGTAGCAGTGACAATAGTAAAATATCGTTTATATCTTCTTCTGCAGTTTAAATAAAATGACTAAAATATATTTGTGAGTATACTAGTATAATAAGTTAAAAGAATTTTTTATATTATTCTACATTTTAGTTATTAAGAAAAGTATGAACAAACAAGGCGTACAAGGAAGTCATGTGGTGTCCACGTCAGATTTTTTATTGTCAGTATCAGTATTATTGGGCCGAAATCAGCACTTTTCTCTAAAGTTAAAGAAGCTTCTCTAAAAATAACATACACAGAGGAACACATGCTTCCATCTGTAAATAAAATAGAGATAAAAGGTGTTTCCATGATAATTAGAGAAGCTTAATTAGCCTAAAGAATAAGAATGCTGAATTGCTGTTTGGATATGGAAATCAGTATGACCAACTCTGTACACGTTTTCCCAAAAGTCCCGGGACGGAGCTATAAGTTTTGAACGAGAGAAGAAAAAAAATATGAAAATTTGGAGATCACTAAAGCGTTTGGGTCAATGCGAGACCGGAGAAGGTCGACAATTTGAATATTTGTTATAAAAATAGTTTTATTAAATTAAAAATTAAATTCTTGAAAGAATTAAGATCTCGGGTTTTGTTTACGGGGATGTTTTTTTTTCATTACCTTTACAATAAGGTGAAACTCGATAGGGGTTGCTATTTAAAAATATTGGGGTGTGATCCCCTAAAAAAACTCCACATTGCATGGAAGTTCTAAACTATCTAAGAATGTAGTTTTTATGATTTTTAGTGATCCCCAAATTTTCAATTTTTTTTCTCCACTCGTTCAAAACTTATAACTCTTACTGTCCCGGGACTTTTGGGAAATCCTGTAGTTTTGATAACTCAGGTTTCAATCTAGTCTGATGCACAAAAATCTTCCCTGTAAATGCACTGTTCTTTGAGGATTCTTTCATATTTTATATTTTTAAATTTTGAGAAAATTAATCCTGCGGTTAGAATTACCGGCGCCACTAAATTGAATCTTCAATGAGTCTTGGAAAAGAAGAATTTATAATTCATAGATAGCTTCAAAACAGTGAATTTCTCTTTTTGCAGCATTCAGAAGCATGAAAAAATTCTCAAAGAATTCTTGTGTGAATAAAGCTGACAGCGATATTATTATAGTGCTAAATCAATTTTATTAAATTAATAAGCATAGAAACGGATAAATTTTGTAGATATTATTCGAAAAATCTTTTTATTCTATTGTGTAACTTTATTCCGTCTTCTTTACATCCTGATTAGAACTAAGTGAATTATCGATTTTTGATTACATAAATTATCGGATATTACTCCAGTACCCGTATAGTGTGTACTGACAAATATTTGACGTACATATTGATGGTGGTATGTCAACTTGCCTGACAACAAATACGGTTCAAATGAAGATGATATTGGTTAATTTAGCGTGAAGGCAATTTTCTAGGGTATTGAAGAATAAAAATATAATTAAGTCTTCAATAAACGACATGTATATTAAAATTTTATCACAATAGCCGTATTTTATGAGGGATATAAAAATCACTGTTATCTACGACTAATGCATTAAAAAATGAAAGCCTTGTTCACACAAGGACACACAACGGACACATAGAAGACACACGCACACACAACTGTAAAAAATCTGACGTGGCCATCACACAACCTTCCGCCATATCTAGACTTTAAACAGAAATGTATACGTACAATCCGGTGCCCATTTAAAATATACAAATAAAAATCTAAAATATTCAAACATAGAAATTAGTATCACCTGCGAATCAAAAGATTCATTCACATGAAAACTCTTCTGTGTTGAAGCAATCCTCCGTTCAGTTACTACATTTAATATCTTACTTATGACTTATATAGCTCTAGTATGCCAACTTGTCACCCGTCTCATCTGTCAATATTTTTTATGCAGAAACAAAAATCAACCGAACATGGATTACAAGATTTCAACGTTTTATTTGATAAATTTATTTTTTAAATTTTACTGCAGTTCTTAAATGCTACCAGATAAAGACAATTTTTTTATAACGTAAATTGCAAATAACTTTTCCTCTTATTCTTATTATAAATCAATACTATATTTATCCAAATTTATAGACATTTTTAACACTTAATCTTTTCAATCTTCAAAAAATATCACTTCCGGTAAAGATATTTGTACCAAAATCTAATGAGCTCTTCCTATTCGTATACAATTGTAAAATACCAAATATCAAAATTTTTGGGTAATTCGTATTTGAGTTATCCAACAGACGGCATCGGCCCGGACCACACACATACACACACACACACACACACACACACACACACACACACACACACACACACACACACACACACACACACACACACACACACACACACACACACACACACACGCACACACACACACACACACATACATACAGACATCATCGAGAAACTATCAAAAATGAGTTGTAAGGATCCTAATTCGTGCTCATCCACTAAAAACTCACTACTCGATTTTTTGCATGATTCCAATACCTTCCTTTACAGGTAAGCGGAAGGTAAAAATATTGTGTCCGTTGCTTGTTGCTTGTGAAATAGAGACGCCGCTGTTTTGTGGCTTCTGTGTAAGTAAAGAAAAAATCAATTTTGAGGCCACAAACGTTCCACACGTTCATCATTGTACATCTGTTGCCTGTTCGCATGTGTGTCTTCTATGTGTCCGCTGTGTGTCCATGTGTGAATAGGGCTTAATGTCATATATTAATCCCGCAGAGAATAATAGTCAGTAGGGCTGCTCAAAATCCGAAAAAAATTGAATCCGGATATCCGGATATATGTCTATCCGGAATCCGGTAACCGGATATATCCGGATACCGGTATCCGAAATCCGGATTTCGGATTTATCCGGATACCGAACGGATTTTGGATTTATCCGGATACCGAACGGATTCCGGTTTATCCGGATACCGAACGGATTCCGGTTTATCCGGATTGAAAAATTTCGGATTCCGGATAATTTAAAATCCATGTATCCGGAATCCGTTGACAGCCCTACTGTTTACGTTAGTTCAATTATTATGTTTCTATACTTGTTTGATATTTGCCTCCAAATTCCTTTGTATGCAGTGTGCGGTAGCATGATAAAAATGTCTAAATCTTTAAATTGAAGACCACAGGGCGCGCATTGGGACATTTTCATCCATGCGAAAACTGTTACTGTTAGTTTTGTTTTAAGTTTTAATTTTAAATTAATATAGTTGTATCCGGATATCGGATTCATCCAGATACAGAATTCGGTTTCATCCGGATATCGGATTTATCCGGATACCGGATTTCGGATTCATCCGGATACCGGATTTCGTATTTATCCGGATACTGAACGAATTCCGGTTTATCCGGATACCGGTTTATCCGGATTGAAAAATTTCGGATTCCGGATAATTTAAAATCCGGATATCCGGAATCCGTTGACAGCCCTATAGTCAGTATTCCCTTCTGCACCAATCAGAAAATTACTTTGCCTGAACTAATCTTTCTGTGCAAATTATTTTTAGATAACGCCACTCCTGTATAAAGTAAGCCATAAACAAAACACAATTTTATTGCGTTGCCGGCGGATAAAAAGAAAGGTAACTTTTTGCAAGTGATAAATCCTTATTTACCTTTTTCTTAACTACTAAAATGTCATTTGCTTCATATTTCTAATATTTGTCAGTGAAATGATTCGATTTTGAGAATATTTGTGAAGAAGAACCAAAGGTGTCGTTGGTTAAATTATCTCGTTGAATTATACTCGAGCTTTTTTCCTCCGAATAAATTTCTGTTTGACATCTCAAACTTGTCATCTGACAGCAATTTGACTCGAAAATTTTTTTCAAGTAAATAATAAAATAAAATCACGACACCATAGGTTTTTTTTCTTTTCAAATTGCTAGGCAACAAGGTTTCAATAGAAACAGAAATTTATCCGGCGAAATAAAAAGTTCTTGTGTAATTACAGTTGATAACATTGTAATGTTTAATGATGTAACTATGGTGATAGAAAATTGACATTTCGAAATGTCAAAATTTTTGCGTATCTATTGGTATTTATTTTATTAAATCTTGTTCGTAATAAATTAGTCGTAGATAAAGTACAGTATACAACTCGCTATAATGGCCAATGTTCCTTCTCCTTCCGATGATTAATACATTTTCGTTAAAAATTTCTCTCTATATTTTTTTAAAAAAACATAATATCTTCTTCGGTGGCAATCATCTCGTATAAACCCTCGAACAAATTTCCTCTTCAAAAGCAATAAATTTTACTTCATACCTACACTCCCTTAATCTGTTTTATGTTAGCTTTTACGTTCCCCAACGTAAGGAATTTCTATTTTTTACAAAGTAAGTTATGTCCTAAACATAAAAACTTTACCCTAAATAGGTCAGGTTCTCAGTTCTCTTCAAACATTTTATAATAAAAAACTTGTCGTCTGTCATGAAACAATGATAATTAATAAGCTATTTTTAACTTATTTATCATTCTGCTATCAGCACCTTTTAGCTAAAACTACGCATATTAAAATGACGGAAGTTCGTACGATGACAAAAGCTTAGATAGCTTATTAAACCGGATATAGATAACTCCGTCCAACCTTTGAGTTGTTTTGCATTTCCTCATGCCATTGATATGTCGTTCATTTGTTATTCCATTGACGACGACGAGGAATTCGATTAGAATTTGTTTTTAATTAGGTTGTAATAATCGGTGCCCTGATACTTGAAGAATTTTTATGTGAATATAAACAAGTTTGTTTTTCTGCTTGATAGTTGATAACGTTTTTATTAATATACGAGGATTTTAAACAAATTGGAGCTGATTAACATGTTTTGAGAGATGCATGAGTAACGCATTTTGTCTTGTTTTCTGGATCACTTAGTTTAGTATTTTGGTACACAGGTGATCTTAACAGTAGAATGCAGAGTGTGTCACAAAATCAGTGAAAAATATGGAGTAAGAATAAAACGCTGATCTGCGAAAAAATGCACAGATGGACGTAAAAACCCGCTGATCTACATTTAATTAAACTAAATAAAGAAACCTCTAACCCGTCTTGAGTCCCACGTTATCAGTTTGGATAGAAACTCTAACTGAACTAAATAAATAAATCTAATGCCCGTCTTGAGTCCCAACATACTCGGTTTTGGCAAAAACTCTAATTGAACTGAACTAAATGAAGCCTTATACCCTTTTTGAGTACCACATTATCAGTTTTGATAGAAACTCTGACTGAACTGGACAAAATAACTCTATTTGAACTGAACTAAATAAAGAATCTTTATACCCTTCTTGAGTCCCATACACTCGGTTTGGATTGATTTCATTCATTTTTACGTTTATCTGTGCATTTCTTCTTTTCCAAAAATATGGCATATTACATGACAGACTTATCTCGAATCAAAATGGATTTTTTTTAGATTCCCAAAATAAATTGTACTCTAATTGAATTATTGCAATATTATATATATTTACCATTAGGAAATTTAATTTTAATTTGTAATAATAAAATATTTGAAACATTAATGTCAAATGTCATGAACTAAATATAACAATCACTCATTCATTGCTTGCTATCAATAATGATAACATTTCCAACATTCCTCAAATGTCAAAATATATTAAATGTCCTTCAAAATTTCCAACATAATCACACCAAAAAAGTAGATTCTTTTTTCTAATCCAGTATCATTGTAAACGATATTTTTTAATTTATGTTTTGTTAAACAAATACCTTACAATTTTTAGAAACATTTTGAATAATTTTACAATTTGTAACAGTTTAGAAAGGGCGGTAGTTTTCTAGTATATGAAATGAGCTGTAACGTAGTTTACTTCGTGCTGTGTTTTTATTTACAGCCCCAGCCCGGTATAATTTCTTGAGTTGCGTGACAGGTTGTAATTTCGTAGCACCCGGTATATACGAGTACAGCATAATACTACGTCTAATAATGTAGCAAAGTAGCAAGTTGTACTACCTAACATTATTCTTTGGACATTTGAAAATATTGTGTTTTGAACTGTAATAAAATCAGGAAAAATTTTGAAATGAAGTTGAAAAGACAAATGCTCTATGCTTAAGGAGCCAATATACTTAGTGTGTAATAGTAGTAGTATAACTAAAACACATCGTTTCCCGAAACGTCGTAAATCTTAAATAAATAAATAATTTGGAAAATTAATTTATTTAAAATTTTAAATCTTATTCCCAGCTAAATACCAACTAAAAATAAAAAGTTTTTAATTTTCTTCTCTATGAAATTTATGAAACTTAAAAATGAAAGATTTCATCACAAGTGAAGTAGGTATACTGTCGCCTTAATGTGGTAGTATTTTATTTCCTACCTTCAACTTTTTATCCCGGCTCGTAATTTCTCTAAAAAGGTCTTCTACTTTTTAATGTCTCTTCATCTGTTTTTATTTCTTGCACCCCCGGCGTTTTACGGTTGAAAGCTTCTCTTCTATTGTTTGTTTCTTTTCATTTTCTAAGAGATTTCCACTGGTTGTTCATTCGTTGTACTATACATTGTTTTGGTTGTTTTATTTCTCTTTTTGTTCATTAACAGCTCGACTAGCTGCTTATTTAGACCTAGCATTGCTTAGAGACGTGGCCGGTAAATTAAGAATGAAAAAATAAAGAAGAAAAGATTTTTGAAGAACAAATAGTTCTGTTTATGTGTTTATTTCTTTATTAAAATTAATGTTTCAATATTTTTATAAATACATTGTACATAATGTATCAAGACTTGTACTCAATTTATTAGGTATGGCAATCTTTCATACTCTCAAATTATTTACTTTTAATAAAATTTGTCATGTTTGTATAGTCCACGCATACATCAAGTAGGTACCTAATAATCGTTAAATGCTTATTGCAGTCACACAATGCCCAAAACCGCAATCGTTTAGGATTAGCCCGCAGATAAGAAATATAGTCGAACAGTTCAGTATTTGCCATATTTATTAACCCGAGTATATATTTTACCCCCAGTGTTCCACTGGTAGAGTAAGAGTTTTTCGAAGCTTATTAGCAGGGTTGTATTGTATGCCCTGGCGCATCTCAGGCTTGTGGTTTTGACCATTGTGTGATTGCAATAACCCCCTAATAAACGCTAATGATTATTTGGTAGATGAAATGTATTTGTACTATATCAATAAAATATATCTAGAAAATTCACCTGCATCAAAAGACTAATTCACAGGAAAATTCAAATGTAGAATTTGTTATAGTGTGTGGGACTCAAGAATGATATTGGGTTGTTCATTTAGTTAAGTTTTTTATTTATGTGGCTACCTACCTCACTTATGTTGAAGAGTCAAACTAGTTTTCTGGATTTGCATCTTCCTATAATGTTTGCATTTATACGTATAAATTTTATAGATTTAAGGTGGGCCACTCCTAGCCGTAAATTAGCGAAAATACTGCTCCGTAGTACCCTTAAAACTGAACTGAAAATAAAAAAATTGATAACAAATAATATATTTGAAGAATGCCACTTTTTCAAATGTTTTCAAAATTTTTTTATATGCCTGGATAAACATGACCTATTCTTGCAATTTTTGGGAATTTTTTACCACAAATTAAAAACCAAAATTTTAAAAATGGCACTAGAGGAGTACAGGCATTAGCTTAAATTATTTGGCAGTCTGTCATGTTTACCGACAATGTCAATTTTCAAATTAATTTAATAGGAATACTAAATATCGTTTTTCTTTGTTTTGACTGTTAAAATGATACAATTTTAATTTGGTTTATTATAATTTTTCTTCATGTTTCTGGCTTGTTCTCGCAGCATCATTTTTACTCCTTCTTCTTGTTCTTCTGAACAAGTGTGTTTAGTAAAAACAAAATGCCATCAGCAGATGCACCAGCTGTTGCTTGGTAACGCGCTGGTCATTTAACGCGACCAGGGCCGGTTCAGGGGTAGGCGCAGGGGGTACAAGACTTGTTCCATCCAACCAGAGGTCGTCTCTTCCAAGGTCACTAAATACATCCAGATTCACCAGTTCATATTTGTCAGCAAATAACGTAAACAGTAAACAGAAGAATTTAAAATAATAAAATAAGAAGGTTTTAGAAAAAGTATATTAATCTATTTTATTATTTAAAAAAATATCTTTTTGCAATACAAGGTATTATATAATCTGCAAAATTCATACACATAAGGTATAATATCTATCACGCCGTTTGTCTAACTGGTATATCAATATATGTATGTAGGTACAGTGTAATTCACAACTTCGTGCATATATTTTAATGGCATTTATCACGGAACAAGGATTTTTTCAAAATTCGCTATTTTGGTAAAGGTTTTTTTAACGTCTAACCGTATTTGAGTTATGCGACACATACGTCCGAACGTCCGTCCATCCGTACTTACAGACGTCACGACGAAACTAGTCATAACGGATTCAGGAAAAGTCAATTACAATACCTACAAAGAATAAAATTTTAGATTTTCCTTTTTTCGAAAATTTTGAAATATTAAAAACAGTTCGATGTTAATAATTAAATTATATAAATTTTTTCTATAAGTTGTACCTCAATCAACTTACTAGTACACTACATTATACCGCCTTAAATTCTTCTAACTTCTGGTTGTGTTACAATATGAATACCCCACCGGATCACCCTCTTAAGTCTATCTAAATCATCTTAACTGGTCTGGCAGTGTCACCATGACAACACACTCCATTCATAAACAAATTTGTTATCTGAGTAATGACGTGGCAGCCTGTGTGTGGCACAAACTCTTCCCAGCTCTTCAGTGGATTCGTTCTTTTAACTCTTTGTGCGTCTCAGCGGCTAGTTAGCACTCAGTGCTCACCGGGAGGCGATGCCAAGAAAAGGGAAATACAAAATGAAAGCGAGAGCCCAGATACTCTACTCTGAAGTGAGATACATGAGGCAGAAACACGGAACAGAGGAGAATTAGAAAATAAACAAAGATGAAAATGAGATGATTGATTGCTGATTCTGACTACTATTGAAATTAATTATGAGGCAAATTAAGAGTGTAAAACCATGTTCGCATTGGATTATTTTGATGGGAAAAATAATCCTGGCGAAAGTAGTATCTGAAAAAAGGAGATTGTTTTCACTATGTATCTAAATTTTTGTCAAAATAAAATAAACGATACTCAAGTCTCATTTTTACAAATATTTAATTTAAGAAATCATCCAAGAAGCTTATTGCCGGGAAAGAATTAAACGCTGATCATCGCTGACCGCTGAATCGCGCTGATCTTCGAAGAAATGCACAGATGCACGTAAAAAAAATAATTCAATCCAAACCGCCGAGTATGCGAGACTAAAGGGGGTTTGTCGAGATTAGTCGAGAATATGTTCGACTCTTGCCTCGTCTCGGAATTTTCAAAACAAATAAAAAGTCACGTCTTATACAGGTTGGTGGAGGTGAAATGCGAACATAGGGAAATATATGACAATGGAGTTATCATGCTAGGCATCTTGATATACTTGGAATAAGTACTGTCAATGTCAAAGTAGCTGTCATATTATTGAAATTTTTATTTAAATAAAAGGTTTTCTTTGCATAATAATGTGTGTGTACGAGCAGAACGACAAAGTTTACATGCACTTTTAGATTTTATTATTATTATTTCTGTTATTGATTACTCTTTTTGTTACTACTACAAAATATATCAAGATACCTGATACATGGCATGAAAGTTCGATTGTCATGTATGTTCCCTATGTTCGCATTTCACCTCCACCAACCTGTATAGACTGGAAATTTCTCCACTAATCTCGATATGGAGTCGAGAGTCTCGAGCTCGAATCTGTAGTCGAGACATACCTTGTGATCTCGCCTCGAATTTCGTGACGAGGTTTCTTTATTTAGTTTAGTTCAGTTAGAGTCTTTACCAAAACCGAGTATGTGGGACTCAAGAATGGTTGTCGTTTGTCGTGATTAGTCGAGAGTATGTTCGACTCTCGTCTCGTCTCGGAATTTCCAAAACGAATAAAAAGTCACGTCTTATCTAGTCTCGAAATTTCTCCACTAATCTCGATATGGAGTCGAGAGTCTCGTTATCAACTTGGGTCTCGTCTCGAGCTTGAATCTGTAATCGAAACTTACCTTGTGGTCTCATCTAGAATTTCGAGACGAGGTTTCTTTATTTAGTTAGAAAATGAAGTAAAGTAACTTTTCATAAACTCCTTATGCTACATTTTAGCCGAAATTTAGTTATGGTTGCAAATATTAGGGACATTTTTATACGAGAATAAAGTAAAAGTAACGAAAAACTTGCTTCTTTATTTGTATAAGAAAAGTATGTAGGTCAGTGTGTAATAAGTAAGAATGCTAATGGTAAAACTAACAATGCTCGTCTAATGCATTATTGTAATCATCCCATCAGAGAGGCATACTAATTTGCTTTTTTCTCTGTTTTGTTCATAAGATTCACTCTTTCCCATTAATTACTATGCACTGCAGAGCACGCGAAATTTTTTGCGATTCACACATTCTAAACGAAAAGGACAATTACAATTAGAATTCTAAGATAAGTGAAATACATGTGTTTATGTCATTGCAATTAACATTCTCATATGTAAGTGTGATGTGATGTATTCATTATTTCATTTCGTTTGACTCATTACAAGGTTTTGTAATTTAAATTACGTTAATTATTAAACAAGAATTTCATTAGAATTAGAAGAGTAAGAGTTTGAAGCAGTACATCAGATGAAAGGAATATTTAAAATGTAGGATTCTACAATTATTATTAAATTTTTAATACCATTAAGAAGGCATTTTTTCTGTGACGTCATATTTTGTATACATACAATATATTTTCATTAATTATTATTTTTGAGCTTATTAATATAAATTTTGTCAAAATAAAAAATAAGTGTTACCAGATTTTATCTCCTTCAAAAATATAATTATAAAAAAAATTCATGCAAATAACCTATTTGTCTATTAGTATATATTAGTGGATAAAGGAAATAAATAATAGTTGTTTGTCTCTTGCATTTTGCAGATTGAGGCTACAGATTATATTTCGTTTCTACAGTTTTTAAACGTTTGAAGTTGCGGTTTATTCTCAAACTTAAACAGTTCACAGCCCGAAATTTGGTGAAATTTGTGAAGATTATCATATGGCAATTTGTACTTGTGTTCACAACACGAAACTTTAGTGATGTAAACGCAAGTACACATTCCCATATTATGACAAACTTTTTCGTCAAATTTCACTAAATTTCAGGTTGTGAATGCGGCTCGTATAAAACGTCGCAAATTAAATTCTTGTGTTGTGAATGAGTCCTGCTACAAAATACAAACCAGCGTCGTCGAGTTTGTTGTCCTTTCACAGGTTTCAAGGATTCTGAGCGGAAAAGAATGCAAAATGCCGGCGACCGACGTAATTGTAGTTATTAACGCAAAGAGAATTACCCCAAGTCGCGGCCACCTCGCCTCTCATTGATTGCAAATTACTAAGTACTTTCTAACACCGACAATTTATACTTTTTACTTTATTCTACAGGCTTTAAGTAGGGACATTAAATTGTTAAATAAACCCGCACTATCGCTAGAGATCATCCAAGAAGATTTAACTACAGAGCAAATAAAACAGGATCAATTTTGTTATCTGAAGGAAAGTTTTTATCAAATATCTGTCTGGTTTGGTTTTTAGCTGACCTTAACTATCATTGCCCTATTTTTGATAATAGGAGGAAACCACAATCAAATTAGTCGGGCTTTTTAGTCATCATTAGGTCCTAAGAAATTATTATGGTGAGCTGAGAATTGCCTGTTAAATAGCGGCGCCGCTACGAATCTCAGAAAAGAAGAATTGATTGCTTCAAACAGTGAATTTATTTTTTTCCAGAATTCAACTGAATTCAGGTCCAACAAACTATCAGTCATCAGTATAGAATGTATTTTTATTATGTGTGAGGTTAAATTACCAGCCGTTAACTCATTCATGGTTTAAGAGCAGAAATTTTTGTGCAGTTCGAACGTGAGTTGTCAGTATCATCTTCGGTAACATAATGAACTCAGCTCATAAAATTATGAGGAAATTTTTATCAAATATGAAAGCTGTCATTATTACCTAATTGATAATATTTTTAGAGGAAACAACTACAAAATTATCTTAAATCTCCTCATAAAAAATCACTATAAATGCTTTTTGTAATTCCTGCTGAATGCGTTCTAAATAAGACCAAAAATAAGATTCTGGAAACTATATGAGCTACAACCGGTTTAAAAGAATCAAAATTGTCTTAAAGCCCTGTTCAAACGTAGATTATTTGATGATTCTTTCATGCCTCAGAATCCTGGACTGTTTTGAAGCTATCAATGAACTAGAAATTCTTCTTTTCCAAGACTCATTGAAGATTAAATTTAGCAGCACCGCTATTTGACAGGCAATTCTCACATAATTATTTTGTTCAGGATTCAGAAGCATGAAAGAATCATAAAAGAATTCATGTGTGAACTAGGAGTGTCAAATTTCAACATTGTATATTGTATTTAGGTATAGAACATATAGAAAATTGTTCTTCAGGGTTCTGTTTGGGCCACTTTTCTTCTTCCTCTTCTTCTCTAATTCTCAATTATTTTGCTCAGGATTCAGAAGCATGAAAGAATCATAAAAGAATCAATATGTGAACAGGGCATTAGGAGTGTCAAATTCAACATTGTATATTGATTTGTATGTATAGAACATAAAAATAGTTCTTCAGGGTTCCGTTTGGGACACTTTTCTTTTTCCTCTTCTTCTCTGCCCCACATTCTCGGTCCGTGTACCCGTGAGTGTGCACCCGTGAACGTGACGTCACGATGACGTAGGTACACAAGTTATAAATAGGAAGTAGTCTTGCTCTTGAAATGACTATACCAATGTGTGGTGTTGTGTACATGTGATGTTTGTGTGTGTGTGAGTGTGTTGTAAAGCTGTTGGTATTATTGAGTAGGTTAGTGCCCCGTGCAAGGTCAACTTTGTCACTAGAGTGCCGTGGATTTAGTTGCTTGAAGAGCTGCTCGAAGCCGTGGCGCTAGCTACACATTAACGGTTTTTGATCATTTATACCTTTTACTCGACTTGGATGTGGCAGCCTTTCATACTGTCAGTCATTGGTATAGATTGTGTGCGGTTATCAGCAATCAATATTACTTATCCCGCTTGACAAAATAAAATCCCCAGAACATTTCAAGAATGTGAACATCGCGCTTGTTACTTGCTATATTTGCCTATTAACATCTTATTAATATCTTAGCGCTTGCTAATGTTCTTCCTTAGTAAGATTATCTATAAAACATCCCAATGTTAGTCATTTGGAAATAATATCCCAATTATGTATCCCATGTTTGTATTGAGTATGTAATTTTTGATCGTACTCAGGTTGTGGCTAGGATAGACTAACGTAATATCATAGTCCAAGAGCTAGCGGTCAAATTAGTGTGGACATTTTATTAGTCGTGAAATTGAAGGGTTTGGGTCTTGCATATCTACTGAAGATGGAATGCCCGGTCTTCCAGTCTTTAGTGGCCGGATTAGGCTTCCTCAAGTAAAATAATAATAAATGACATTTTATATTTTCATAACTGTCAAAAATTTGCTTGTCCAAGACCTTCAATTTCACGACTAATAAAATGTCCACACTAATTTAGCTAACTCTTAGCCTATCAATTAAAGTACAAGAATAAGATGTTTTTAAACATCCCATGGACGATTCATGTCAAGTGGGAAAGTTGAATATTTAGTACAATTCAACTTAATTTGTGTACCGCTTGTGTTGAAGAGACTATAGTTTTCTAGATCTAGGTTTGCATCTTCCTGTATTTACATTTATACCGAAACTAAAATTCTATTTGCATTTACCTGTGAATGAAGATTAATGGACGTATTTTATTACAGGTATACATTTTCTAGATTTGAATCTTTTTGCGTATGTATTTTTCTAATTTTGTGGTGTTGAATAGTCACCCAAAACTTTAAATTTGGGGGACAGCTGCAAAACTGAAAAACATCCTGAAAAAAGTTAACTGTTTTGAAACTATCAAAAATTAGAAATTCGTTCCTAGACTCACTGATGAATCTCAAAATTAACAAGCATCAAAGTATCCTCAAAGGACCCATGTGCGACCAGGGCATAAATGAATTTAATATAACTGTCAGAGTCTCCAGTCGGACAATATTGACACTAGCTTATCGCCGTTCTGCTATGAATTTCCACTAATGTACAACATTTACGGTTGATAGTTTCGTCGTGCATATCCGTCGTGTGTTCAACGGTTGCGTCTCGCTTGTTCGTCCGTTGAATAATAATGTCAGAACATCCGACTACCGACAAACAAACGGCAAACGCCACCGCCACAGTCTACTACCATCATCGTGATCAAATCATACCACCATTTCAACGCTAAAGTAAAGACATTCATACACGACATTTGCGACACTTTAAAGCATTCATGATGAGGCAGAATTTTAAGAAAAATAGGAAAGAGGAAAAGTTTATTTAGGTCGATTTTGCTTTTAGGAAACTTCGATTTTAATTTTTTATTGTATTTATTTATTTATTTATTTTAATTGGCGATATTTAGCCAAGGCTGTTCTTCCAACTTGGCTGTGAAAGCCCACATATTTTGCGCTATCGGTATACAGGGTGTTTCTATACCTCTGCACGTAACTTTAATAGGTTATATAATTTGATATACTGATAACCGAATTTTTTTTAAATTAACAAAAATAAGGGTAGTGAAAATTATAGTTCCATTGGTTTGAACGTCCATTTAACTGTTTATTTATTAATTATTACATAAGAAGT
Organism: Agonum fuliginosum; assembly: GCA_947534325.1. Taxonomy (NCBI): domain Eukaryota; kingdom Metazoa; phylum Arthropoda; class Insecta; order Coleoptera; family Carabidae; genus Agonum; species Agonum fuliginosum. The sequence continues at coordinate 44,560,720 of OX384029.1, forward strand.
GCCTATTTGTAGATAGTCTGATAGTATTTATTATTTTATTTTATAAATAATAATGTACCTACTATTAACACCCTGTATTTACCTTGTGTGCGATAAACGACTGTCAACTCATCAACTCACGGATACTCATGGTTGTTAGTAGAGCTGCAGAAATAATCTTATCTTTCGATCAATGTCCAACAGGTAATCATTTAATCGATCAGATCGATTAATTTCTTTGATCGATCGATTTTGGAGAATCGATCATATTTGATTGATCGTTTGGATTTGGATCATCGATAAGAATACTATTTTACTTACGGCTAATACCGACAAAAATTCATTAATATTATTACCAATCCTTCAATAGTGTTTAGTACGGATAGATCAATAATTAAATTGATCAAATCAATTTAATCGATTGATGAGATCGATTAATTGATTTAATAGACCATAGGTTGACAATTTAGCTTAGTTTGACTATAGCAAATAAAAATGCCCATAAAAACGCGCAAAATAGGCAAATTGGTGGAAAAAAGGAAATAATTTAAAAAATTCGAGAAATATCGATGAAAAAACATTGTAATCTCGTCTCAAACTTAAAAAAAAATCAGTCTCGTTGACGAGACGAGATTCGAGAAAGTCTCGTCTCGTCTGCATCACTATGTCAAATAGCGGCGCCGCTAAATTGAATCTAATTCATTGATACTTTGAAAACTTTTTTCCATGATTCAGAATCATGTAAGAATCCATGTGAGAACAGGGCTTTTGACTAACCCTTTGGTCAGGCTTTTTGTAAAGCCCGGGTTTATCTCAACCCTCAAAAGTCTGCTATATTTGTTTAAAGTATCAAATTGGCTCTTTTTCTTTACAACCTTCTTCAGAAAACATTTCCGACACAATTTAATAAAGTAACAAAGTCGATATCTGACAGCGGGAATAAAAACGTCAATAAAACTCTTCGTCTTCCTTTCGAGAGTTAAACATCACAAATCTCATAATGGCTTGATCGATCTGACGTCGCGCCATCTCTTCAGAGAAACAGATAAAGACCAGGCGACAAAAATCGCACGACGCACAAAGAAAGCGTTCAACCGAAACAACGGAAAACTTAACGCGGAAAACTTAGCGCGCAAAACAAAGAAGAGGAAAACGAGAGGAAAAATCTGAGGCAGGAGGAAGTCAACCCTTCAGCGAGGAGGGATTATCATCAATTTGGATCAGCGACTTTTTACACAGATAATAATTGTGGCGATATAACGAACGATTATTATTTTGCACTAATCTTACAGCAATTTCAATTCACTATCCCTACAGATGTAGGTTCATTCCCACTGCTTATCATAGTCATAGTTTTTGTTAGTTGTCAGTCTTACACAGTTTGGTATACCGAATTACGTGTAAACATTCCCAGTGCTTGTTTTAGTCTTAGTTTTTAGGCTTTGTCATAAACACAATCACAAAAGTATGCAAACTTCAAATTTTTTTTATATAATTATAGTTAATTATTTTAGGAGATAACGATATATTTATATACCTGTCTCTTTTTAATGCTGTTGTCAAACAGATTATGATCTTCTTATGTCAAAAAATTATATTAATAATACTACAGAAAAATTAAAGCAAAGTAAATATAAATAAAAATGTTTCTTCATTACTTAACAATAGGTTTAAGCCGAGTTTGAGCTATAAATTATAAATATAAATGATGGGAATAAGCCTTTAGTTTTTTATGGCTCCAAGGACAAAAATTCTCAAAGAAAAGATTGTATTCTTGCAATTTTCACAAAAAATATATTGATGCTGAAACAAAATTTACTTACCGTTCTGTTTATCCTAGCAACCGGTCTTGGAAACAGCCATGTTATAAGTAAGACCAATCGTGAAAACAATTATGTTACATATTACATATTATGTTGGATTTGAGATGCCGTTGCCTTCGTTTCTGTTGTTGTAACTTTATTGCCCCCTTCTAAATTACTTACCGCTTTTTAATTTATAAACAAAACCTACTGCCTTAGAAACAGGGGAACAGGGCCAGTAAATGCTAAAAATTGACAGGTCGTGCAAAAAAATCAATCCTGTGGCAAGTGAAATTTCTCTTCTCATTCTCGTCTCGTAATTTCGAGACGAGAATCAGTAAATTTCTCGTCTCGGATTTTCGGATCGAGACGAGAATTCAAAATTTTGAGACGAGAAATACTCTCGAGAACTCGAGAATTCTCGAAATTTTTACTTAAAAATATCTTTTTTTAATTAGGAATGAAGAAAAATTACTGAGATGCACTCAACAATACTTTCTCAGTCGACTAGTTTCGACGTCACATACGTCATCATCAGGAGCTACATTATTAAAAGAACAATCAAGAATAGTGAATAGTTATTTACGAACCAATTGCGGGAAGATTTTGATCCCACATGAGCGGTTTTTTGAAACACGAGCGAAGCGAGGGTTTCATTTACGCGAATGTTGGGATCGAGTCTTCCCGCAAGTGGTTTGTACAATGTTTTTTGTAACGAATAAAGCTATAATCAAATACATTCAAGTTGTAGTTGTAGTTTGATGATTAAATTTGAGGTTACGGTGTTTTTTCTACTCACTACTACCGACAGATGGCGCGCTGCACACAAGTTTTATTTTTAAATTTGGCGGTTTTCGGTGGTCATCACTAATTATAATTCCGAAACGGTGGCTATTGTAACTTATTTAATTATTAATTTAGAAAATATTGTTGAGTTTAATAAAATATTACTAAAATAAAAAATCTTTATTATCCCAAGTCGCACACCCATGAACTTGGAAATCAAACTTTTCTTCCTAGAAGTCTAGTTTTAATATCATTTAGGAACATTGCGGGTCACGTGACTATCAGTTTGTTTTGATCACGCCGATCACTCTGTACAAGTATTACATGGGTATGACGCGAAATCTAATAGTTCTTGCAAAAATCGTTAGGTGGCTCTAATTTTTTGTCGAGAAATTTGAGACGAGACGAGAATCGAGTTCCTTGAGACGAGAAATGAACAGCTGAAAAATGACCGAGACGAGAATACTAAAAATTCTCGTCTCGAAAATTTGTGATGAGACGAGAATTGACTATTTCTCGTCTCGTCTCACGGCATCACGGCACGATTTCACGTACCAACTTAAATCTTACCTGTCAGTTCAAATTATGGTACAAAACTCTCATTGAATAATTTTCTGAAACTCACAAGCCATTAGAGAGAAACTTTTCTAATTCACACCTACTAAAGTTTTCAAATCACCATCAGAGTCCGATACCTGTTTCAACAAATCGTTCCATCCAAACTTCATTGTGAAATTCCTCTCACATATCCCTTGATAGAACCCTACTTTGCGAATTTCCCTACAAAGTTGCACAGCCAATGATCCTTTATCCAGGTTTACACAACTTTAACCTTTCACCCCGCCCCTCAGACTTCCGGTAAGTACATTTAACAGTTCAGTCGCCTAGTCGCCATTACTTCCGGTTTAGCTCCGGATAAACGCATTTGCGGAAGTGGAGTGCAAACACACACATCGATACCCGGATCAGGGGTGGGAGGTGAGACGACCAATCAAAGTCGACCTAATCTTCTGACATCATGACTTACATCCGATACAAGACGGAGACCGAGACCTTATAAAGAAGGGATGTTAAAGTGTATAAGAAAAGACCTTTGTGATTTTTATAAAACCGTTCAACAGGGTTTACTCCCAATTGTAGAATGGTTGATGTTATTATAGTGGAATCCAACCACTTCGACCGATTCGTCTTGGTGCAGTCAGAACCTCAATGAAATTCAAAGTGGCAACTGAGAGATTCTTGTGCAACCAGGACTACATTTAGGACGATCAAGTGGTTAGCTTGCAGCGTCCGAGTGCGATTTAAATGCAAGATGTTTTACAATTTAACGACAATCACACACTGCCGGCCGGGAGACTTGAACCACGGAACTCCGGGTTCGTACGTCATCACATGAAGAGATTCTTTTACAACCAGGACTACAAATGGTCGCACTCGAAATCGTTTTCAGATAGTCATTTTTATGCACTTTTTCTGCATAAATTTCTGCAAATAGGAACAAGCAATAGGCATAAATAATATATCAATAGAATCATTAGAGTTTCTAGATTGCTTTATGCTAAATAAGAATACCTGATAATAAATATAATTTGCAGCAGAAAGAAAAGAAGAGAGAGCAAAATTCATCAAGAAATTTTTCATTTATTACTATCTTATGGTCGTAGATAAAGTAGGTATAGTACCTACATAAATCGAATTTTAACGCAATTACATTGCTCGTGAAGTTATTGCAACGTTCGAGTGTGACTATTTTACCGGCCGAGAGACTTGAATTACGGAATTCCGAGTTCGTACGTCGTCACATGCAGAGAGTTGTGCTTAAATTCTGTCATTATCGTATAGACTGAATCACACTGTCGCGAGCTCTGAAGGTAATTGCTTCAGGTCTTTCCGCTGAAACCTGAAACGTATACCAATCTACCTGTTTACTTATATTTGAGTTCCGGTTCCGCTCCGGGGTTCACGGATTAGGAAGGGTTTATTCAATCAAGTTAAATTGAGATTAAAATTGGTTTTTTGTGTTGATGTATTACATTTGCACCTGGATAAATAAAATGGAAGGCAGCGAGAATGAAAATTAAATTTTAGAGCATTAAATCTAATAGTATATTCTGTGATGATAAAATAATTTATTAATCTAGTTACATCAAATATGTTCTCTTACGATACATTTAAATTTATTTCTATATTATTTATTTAACTAATAATAATTATACAAAAGTATATTATATTATATTTCATGTTATTAATTTCACATCTTTTCCAGGAAAAAGACAAAGAAAAAGAGGACCCGAAACCAGAAGTCCTCACCAACGGCGTCTCAGACGAGGAGAAAGACCCTCCAGCGACGCCTTCCGGTGACGCCCCCCAGGTGGAAGTTGCAACTCCCGCCGACCCAGAGACTCCAGCGTCAGCGGAGTCAGCCACGGAGGAAGCCACCAGCTCAGAGAAGAAGAAAGACAAGAAGGACAAGCCCAAGAAGAAGTGGTCCTTCCGCGGCATCTCCTTCAGCAAGAAGGACAAGACCAAGCCGGTCAAGGATGGCGACAAGAATGGCGATGTCAAGGAGCTTCCGGAAGATGTAAGTTTTCATTTTGTTTTTCTACTCTTGGTATTAAAACATCATTTAACGAACTGGTTTCCATGGCGCTAAATAACATTTTTCTACTCTTGGTATTAAAACAATAAAACATCATTTAATGATTTGGCGCTAAATAACATTTTAAATACACCTCGACAAGCCGTGGCTTTGGCCGTTTTTAGTCACGGGCTGAACATAGCAACTGACATATTAAGCACGGGGTGAAGTTGGCTCCTATATTTCATATTTAATTTTTGTGGAAAATTAAGTGATAATGATTTGTTTCAATCATTGTCAATTTTTTTCCAATATAACAGTTGAATACACTTGCCTAGGTAGCATTTTGTAGCTATGATTTAACCTAAATGTTTAAATTATTTTAAATGAAATTTTACATAGGTATTTATGTTGTTTAATTTGTGGTCGTAGAAAAAGTGTAGTTTATGACTTTCTAGATACTCGTTTTTTATACACTCGCTGCGCTCGTTCCTAAAAAACTCGTAACTAAAATGACGTTTATAAAATTTCATACATAATATACTGTTAGGTATTAAAAAAAATCGTAGTTTTAATTTTTTCCACAAATACTAGTTACTGTTATGAATGAAGATATCGGTAACCCCTCTAATAAATGTTATTTACTGCCCACCCGGTATAATTTAAATTGTACTAATGACAGTATAAAATTCGGGTTCAAATTTCGCTCCGCTCGAAAAACCTTAAAAATATAATAAATCATAGCGGAAAATCATTGTTATACCATTCTATTAATAATAGTACACATCACAAAATATAATAATCACAGGTGTGCGAGTGAGACAGCAATATGGAAAGTGCAGTGAACCAATACATGTCGTTGTTGTTGTCTTTGTTCATCCGTTTGTTGGTCTTCCTGTGAACAGGTATCCGTCCAAACACTTCACACGAATTTAGACTTTAAATAAATGAGACATTAGATTGAAAATTGCGTGAAATCAATAGCGTCACGGTTGCAATTGACAAAAAATTGATACGTCCTAAAATGGTCACCCATCCAAATCTGATTCATAAGGGCTTAAGGAGGTCACTACAGGCGATAAAATAACCGCTCATAACTTCAGATAAAAATCAAATGGCCGGAGCGGTAATGTTCTACACAGAGCAGACTTATTACTCACTTCAACGCAACTGAGTCAAGAGAAAAACCGAGCTGGACGACTTCTTTATACACTATTTCAAGTTAGCGAGGCGGTTTCTGCCAAAAAAAATTGCTGATAATCTATGTCCGCTCGATAAATATTAAATTTAAAATTCCTATCCGGTCATCTCTTATTTCGCGTACCTACTGTATTAGAATTATGCTAAAAATAGAGTAGTGGGAATTTAGTGGATGAGCACGAATTATATTATACAGGATGTTAGGACAAAAAATTAACGGATATGTCATGAAACAAAAATATTTTTTTATATTCACAAAAAAATTAATCGTATTTTAAGCAAACATTTTTTTGCCACTGGTCGGTAGTTATTTTTAATATTTTTTTTCAAATCTTCTACAATGAAAGTACCTAATTGTTTACATAATATCTAAAACTAATAAATGTTAAATTATCAAATAAACCATCAAAACAGTGATAATTAAAATGTACACACGTCAAGTAAACTACCCTTAAGTTTGCGAATTTAAAAAAATTCTTTTTGTTTCATGATCAGTATGTCGTACAGTATATTTTATACCCTTTATTTTTTGTCCTAAGTTGCGGAACACTCTGTATATTATAATATTACGGTAAATTTTTGTAAATATTGTACTTATTTCTTTGTAATGATTGTAAAAGAAAAAATATTTGCTACATACTTTATTAAAAAAATTCTTCATAAAACGCTCAAATCTTGTAATCCATGATCGGCTCATATTTTGTTTTTGAATAAAAATATTAACAAGTGACATTAACCGACATAAATCAAATTCAGTTTTCTGGATAATACGGAAGGTTGTTTTTCATTTATTATACGTAATCAGCTCTCGTGCACCTCTCGAACTGATTATTAAATTGTTGAAAACCACTCAAAAAATTTCCGAAAATAATTAATGCACATTTGAGATTATAAGCAATATGATAACATTGCAATGTTTGATTATTCTTGTTGTGCCCTTTTTCGTATGGGTTTCTCCAGTGGGGCGCCACTGTCGTCTGCAGGTTCACCTTCATTTGTCTCTGGCGGGTGTCCACCTTCACAGCCAGTGTGATTTAGATTCGCAATTACGATACGAGTTCATATATCGGTGCATATAATGCGTGGGAAATTATAATATATCCAGTCATCGAGTATGTTTGTATGTATGTTATGTTTATGTGGGTATATGAACTCGACTGTGTAATTGAAAATTTTAATTAGCGGTAATTAGATGGTTTGTTTTAATTTGGGCGGAGTAATTATAGTAAATTTATTAATTTGTTTTTTAAGAAATTATAATTTTTGGAAGTTTTCCTATTATTATCTGACAGTCAATGTGCATACATAGCACGCCTTTTACACAACTTGGATTGTCAAACTAACATTGAAAATCAGTGTGCGGTTACCAATTCATTTATGGTTGTTAGTGGAGATTTGTATGCAGTTAAGGTGGCAATGGGTCCACGGCTTTTAAAGAAATACTTATTGGATATCAATTTTCAGCATATATAAGTTATAAGAAAGTGATAATAATTGTTAATTTTGATAGATTTATTACCTTTTTATCGAAATGAAATTGTAACTCTTTTGAATCGTGCATTAAAATGCGCCATGTGTGACGTAGATAACATTGAAACCAAACCGTGAGTAGAGTTGTTCGTGTAAGTTTGTTTTTTGTCGTTTTGGCTACGGAATGGACGCCGGACCTGTGTTGAAATAAGGTAAGACCTACGTATCGTATTCGGTGATCGTATTTTCTCAGGGCCGGTGACGTCACACACGGCATCGTTTTTCCCGGCCCCTATTTTATTAAACTTTATGAATTTTTTTCTAGTTTATCAGCAACCTTTGGCAAAATAAAAAAAAATTGTGGAAACTCCCATTCGTACGCTGATGGCAGATCAATTATTGTTCACTATATAAAAGAGACGGCAAATGATTCATAATTTTGCCGCACAAATATATGAGGGTTCACGTGGAACGTAGTTTTGAGCACAATATTGAATTTTATGGGGTACTAAACAACGATTAAACTTTATTTACGTGTAACAAAAAATAGTATTGATCAATTTTGATTCATCTTGATCTTATGAAAAACATACTTTAGTGGTCCAAGCCTTATCACAATTTGACTGGGAATAGAAATAAATTCGCCTTTGAAGTACTGTTTTGATTATTTATTTATTCTATAAAATTCATACAATCACGATCTCAAATTATTGCAATATAGTGTTCGAAAAGGTGTAAAAATTATTTGCTGAAAATTTGTACACGTTTACGTAAATATTATATTAATAAACAAGAATTAACTTTGCTTATTTATATATTTACTACGTGCTACTTGGTCGTTATAGCGAATTATCGCTAAACGAACCATCGTTGATTCTATAATGTCATATCATCCGTATCCAATGTACCCATGTGAATGTACGTAATAAGGTTATTCAGGTAAATCCCTGCTTCGGTCTGGATGTAAAACGAATAAACCACGAGCAGAAAATGTTTCATATTGATCTACGCATGACTGCTCCTCAATTGCTCGATTTCATACATCATACATACGTTCGTTGGATGATACATCCATTAGAACGATGATATTGCGCGTTAATAATTTTCATATTTATATAAAATTTAACATGAGATATTTTAGCAAGTACTATAGGTATTGATTTTGAAGTCTGTTCTGGTGTTTATTGAGATTCATTGCTCATTAGAATTCCAATATCTCAAGTGCAATTAGTTCTCAATTCATTAGGAACACAATGATCAGTTCAGACAGCTTCAAGTTTTCGCAATCTGGATAATAGGGTTTAAATAATTCATACGATGTTGAATTTTGCTTCTAACCGATTTGCAGAAGTTTACTAATGGCCACAACTTTACTTTTGCTTTGAATCAAACCTGCAAGTTTATCTTTACGAAACTTCATATAATAATTAAGATATAAAGTCCGTCCCAAACTTCTTTGCCGTGACGTCATTATTTTATTTTCAAGAATAACTAAAGAATACATTGTCTTACTCTTTCTATCTTATTACTGTCATATATTTAGTTGAAACACGTATGTCATTCGAAATTTGCGAAGTATTGATACTGTTACGTGAAGTTTTGTTCTTTGTTTTTATTATGAAGTAGAAAAAGAAAGAAATAGAAAACGTATAATTATATTGTTGATATACCAGCAATTTGTTATTTGAGTAGGCTGTTTTTCATATTGTTTTATGAAATATGTATTGTCAATTTTGAGACTGTCAAACATATTAAATCTATTTTCACTGTGATTAAATAATTTAACATAGGTATATCGTTGTTTTATGCATCCATTAGCTGTTTACATATAGATATTTATAAATATGCTCGACAAACGCAATAATAAACAAACAATTCAGATTGTCTTGAATTTGTACCAATATTTTACTGCTGAAAAAGAAAAAGGAGAATTACTTATTTGCGTGTCAGCTGTTCTAGAGGTATTTATTTATTATTAAATTTATATAGTTATTCCAAATATTCACATAATATAGTTTAAAAATATTTTATATCAAAATATAACTTTCCCGCCATAATTTCAAATTGATTCATACGAACTACAGATATGACGTAACGGCAAAGAAGTTTGGGACGGACTATACATAATCTGTCGACGCAAAAAATTAGTACACTATTCAGTAAGTACTGATTCACATTAAAAGTGGATGAACCAAATCAGTAAGTTCATTAGTTCCATAATTTGGGTGGCCATTCAATACCAGAAAATAAAATTCTACAATAATCTAGAATTTTAAATTCGACATAAATTAATAATAGGAAGGTGCAACTACAGGATAATGCAAATCTAGAAAACTAGCTTTTCCCTTCAACACAAGGGGAATGCACAAATTAGGTCGAACTGAACTAAATGAACAATCCAGTACCATTCTCGGTTTTTATTTTACTATATCTTTTCTAGATTTGAATCGTCCTGTGTTTGCATTTATACCAAATCTAAAATTGTATATTTTAATTTTCCAGTGAATTAATTTTTTTATGCAGGTGTTTTATTATTTATGAATTTTCTAGATTTGCATTTTCTGGTGTTTTCCTGTGGTATACTTTCGTAGTTCAAACTACGAAAACAAAATTTTGTCGTAATGTTTCTATACCTTCGCACTAGGTTATATAATTTATATACTGATTACAGAAAATAAGTAAAACTTTAGTGCCACTGGTTTGAAAATGTATTTAACTGTTTATTTATTAATTATTTCATACGAAGTGACTATTTGTAGATAGTCTGATATAATTTATTATTTTATTTTATAAATAACATAATAAATTAACAGTTAAATGGACGTTCAAACCAATGGAACTAATATTTTCACTATCCTTATTTTTGCGAATTTAGAAAAAAAAAATCTGTAATCAGCATATTAAATTATATAACCTGTGCAGAGGTATACAAAAAATATTATACAGAACTAAATAAATCGTTTATTATTATGAATTCAGAAAATTTCTTTCAATGTATAAAATTTTATACATATTTTATTTGTACTGAATCTATATTATTTGATCAATATATTTTTAAAGATGTAAGTTGATTTGATAATAAATAATAAACAAATCAATACATACGAAATCTTGTTTTAAAAATCGAGGATTCGTGTAAATATAAAAAATTCAGGTTTAATTTTCATTGTTCGTTGTACTTATCGATTTGAACTTCCTGGAAACGTAGTACAAGAAAGAAGTTGCATTTTCGATGCACCGTACTGCATATCCGTTCCTAACATCGTCACCCATGTGCAAAGCATGCCAAATTAGGGTGGCTTTGTTTAGTAATAGTAATTAGATTCCCGATATCTGTAGGGGCGGAGAAAAAACCAAATGGCTTCCTTCTGCCTTCACAGTCACTCATGGCCTGCACATTTTTGCGTGCACTAGGCTAGGTTAGTTAGCATATGTGCGGGCAGAGGGGGGTGAAGGGGAAACACACCCCCGTTGCATGTATACAATGTTGTAGGGTTGTAGATTGCTACATTATAGAGAGGAATATTGCCTGAAAATGTGATTTACTCGTGCTGCAGGCTATTGACTGCAGTAAACTGGCACAAATTGTATACCGCGTTGAACACAATTTCATATTTTGCAGTTTACATTTATGATAATAAAATATTCACAAAATTGTTCATCTAGATACAAAAACTTGAAAAAATAGTTGAACCTAGGCTGCAAAATGACTATTTAGCGTTTTAGACCATTTTTGGCCGAGGGTAGTAAACACATCGCAGACGAGGTTGGTATACACAATATTTTTTTGTGCAACAGCAATGCATAATGGGCTACTCGCATGATTTTTTTAATTAAATATTTTTGAAGAGAAGATAAAAACTTGAAACCCGTATTTTTTATTTTTACAAAATTTTTATTAACAAACCCAAAAATAAATAAAGAAAATTGATTAATATGCAGTGTGACGTAGAAAGCTGCCATATATGTCCAATACAAAATAGTGACGTCACAGCAAAATTTCTTTCTCAATTTACTAAAAAAACATAATTTTTTAAAAATAAAATTTGTATTTTTACCAATGTTTTACATCTAACATTAGGTTTCGAGTCGTAAAAATATCATTTTCAGTACCATGCAAGTACCCCATTTTAAAAAACACCAATTTTATTACTACTGTCAAAAATGTTTGACATTGACAATATCAGTCCACGAAATTCAACTATTTTGTACACAAATGTTAAACTCGCGGCCTGAATTACTGGCGTCAATGTCAACCTTTTTTTTACAGTTACGCAAAAAAATAAAAATTGGCATTAGAGAAGCATCGCGGCATTTTTAAATTTTTTGAAAGTGCATTATTTGTTTATAAAAGCAACGTATTTGCCATTTTACGGCTTGGAGTGCAGTATTGACAGTAATACACATTTATAGGGAGTTTCTATACTTATGGATCAAACTTTCAAAGTATCATGCTGTACACTATACCTACTAATAACGGAATAAAAATATTTTTTTATGAATTCGCAAAATGCAATGCCTCTGGTTTGTTACATACAGCATACAGTATTTATTTATAACTCGATTTATAAGTAGTAGTAAGTTCGTGTTTTAATGCAACCAAAATATAAAATATCAAACAAAAATTAAAGTGATTCATGAACGTAGATGTGTTATTCGTATTCGTAGTTTTGTTGTAACGAAACTGATTTCTCTCACATATTAGTTTATCTATCGTGTAGATCAGATCAGTGTGTAGGTGGCTGTGACTGGGACGCCGGGATGCTGTCACCATGGCAACCGTCTGTATCTCGCGGTACGCTTTGCTACTCGTGTCTGTTATCGATTTGCACTGAACCTCCGTGTTCCTAGTCAGTCCTGCTGTTCCGAACTAACACTGACTGTATGAACAGAGGGGGACCTGTAAGAATTAGAAAGAATTAGTGGGGATGCAATTGATACCATGTCTGATAAAGATTTTAATCTTTATAAAAGTTGCTTTGTTTAATTTTTATTTATTTTATTTACTAACGATTCGTCTTGGTGCAGTCAGAATCTCAATCCGTGTGACGTTGTTTGAAATTCAAAGCAGCAACGGAAAGATTCTTATGCAACCAGGACTACATTTAAGACGATCAAGTGGTTAACTTGAAGCGTCCGAGTACGATTTAAATGCAAGATGCCGGCCGAGAGACTTGAACCACGGAACTCCGGGTTCGTACGTCATCAAATGCAGAGAGCTGTGCTTATCTCGCGCAGCTACTGCCTCGACAATATAATAAATATGATGAGCCTATCCAGTGAGAATCTTGCCCATTCGAACGTTGATATCTCCGGGAAATAAATAAAAACTGCTTGTAAGAAATATTATTTCTTATTATTTTTCAAACAGATAGGTACCTAACTTTAGTAGAGACGATTTAAATCCATATAGGAGTGACGTCATATCAGATAAATTCTATCCACCACGTTCACTAAATAAGCTATCTCTTTCTTACACATTTTACTCGTATAAGTCTATACGCATATCGTATGTCATAAGGGGCGGGGCTTATCAATTTGTGTCTTAACGGCAGTAGCAGAACAATTATTCATATAATATAGTATTCATTATATAAAATATATTTTCTTACATATTATTGTTTTCTTTTAGATTCACAAAAGTTCGTTATATACTTTTTATTGTTTATTGCTGACAACTTGTCAATTTTCTCATTCTTGTTGTGTCAAGTGTCAACATAAAATTTTGAGGTTAACTTGTTTTGTTATTTCGTTTTGTTGTATTTTAATAATCTTTGATATTTCCTACAGAATCATGCGATGTATTTAAATGGTAAAATAATGAATAATCCTTAAAATAGAAACAAAAAATATTTCTTTTAAATTTCGCGGATAGAGAAAGACTGCCAGCACCATCTACCAAACTCATGCTGTACTAAAATGTCAAATCTTGATTCATACGAATAATTTGCTTGTTTTTTATGACGTCACTCCTATATGGGTTTAAATCGTCTCTACCTGGAAATATACGTAATTTTATACTCACAAAATTTAGCTTGACAGTTTTATACAAATTTGAAAGTTTAATACTTCAGAATTTCCTCTTTTAAAATATAAGTTTTAAATATTGATTAAATTATGGTTGATGCATGACTGTACCCTATATAGATTGTGGTGGCAAGGCGTCAGCATGCTTTATCGTCCCGTAGGGACAGGGGAAACAGGGGAGATATTGTCACAAGATCATTTTTCATATAAAACTATTATCAAATTTATTTACTTTAATATATTACCCATCTTTTACAATATATCACAACCAAAAAGAAATTCATTAACAAAATACAATTTATGAAAATAGCTATTTATGTAACAAGTAAGGAAACGAAGATTGTTACCTTCCATATGTGAAATTTGCAGCACGAGGCGTAGCCGAGTTCTGTAAACACATAAGTAAGGTAACAACCGAGATTCATTACGTGTTGCATACAATATTTATACTTTCGTTCGAATAAGTTCAATTTTTTTTTAAAATTTATGAAATTTTGAGATTTTATTAAGTTAGTAACGACATTTTTGTTTAAATTTTTCTTAATTTAAACTGCATAAAATATGCAAGTGCAAGTGAAAACCTGAAGTTTAATGTGGTCTGCAATTTTTTAAATAAAGTTTTATATGTGTACATTTTATTAAATATTAGAGTGTAATAAAGACCATTGCTTGAAATAATGAAGTTCACGAAAGAAAACGAAAGTAGAAACAATATTAATAGGCAGAACGTAATGAAAACATGAAATATTATCGCTGTTTTCCCAATGAAAATTATTTTGAATAATTTGTTATTCAGTAGTTTTAAACTCACCTCATTCCAAATGACATTTAGCTTCGCCACCCTAATTTCCGCCCCACAAACAATTGTATAAATCATGGCAACGTCAGGCAATTGTTCATTCCAAAAAACGAAAATAAATGACTCGCTAGTTCGGTATAAAGTTTTTCCATTTGCGTAGCGCGGTTGCGGTGGCGACGTAACGACGTAAGGGTCTCTGCTAGGGAGCACGACACCTTTATTAATGGCGCCTGGGGCCCAACAGACACCAATTTGCCTCATTGTGGACAAATTGAACGAGGAGGGACAGATTTCACCCGGTTAATCAATAATGAAACGCGTTATAGCGGATTATCACACCAGATAGAGCTTAAACGCGCTTTCATGATCTTTATGCGTTTAATATTGGTTCACAAAATGATAGAATTTTATCTCGCTTTTTAAATCAATCTCATACCCATAATTTTATTATTTAAAATAATATGAAGTTAATTTTATTAACTATATAATTTTTTATATTAGGGCTAAAGTAGTAAATTTCGGCTGAGAAAAAAAGCACCGTCCTATCATTTTAAAGTAATATTGATGGATAAGTCAAAATAGATTATATTTATAATTATATTTTTCTACGACCCGTTTACCCATTATTAACAAAATTTACGAACATTTTTGCCTCTTTTTATATTCCTTGCGTGATCCTCTCTAGTTCACATATCCTATCCTGTAAATAATTCACATCCTCGTCCTGTGGGATGTGTCCTACTATCCAGGATAATCCTGCAGGATCCCAGGACTCGCACACGTCTAACTTGTTAGAGTCCCGCTGAGCCTGTTTCCAGAAGTTTTAAAAATTCAACAAGGTTTACGACGGCCACATTTAATTGATATAAATTTTACGGCATGAGACTAAATATAATTTAATTTTGAGATGGATCGCTTAGAAGAGTCATTTTGACAGGGTATAGGGGGGATATTTTGAGTTTAATTAAAAGTTTTATCAAAAATAATTACTATAAATGTTGAGACTTGTTTAAAGGAAATTTTTTTAAATATAATTTAATTTTGCACCTTCTATTAATACATAGATTCTAAAGCATAGCCAATGATTAATAATATGTTAGGCTGCCACACCCAAGTTGGGTAAAAGGCGTGACAGATAATTATTATCTATGTATGTAATTTAACTGATGACAATGACGTACGAAACCGGTGTTCCGTGGTTCAAGTCTCTCGACCGGCAGTGTGTGATTATCGTTAAATTGTAAAACATTTTACAATTAAATCGCACTCGGACGCTTCAAGTTGACCACTTGATCGTCTTAAATGTAGTCCTGGTTGCGTTAGAATCTCTCACAGCTTTCTGCATGTGATGACGTACGAACCTGGAATGCCGTGGTTCAACCCCCTCGGCTGGCAGTGTGTGATTGTCGTTAAATTGTAAAACATCTTAAAATTAAATCGCACTCTGACGTTTCAAGCGGACCACTTGATCTTCTTAAATGTAGTCCTGGTTGCACAATAATCTCTCTGTCGTCGCTTTGAATTTCAAAGTATTGAGGTTATGACTGCACCAACACGAATCGGTCGAAGTGGTTGGATTCCACTATAATAACATCATGATCGTGTTAAATGTAGTTCTGATTGCTTTAGAATATCTCATAGCTCTCTGCATATGATGACGTACGAACCCGAAGTTCCGTGGATCAAGTCTCTCGACCGGCAGTGTGTGATTGTTGTTAAATTGTAAAACATCTGCTTCAAGCTGACCACTTGATCGTCTCAAATAATGTAATCCTGGTTGCAAAAAAATGCATGTGAGCATGTGATGACGTACGAATACGAACCCGGAGTTCCGTGGTTCAAGTCTCTCGGCCGGCAGTGTATGCAGTTTTTAAATTAAATAAGAATATCTCCGTTAACGCTTTGAATTTCAATGGTCGTCGCATTGATTGAGATTCTGACTGCAGCAAAACGAATTGCTCGAAGTATTCTATAACTATAATAAATCTGTAATTAGGAGTAAAACCGCATACATCGATGATTCACAATATGTGAGACTACCACATCTAAGTTTTATAAAAGGCAAGATTTGTATGTTTGTTATTTAGTAGTCGTAGATAAAAAAGACTTCAGCGTTCAGATAAACAAATTTTCACAAAGAAAACAGAATTACGCCTTCAATCCTTCAATTAGTACTGTCAGCTTCAAAATTTCAATTTTCAAAATGTGCTTACTTTTCTTTTCTCTAATTATTCCGTCACGAATTATAATCCCTCTTCTTCTTCCTCTTCTTATTCTATGCAGATTTGAGTAACTAAAGATCTAAGTGAAGTGTTCATGTTCACCCCTTTACTAAGTTAATCTTGTTGAGCAAGTGAACCTTTGTTCCAAAATTAATTCAAAGTTACGGTCGGAGACATTACTTTGCGGCCTGGAACAATTCCAGGGGTGTAATTGAAGGATTTCTAGGGTGAAAGGAAGTCAAAGCCCTCTGGAATGTGGCTACGTACGCCACTGTCACATAACACAAGAATTAGTAAACTTTGCGGCAGAAAATCTGTTACTAAAATTGTATAAAATTAACTTGAGATCAGTAAATTTGGCGGTATTATAATTAATTTCTATGCTTGTGATTGGTTGAAGCGCCGCCGGTTTTACACCTAACACGTCGAAATACAGGTGATTCACAACTTACAGATCATGGAAGAAAAAGACTTTTTTTAAATTAATATATTTGGGCAGTTTTTGCAAGAAGCACAGGTTTAAAACCATTAGTTTGTCTATTGTATAATGGATATTTGATTAACTATGTATGGAATACAATAATTGAATTTTAATTAATTGTCCAATGGGAGAAAAGTAAAATTAAAAAACTTCGAAACTAAAATTGCTTATTTAAAAAAAATTATTCGAATTCTGTTATAAGTGAGTTGAGCACTATATGCCATTAAAATATGTACAACCAAGTTGTGAATCACCCTGTATAAGATTGAGGTGTTTTGTTCATGGTTAATCAAAAAAAAAATTGAAAAATTTATTATGTAAGGTGAATATTATTTAAAATTCAATGTTATAATTTGATTTCAAAATAATAAAATACCTAGGTAAGTACTAAAGTCGTATCACTGAAATTTGTAGAAATTAATTTGACTGTTCACAGCTCGAAATTTGTATGTTGGCTGTTTGTTTTGTCAGTGTCAGCACAGAGTGTCAGTTTGTTTTTGTTGATGAAAACGTGATAAAGAAAAATGAAAACAGAAGAAAATTTTGTAGATATAATTGCCAAATTTCCATCTTCAGTGAGTCGTGGAAAAGAATAATTTATTGATTGCTTCAAAACTACGTAATTATCACTAGAAATAAGAAAACTTCTTTTCTAGTATTCTGAATCTCCGTAGAATCTTCAAAGTATCCCCGTGCGAACAGAGCTTTTCTGAATTTTTTTGAGTGTGAATCTGACTTTTGTTTTTACTCCTTCTATGATTTATAAACAGAATACAGTGTAATAAAAATTTCAGAAAGCTTTTTGAGTGAACATTTCGCATTATTTTCGTGTATTTGTAACTTCATTACTTGTGAAATAAATTGTTTCATTTAACTTTTCCCTCTGGTTACTCAACCATCCATTGTGTTCCTTTATTCTTTTTTACTCACTGTTTTTAATTTTTATTGCGGAAGGGACACAGTCATGTTTGGTATAGACAATGCCAATGCTAATTTTACACTTCAATTTGAATTGTAAATAAAATTTGGTGCCTTTGGAAAGTTAATAAGATTTTTTAAAAGTGCGCACATATTTTTTATGGTATGCGCAAACATTGGTGTGGAGGCAAATATTTTTAACGTTGACGAGAAAAAATGTGAATTTGTATACTACCTTAAAATACAGGATGTTACTATACTCGTAGGTCTTTCGAAAAAAAAATCATTAATAATTAGTTACAATTACAACGAAATATTTAGTATTAAAACTACCGATTCAACCAGTGGCCCAAAGCTCTTTTGTAAAATTCTTTTTGTTTCGTGATCAGTACGTCAAATTCCATATGCCATTATGTACCTCAAGTTATGGTACTCCTGTATAAAAAATAGTACTAATAACGGAACTGAAGGATTTTTACAAAATTCGCAATTTTTGTATCGAGGTTTTTAATAAAACGATTGTTTTTATATAAATGCAAACATAGTACGATGCAAACACAGAAAGATGCGAATCTAGAAAACTAGTTTGTCTTATTAAACCAAAGAAAAATACATGAATTACTTTGAACTGAACTAAATGAACAACCCAATACCGTACCTACTTGAGTTCCATATACACGGTTTTAACTATTCTAGATTTGCAACTTCCTGTGTTTATCTCTGATCTATCCAGATTTGAATCTTTTTGTACTTGCATTTTCTTGTGTGAATAATCTAGAATTTTATTTTTTGGTTTTGAATTTTATTTTATAGCATTCTCAAATATTTTATGGGAAAACTGTACTATATAAAGTGGGGGTGTCTCATTTTCGTCTGGATCGAGAATTCTTTTAATTGAGGGTGGCCTTGTCCAGTGACTCGTCCATATATAGAATTTAAGAGTCAGATCGCTTACTATTCTCCCTCTCCCTCGAACTATTTCCCATCCCTTGCGTTTCTCCACCCTCTACGGCCCTCACTCTACAATAATTCGAAGGGTTGCACCCTACCCTAATGCCCTGATAATACAAAGAGGGGATAAGGAGGGGAATGTGTCACGTGGTGGAATCAACTTGGAATAAACTCTATTTTCAAGCGACAGAAGCTCACAGTTGAATTATGCTGGTCAGAGACTTATTATAATATTCAAATTGCTTGAAAACATTTTTAGATGATTGCATAATATATTTGTCTGTCTGGAGATCAACAGACTGTCGTTTATTTAAATAAAACTTATTATTCAAATTGTTACAGGAATGTTATCACTGAATAATAATGGAATTAATTAATATAACTGTCATATTTATTACTATTGAATAATGCATACTAAAAATATTCTTTACCTGTTATAAGTTAGTAATATTTTAGCCAAGAATAAAATTTCATTTACGAATTAGTTCGTAAGCACTTATCACGGAACTGAAATAATTTTTACAAAATACGCAATTTTAATTTGCACAATGTTTAATCAAACAGTTTTGAGTCACTGTTTTCAAATAGAATTTCATAAATTTAATATTCCATTGCACAATTAATTTTATTTTAATCAGATATCCATTTAGTCCAGGCAATTTACGTTTTGACCTGGGCAAAATTGCTTCAGAAGCTTTCTAAACGATTTTCGGCTCAGAAAATGTCACAGAATAACATATCCAAAATCTGCTAAAATCGGATCACGGGAACACCCCCAAAAATGAGTTAGAAAATTAAAAATGGCCGCCATTTTTAGTTTTTTAGCTTTATCTTGTATGCGGATAATACTACGAGAAAACTGTTACCTACTAAATTGTAGAGCATAAAATTCTCTACAAAAAGATGCCAACAATTTTTTTTGTAACTATTACAGTTTATGAGAAAATCGTGAAAATAAATTTGGTTAATTTCGAATGATTTTAAATCAAGTCGTAATTTTGTCTTATCACACAAATATTGCTCTAATTTTTAACGGACAATAATATCGATTCGCGGTTTCCAGCATTCGATTCCTAAAGCTTTTTTCTATAAGAGACATAATTTTTAAAAATTTTGGGACAACAGTTAAGGCACAGGTGCGATTTATAATATGACCAGAGGCGCCCTTAAATTTTTTTTCTAAGTAATTAATTTGTTATATGTATTAATAAAATGGTTTTGTACTGTACCCTTGAAAAAAATTTAAGGGCGCCTCTGGTCATATTGGATATTTGTTGTAAATCAGATTTTAATAAAAGTAATTTATTTGCTTAGAGAAAGTATTATATCTATTTATAAAGCGTATTTTTAAATTTTTTGTAAACTATCAATTCTGTCATTTTGAAATTAATTTTCAATTCCGCTTATTCGCACTGAAATTTCTCAACGGAATAAAATTTCGATTTGCGGTTTTCGGCATCTAGTACAAAAAGGATCAGGGAATCAAATGCTGGAAACTAGAAGTCAATATTGTATTCCGTTCACAAATGACCGAAAATGAAACACAAGCAAGAAAAATATTAACCAAATTTCTGTATTTTGTATTTAAGAAAATCATTACATTTCAGTTTAACTCATGTTCAAAACAAAAATTAATATAATAATTGATACATAAATGACCGAAAAATCGAATGCCGCAATCCGCAAGTCGATATCTTCATCCGTTTAGAAACGACAGTTAACTAAACACTAGTTATATTAATAAAACTTAAATTTCTCAATTTTCTCTCTGAATAAAAAATTAAATTACAGTTTAAATAAAGGTCCAGAATTTTTATCAAATAATGCATCAAATAGAGAATTTTCCAAGGAATCGCATGCCGCAAACCGCAAGTCAATATCTTAACCCGTTTAGAAACGACAGTTAATTAAACACAAAAAATACAGGCATTTGTTTTTCTCACCTCGGCAAATAAATCGCACCTGTGCCTTAACTGTTGTCCCAACATTTTAAAAAATTATGTCTCTTATAGAAAAAAGCTTTAGGAATCGAATGCTGGAAACCGCGAATCGATATTATTATCCGTTAAAAAATTAGAGCAATATTTGTGTGATAAGACAAAATTACGACTTGATTTAAAATCATTAGAAATTAACCAAATTTATTTTCACGATTTTCTTATAAACTGTAATAGTTACAAAAAAAATTGTTGGCATCTTTTTGTAGAGAATTTTATGCTCTACAATTTAGTAGGTAACAGTTTTCTCGTAGTATTATCCACATACGAGATAAAGCTAAAAAACTAAAAATGGCGGCCATTTTTAATTTTCGAACCCATTTTTGGGGGTGTTCCCGTGATCCGATTTTAGCAGATTTTGGATATGTTATTCTGAGACATTTTCTGAGCCGAAAACCGTTTAGAAAGCTTCTGAAGCAATTTTGCCCAGGTTAGAGGGTTTTTTTCTCTAGATTGTCTGGACTAATTATACAATCAACAGTACAGTGGTTTAAAAAATGTACTTCTTGCGAAAACTGCCCTTAAATTTAGTAATTTTCCATGATCAGTAAGTTGAGACTACACGAATTTGTGAATCACCCTGTATATCCTTAGAGTACATTTTTTATGACACTTGATTCATATTTATTTTAACATTACTGGAATTTAGTCAACTTTTGAAGGGTTTTTTCAACTAATATTTTGAAATAAATAAACCCTTAAAAACTTGACTGAATTCCAGTAATTTTACTTTCCTCATTATCATCAAATCAAAACTTTTTCATTACCTACATAACTTGTAATAATTTTAATTCTAAATAAATGACAAATTGAGGATATAGGATTTTCTTGCGATATTTATATTTCTGAATATTGGGTTTGGTGGTGTGTGCGTTTGTGTGCGTTTCCCGTGCCTGGGCGCTTCGCTGGGCCTGGTTACTGTCCATTCATCGATGTGTGATGCACCGCACCGGAAATGCCTCGCATATTTGCCTCATTCATGTTTATATTAACGAACCGTTCGGTTAAACAACCCGAGTTTGGAAATGCAAACGAAATTCTCTACACACCAAGACCATTTACAGCACAACAAAACACACAACACACTGCCCTAAAATCAAATCAAATGTTGCCAACTTTCCCTGAAATTCATTCGCGCGAAAGAAATAAATTTGCATGCTGTGATACATTACCAAAATATTTGGTACGTGACAACAAATTATTAATGTCAATAATATATTAATACGCAACCTATATTAAAGTTGTTATTCATGTATGAATTATGCAAATATGTAATATTTGTTTTATATCTCAGTTTGGATGTAACTGCTTCACAGAACACCGTGATAGTGATTTCAAAACACGAGGAAAGTTTTTACTAAAGTTTCTTGAAAGTAAAACAAGTGCTAGGAGGTGTCATAAAAAAACTGTCATTATCGGTCATACGGGGAAATAGTATATTGTACAACAAGAGTGGATGTGATGCCTATATCGCACGAGAACGAGTTTGTAGTCACGACCCCATAGGGGGAGTATCTGCAAACGTTCGCGTGCGATATAGGCAATCCACTCAAGTTGTTCAGTCAATTTTTTCTACGATCAAAAAATGTTGCCAATATCCAGTAGGGAGTAGAAAAACTAATTATTTCTTAGGTATTTAAAATATAAACTATAGTCTGTTTATAAACTAGGAGGAGTAAAATCAAAGTCTGATTTACACTCTTAAAAATCCAAGTTATTAATTATACTGATATCAAATTAGAACGAAGTTCAAATTATATTCAATTCGTAGAATACATTTTTTTAAATCTCATTTTGACAGTCGACATAAACAAAACAACAATCTGACATTTGGACGTGCTGAGTGTAAAACCGGTCGTTCTAGCCAATCACAAGCATAGACATATAACTAAACTTTACTCTTTCTAGTTTAAAACATCTTCATTATTTGATCTTAAGTATATTTAATAAAAATAATTACATTCTCCGTATGAACGGTATTGGCAGTTTTTTTTTATGACATCTCCTAGCATTTGTTTTACTGTCAAGAAACTTTTTAGTGAAAACTTTCGTCGTGTGAACAGGACAAAATTGCTGTATTAAACAAAATCATAATTTTTATATGACTAATAAAATTTCTAATAACTTCTTATTATGATTTTTGACCAATACAAAATTATGTGCCATAACATATCTGAACTTAATTTGGCAAATCGCTGTACAAGAAGAAACAACGATTAATCTTTTATAATATTTATCGTAAACGTGTACAAATTTCAGAAAATAATTGTTGTACATTTTCGAACACTATATTACAATTTTAGCAATAAATAATGAAAAGAGCACTACAAAAGGTGAATTTATTTGATTCCCATTCAAATATTGATAAGAATTAGACCACGGAAGTATACATTTTTTACAAGATTAAGATTAATTAAAAAATTTCAAAAATATGATTTAATATTGCAGGTGAATAAAGTTATATCTGTGCATAGTGACCCCATAAAATTCAATGTTGTGCTCAAAATTACTTTCCACGTGTAACCCTCATGTATTTGTGCGACAAAATTTTCGTCTTTTACAGTGATGACTTTTTAAATCAAATTCGTTTGAAGAAGAGATCAAAACTTGGAACCAAAATTTTTATCAACAAACCCAAAATTAAATAATGAAAATTATATGTGACGTAGAATGCTGCCATATCTGCTATACAAAATAACTTTTAAAAAAATAATTAAAAACCCAGGAGATTTTGAATTTTTACAAAAGTCATCGAATGATACCAAACTTTGCCCAGGGGGCGAAAGGGCTTTCAATTTAGCACCAATTTGGTGCTCTTTTTTATTTTTCACTTATAATATCACATTACATATGCATAAATTCTTTCCGGAAATTTTTTGAGTGCTTTCCAACGTCTTAATTACGTTGTTTTAATGCACGATAAAAAATTTCTGGAAATTAGTGCATATTCGGTAAGAATATTTTGAAATTATTTTTACAATAGAAACTGGAAATATTCATTAACATTAATAAACCAATTTAAATTAAAATGACAAACCAATTTTTAATTTAATGTCAAACTGACATATTATGACGGTAAAGTCATTACACTTATTAATTACACGTAAATTCCTCAAGCTACTAGTAAAAAATTTCCGCAAAATGTTTATATAACTATTATTACTATTCTATTGGTTGTTATTTGTGTCCTGTGATTTTCAGTGTAATTACTCGAAAAGTACGATAAATCGAATTTTTTGCGAAAAAAGTTTCAATCAAAACCGTACAATCCGAATCTGCAATAAAAAATGGGGGTTCCTAAGTTTTCAAAGATACTCTCGCCCTACCATGGTTAGGGGATTGACTTTGGTGTCATTGGATGGCCCCCTCGAAAATATTTGACACGTCTTTTTAGATTTTAGATCCGATGCGAAGACGCAATTTATCGTAATATCAAATTGGAAATAGGGAAATTTGTAATCTACCGTACCAGTATAGTCATTTGAAATACAAGAACCTGGCTTGTACGAGTAAAAATTAATTAAGTATTCAAAACAGTCGTAGATAAAGTTTATTACTTTAAATTATTAATTTGATTACATTTGCTTGCAGATGGTGCAAAAAATTTGAGGTCTCGATTGCAACTTTAAACTTTTATTATGTTTATTTCTAAAATATTTATGATCCTCTACCATAACTCTCTTGTCCATGCATATTCCCGCAAAATTTAAATACAATAGAATATTTTAGTCTTGCTGTCCTCAAGTTTTAGCTCTTGCGTTGTGGTAGAGCATTGACTTCATTTACAAGTACGTTATGTAGGTAGCCGACTTACTGGCGTCAGACATAAACCGTACTCGTGCTGCCATCGACGGTAGAGGCAGAAACTAACAGTGGGTGTGGTGTGGTATGAGTCATCCACTGTTAACCGACGCCAAGAAAACGCGGGAGAAGGAGTTGTTAGTAAATAACGGCAGAAATTTAAAATGTAACAGAAAATTGTTCGTAAAATTTTGGAAAATTGTAAATTTTGTTTGGACAAAGTTGCAATGGATTTATTAATATAATTTATTGGACATTTGTTACGTATTTTATATTCTATTTGGGTGTGGTAGCCTCACTTACTGAGAATATAAATATACAGGATGGCTATTCGACACCAGAAAATATTATTATTGAATATTCATACACATGAAGATGCATGCACTAGTAGATTCAAATCTAGAAAATTTATACGTAATCAAGATACCTTGCATTAAAATAATTCATTCACAAGAAAATGCAAACCGAGAATTTTAGATTCGGCATAAATGCAAACTTAGGAAGATGCAAATCTAGACAATTATTAGTTTGTCTCTTCAACACAACTGAGATACACAAATTAGGTTGAACTGAACTAAATGAACTAACCCAATACCATTCTCCATTCTAGTCAGGTTGAATACTAAAATAAAATTCTAGCAATTTTCATATACATTCGACATCAGAAGATGCAAATCTAGAAAATTTGATGTAATAAAATACATGCTTCAAAAGATTCATTCACAGGAAAATTTAGAATTGTATATTCAGCATAAATGCATACACAAGAAGATACAAATCTAGAAAAGTTAAGAAAAACCGAGTATGAGACTCAAGAATGGTATTGTTTATTTAGTTTAGTTTAACCTCTAATTGTAAATTGTATATCACCCTTGTATTGACGAAAAATACTAGTTTTCTAGATCTAGATTTGCATCTTACTATTTGCATTTATACCGAATCTAAAATAATTCTAGATTTGCATTTTCCTGTGAATGAATCTTTTACTGCAGGATTTTGCAAGTAGGTGTCTAATAATAATTGTTCTAGATTTGAATTTTCTTGTGTATATATTATCCTGCGTATGAATATTCTAGAATTTTATTTTCTGGTGTTGAGCGGCCACTCATCACAAACCCTGTTTGTACTATAACTTTTTTAGATTTGCATCTTCCTGTGTTTGCATTTATGCCAAATCTAAAGTTATATGTAGATAATTATGAATTTTCTATATTTGTGTCTTCTGGTGTTGTATTTTTCTATGTGTGCAGGTTTTAGAATTTTATTCCCCGCCAAAATTATATTTTTATAGGTCAAACAATCTGTGTTTCTCCTGCGTAAATAAATTCGTTGCGTTGCTATTTATTTCCGTATGGATAAACGCATTATTATCTGAATTGTAGTCCATCAAATCTCCATTTAATTTCTTTGGCTCTTATCCAAATGTTTACTGTTTAGAAGTCTATTCGTTCATTGATAATCAGGTTCAGGATGTATTAGAATACTACGAACTTCAGTTGAAAGATGTATAAATTATTTACTTACAGTTTTGTGTGCTGGTCCAATAAATTTATGTTTTGAAAATGTTGAAAGTTGTTTAAATACGAACGCAATGCCAAGATTTAAATAAATACTAATTTTTGAGCTATTTTTGGCCCGAGTACATACAAATAATAATGTTTTGCAGTGGGTGCATGTGTTTAGAATTATTTCATATTTTTGACTTCGACCCTATACAGGGTGATTCTTGATTTACAACTTCGTGCATATATTTTAACTTATTACGGAACTAAAAGAATTTTTCAAAATTTTAGTTTCCAGGTTTTATTAATCAATCAATTTTGGGTCACTGTTTTCAAATGGGATTTCCTAAATTTACCTACATTCACTATGCTTCTTGCAAAAACTGCCCTTAAATTTACGAATTTAAAAAAAATTGCTTTTGTCCCATGAGCAGTGAGTTGAGTACTATATGTCATTAAAATATATGCACAAAGTAGTGTATCATCCTGTATAATTTGAAGAAATGCGGAACTCCTAAAATAATTCGCTAAATTATTTATATGTTCGTTGACTGTACATTTGTAAAAATAAATTAATTGGGTATTTTTTGTATATTTCATCGTACGTATTATAAACAGATTTATTTATACGAATCTGTAGGTAGATCTCAGTTGCGTTTCAATCACCACTTGCTGCTTTCAGTCTACTGTCCTTGTTTATTCACTGCGTCGAAGTAAATTTGCCAACTGCGTACACATGTTATGATGTATTTCAAATTCAAATGAAAATAAAACTTGCAAAACATTAAATTTACTGTCTCTTTCTTGAAAATCGGACACGTTTGTATTTTTATTTGATGCACGTGCAATCATAGTAGAGAAAATTTAGGAACATTGAATTATTGTGCGTCTATTTTATTATGAGATAAGTATAACCGTGTAAAGTTTGCATATAAATTAGTTATTTTCATGAATTTTTCGGAATTTTTAAAATCATGTACAATTTTTGTATAAAAATTTTAAAAAGGCACAACTGTTAATTGATTTTTTAAGTATATAATACCTACTCTTTGTTGAAATGAAATTTTACCATTCTTGTACTAGCCGCAAAACACTCGCTACGTTAGTACATTTTATGCTAGATTTTAGGAGGTAGGCGATCCTCTTAATCGCTCAGTCGGTCAACTAAAGCCCTGTTCACACATGGATTCTTTGATGATTCTTTCATGCTTCTAAATCCTGGAAAAAAGAAATGCAAGACTCATTGAAGATTCATTTTAGCGTCGCCGTTATTCTCACCAGAACTATTTTTTTTAAATTCAGGAGCATTAAAGAATCGTCAAAGAATCCTTGTGTGAACAGGCCTTAACGCACTAGGACATCCAGAAGTGACCTAGCATAATAATATTTTTCTTAACCTTCCAATTGTTTGCCTACGTATATTCTGGTCGTCCCCGAAACTTTAGTAATTTGACACCAGCGGTGAAATTTCAAGTACGCTCAAAATAGTTTACACTCACACACTTACTCGCATATTTGGGGATTCCTCATTAGCGTCTAAAGTTAAATTAAGTCAAACTGCTGAGGTATCCGAAGAAAATCTAATCTTCAAACCGTCTGAAATCGTTAAAAGAATTAAAAAGATTTCTCTATAATTAAAATGACTTTTTACTGCTGAGCTTGCAGTTTCCAAATTAAATTCTTAGTTCAGCTGTAAGACTTTTGTTTTTATTTCTTCAGGTACGTTTTACGTTTCGTTTGCTGGTACGTGGTAGGTGAATTATTAAATTCAGCCAATTTATTTTTATGTTTATTGGGTACTTTGAAAAAACCGATAACGTGAAGGCATCAAACATTTGTTGAACTTTGGTCAGCTATATTTTAACTGCGCTGCCACCATTTTTCACGGAAAACATTTTTATTTTGTCTTTAAAGTTGTTAGGTATTTTATTATGTGTGACATCCTGTCAACTTACGAGTGCACCTGTTATTGCTGTGTAGAATAAAAAAATATTTACTCGATATTAGAGAAATCAACAAGATGTAGTAAAAGATATCTTCGCTGTAAATTATGAAAGATTAAATCTAGTATATATTTTACGTCTTTCACTTTTATCTAGATCGGTCTAGGTTTTAGTCTACATTGGTAGTTCTTAGTTCATCATTACAAAATTGTCGCAATTTATTTTTTGATACATTTCCAACATTTTCCAGCCAGACTACAAACATTATCTATGACACCTTTTATGTAACTTGAGTGTGGCAGCCTTACATACTGTGAGTCATGCAACGAATATCCGGTATCCGGCTATTCGGACACATTTTTACTCAGACCGAATAGTTAATATTTTTATACAAAACGATTAAATTATATTATATCGACGAAAGTATTAATTCATAAATAACGAAGGAGGGAGTGAATTAATTTTCTCGAGTCGATAAAATATAATATCGTCTATTTTTTCTATAGCTGATTTTAAAGAAGGACCAATTTTAAATTACATATTTATTAAAACACTATTTTGGATTTATTTGTAATTTGTTTTTTCACAAAGTGAATGCAGAAATGTGTGCAAACGAATTTGAAGAAAAAATGTAAAAAATGTGTTACTTTATCGACTCAAAATAGTCGGCGATAAAGTAGCATTTTAACATCAGCCATGGAAAAAATATAAAACAAGTTAAGTAGAAGTACATGAAAATTACTTTCAACGTTCAAAAAATTTAAGTTTATTCTCATAAAAACCATGAAATAAAAAATAAATTTTAAAAATTTGTCTTACGATATAGGTACTATGTTGCTGGATATCCGGCTATCCGGCCGAAGAATAAACCGAATATCAGTTTGCGGTCAATTCACTATCCGTTGCATCCCTAACCAAGATATATTTTATCGTATATACGGTTACCAGTCGTCAATTCACGGGTATTCATGGTTGTTGGTGGAGAGTATTTTTGTGCAGTTAAACTGGAATGTGAACTTGACTGAATTTAAACACCTGAGTGAGTTGTCAGTCAGTTATAGGTACAGGATGATTCACAACTTCGTGCATGCATACTTACTTATTTCGCAATTTTAGTTTACAGGTTTTTTTTGGGCCACTGTTTTCAAATGTCATTTTATAAATTTCCTATTCTTACCTTTGCACAATTAATTAAAATTTTATTTTATTCACAGTTAATCAGAAACCCATTACCCAACCAACAATGCAAAAAAGGCTCTTTAATATACGAATTTAAAAAATATAATCTTTTAGCATTATCAGTAAGTTGAGTACTATATGCCAATAAAATATATGCACGAAGTTGTGAATCACTCTGTATAACACACTGGCTAATCAGTTTGAAGAATCTTGGGGCCAACTATCCCTAGAATCTACCGAGATCTACAGGTTTGCCACACCCAAAGCTGTGTAAAACGTATTTTAATGTCCTTGCCTTTTGATTGAAGGTGTTTTTGAACTTGTGTTCAATGCGCGTATTTTTATTTTGCTGGCAAAGTATTTTTTGGTGTTTGGATTCTGGTCAAAGGACGATCAGTTTCTTCCGCTAGTCTGAAAGGACGCTTGCGGGCGATTTAATTTTAGCGATAGCGCGTTTAATAGAATATTAAATTGCATCACGAATCTCAAATAAGTTGTAGTCGTGACGTCAGCGTATGCGTTTTGACATGCAAATTAAGCACGTGTATACGCCCAGAACCGTAAGAGCATTTTTCCCTGAAAAGAAAATTCAGTTTACAAAATTTCATCTATCAGAAAAAAATTGAATACAAATTTTTTATAACGTATTATCTGGTTTTTATTTTACTTTTACCCAATTTGGGTGCGCAGCCACACATTAAATGGTATAGTGTTTAACTTACATATCATGGAATTGAAAAAAAATAATTTGGTTTTCAGATTTTGTAATTATGACGGCTTGGAAGGGTAAATATTTTTTATATTCAATTCCCGACTTTTTAAAGTCAGGATCCCGACTTTTAAACGGGATCTCGAATTTTAAACTCGGGATCCTGACTTTATAAACTTGAGATCCGACTTTTAATCTTTTATAAGTCAGATCCCGAGATTAAAAGACGAGATTCCGAGTTGAAAAGTCCGGATTCCGAGTTTAAAAGTCGGGATCCCGAGTTGAAAAGTCCGGATCCCGAGTTTAAAAGTCGGGATCCCAAATTTATAATGTTGGAAATTCAATATAAAAAATCTGACGTGGCCATCACACAACCTTCCGCCAAATCTAGACTTATAAACATAAATGTATACGTATACAATCCGGTGTCCCTAAAATATACAAATAAAAATCTAAAATATTCAAACATAGAAATTTGCATCACCTGAATCAAAAGATTCGTTCACAGGCAAACTCTTCTGTGTTGAAGCCATCCTCCGTTGAATTACTACATTTAATATCTTACTTATGACTTATATGGCGCTAGTATGTCAACTTGTCACCCGTCTCACCTGTCAATATTTTTTACGCAGAAACAAAAATCAACCGAACATGGATCACAAGATTTCAACGTTTTATGTGATAAATTTATTTTTTAAATTTTACTGCAGTTCTTTAATGCTACCAGATAAAGACAATTTTTTTATAACGTAAGTTGCAAATAACTTTGCCTCTTATTCTTATTAAAAATAAATATTATATTTATCAAAATTTATATAAATTTTTGACAATTATCTTGTTCAATCTTCAAAAAATATCACTTCCGGTGAAGATATTTGTACCAAAATCTGATGTGCTCTTCCTATTCGTATACAATTGTAAAATACCAAATATCAAATTTTTTGGGTAATTCGTATTTGAGTTATGCGACATCCGGCATCGGCCCGGACCACACACATACACACACACACACACACGCACACACATACACACATACATACAAACATCATCGAGAAACTATCAAAAATGAGTTGTAAGGACCCTAATTCGTGCTCATCCACTTAAAACTCACAACCCGATTTTTTGCATGATTCCAATACCTTCCTTTACAGGTAAGCGGAAGGTAAAAATATCTATCCTGACCATTCTACGCCATCGTATGTAATAAAACAGTTTTGGATTGCTGTTTTTTTAATGATATTTCATAAATTTACTATTCTTGCCATTGCACAATAAATTAAAATTTAATTTTATTCCACTCGTAGTTAATCAGATATCCATTATACAATTAACAATGCAGTGGTTTCAGAAATGTGCTTCTTGAGAAAACTGCCCTTAATTTGTAGAATTAAAAAAAATCTTGTTCTT
This sequence comes from Agonum fuliginosum, assembly GCA_947534325.1. Lineage (NCBI taxonomy): Eukaryota > Metazoa > Arthropoda > Insecta > Coleoptera > Carabidae > Agonum > Agonum fuliginosum. The sequence continues at coordinate 44,592,471 of OX384029.1, forward strand.
GTATAGTATTCCATGCTGACCATTAACAACACTTTTTATGATATATTAGGTGACAAGTTTGTTGCAAAAAATACAAATTGGTGCAATTAGATGTCTCAATGATTGTATTAATTGAATTATGTTGAACTAGCCTTCGACTAATAGAACAATGGCATTGAATTAATTGTGTTACAAATTAAATGCAACAAGGAAATGAATCAGTTGAATGAAATGAAAACAGGCAATAAATATTAAATCCTACAAC